>CM073753.1:5000-10000 GCA_037127355.1 Schoenoplectus tabernaemontani | reverse complement strand
TTAGGGTTTAGGGTTTAGGGTTTAGGGTTTAGGGTTTAGGGTTTAGGGTTTAGGGTTTAGGGTTTAGGGTTTAGGGTTTAGGGTTTAGGGTTTAGGGTTTAGGGTTTAGGGTTTAGGGTTTAGGGTTTAGGGTTTAGGGTTTAGGGTTTAGGGTTTAGGGTTTAGGGTTTAGGGTTTAGGGTTTAGGGTTTAGGGTTTAGGGTTTAGGGTTTAGGGTTTAGGGTTTAGGGTTTAGGGTTTAGGGTTTAGGGTTTAGGGTTTAGGGTTTAGGGTTTAGGGTTTAGGGTTTAGGGTTTAGGGTTTAGGGTTTAGGGTTTAGGGTTTAGGGTTTAGGGTTTAGGGTTTAGGGTTTAGGGTTTAGGGTTTAGGGTTTAGGGTTTAGGGTTTAGGGTTTAGGGTTTAGGGTTTAGGGTTTAGGGTTTAGGGTTTAGGGTTTAGGGTTTAGGGTTTAGGGTTTAGGGTTTAGGGTTTAGGGTTTAGGGTTTAGGGTTTAGGGTTTAGGGTTTAGGGTTTAGGGTTTAGGGTTTAGGGTTTAGGGTTTAGGGTTTAGGGTTTAGGGTTTAGGGTTTAGGGTTTAGGGTTTAGGGTTTAGGGTTTAGGGTTTAGGGTTTAGGGTTTAGGGTTTAGGGTTTAGGGTTTAGGGTTTAGGGTTTAGGGTTTAGGGTTTAGGGTTTAGGGTTTAGGGTTTAGGGTTTAGGGTTTAGGGTTTAGGGTTTAGGGTTTAGGGTTTAGGGTTTAGGGTTTAGGGTTTAGGGTTTAGGGTTTAGGGTTTAGGGTTTAGGGTTTAGGGTTTTAGGGTTTAGGGTTTAGGGTTTAGGGTTTAGGGTTTAGGGTTTAGGGTTTAGGGTTTAGGGTTTAGGGTTTAGGGTTTAGGGTTTAGGGTTTAGGGTTTAGGGTTTAGGGTTTAGGGTTTAGGGTTTAGGGTTTAGGGTTTAGGGTTTAGGGTTTAGGGTTTAGGGTTTAGGGTTTAGGGTTTAGGGTTTAGGGTTTAGGGTTTAGGGTTTAGGGTTTAGGGTTTAGGGTTTAGGGTTTAGGGTTTAGGGTTTAGGGTTTAGGGTTTAGGGTTTAGGGTTTAGGGTTTAGGGTTTAGGGTTTAGGGTTTAGGGTTTAGGGTTTAGGGTTTAGGGTTTAGGGTTTAGGGTTTAGGGTTTAGGGTTTAGGGTTTAGGGTTTAGGGTTTAGGGTTTAGGGTTTAGGGTTTAGGGTTTAGGGTTTAGGGTTTAGGGTTTAGGGTTTAGGGTTTAGGGTTTAGGGTTTAGGGTTTAGGGTTTAGGGTTTAGGGTTTAGGGTTTAGGGTTTAGGGTTTAGGGTTTAGGGTTTAGGGTTTAGGGTTTAGGGTTTAGGGTTTAGGGTTTAGGGTTTAGGGTTTAGGGTTTAGGGTTTAGGGTTTAGGGTTTAGGGTTTAGGGTTTAGGGTTTAGGGTTTAGGGTTTAGGGTTTAGGGTTTAGGGTTTAGGGTTTAGGGTTTAGGGTTTAGGGTTTAGGGTTTAGGGTTTAGGGTTTAGGGTTTAGGGTTTAGGGTTTAGGGTTTAGGGTTTAGGGTTTAGGGTTTAGGGTTTAGGGTTTAGGGTTTAGGGTTTAGGGTTTAGGGTTTAGGGTTTAGGGTTTAGGGTTTAGGGTTTAGGGTTTAGGGTTTAGGGTTTAGGGTTTAGGGTTTAGGGTTTAGGGTTTAGGGTTTAGGGTTTAGGGTTTAGGGTTTAGGGTTTAGGGTTTAGGGTTTAGGGTTTAGGGTTTAGGGTTTAGGGTTTAGGGTTTAGGGTTTAGGGTTTAGGGTTTAGGGTTTAGGGTTTAGGGTTTAGGGTTTAGGGTTTAGGGTTTAGGGTTTAGGGTTTAGGGTTTAGGGTTTAGGGTTTAGGGTTTAGGGTTTAGGGTTTAGGGTTTAGGGTTTAGGGTTTAGGGTTTAGGGTTTAGGGTTTAGGGTTTAGGGTTTAGGGTTTAGGGTTTAGGGTTTAGGGTTTAGGGTTTAGGGTTTAGGGTTTAGGGTTTAGGGTTTAGGGTTTAGGGTTTAGGGTTTAGGGTTTAGGGTTTAGGGTTTAGGGTTTAGGGTTTAGGGTTTAGGGTTTAGGGTTTAGGGTTTAGGGTTTAGGGTTTAGGGTTTAGGGTTTAGGGTTTAGGGTTTAGGGTTTAGGGTTTAGGGTTTAGGGTTTAGGGTTTAGGGTTTAGGGTTTAGGGTTTAGGGTTTAGGGTTTAGGGTTTAGGGTTTAGGGTTTAGGGTTTAGGGTTTAGGGTTTAGGGTTTAGGGTTTAGGGTTTAGGGTTTAGGGTTTAGGGTTTAGGGTTTAGGGTTTAGGGTTTAGGGTTTAGGGTTTAGGGTTTAGGGTTTAGGGTTTAGGGTTTAGGGTTTAGGGTTTAGGGTTTAGGGTTTAGGGTTTAGGGTTTAGGGTTTAGGGTTTAGGGTTTAGGGTTTAGGGTTTAGGGTTTAGGGTTTAGGGTTTAGGGTTTAGGGTTTAGGGTTTAGGGTTTAGGGTTTAGGGTTTAGGGTTTAGGGTTTAGGGTTTAGGGTTTAGGGTTTAGGGTTTAGGGTTTAGGGTTTAGGGTTTAGGGTTTAGGGTTTAGGGTTTAGGGTTTAGGGTTTAGGGTTTAGGGTTTAGGGTTTAGGGTTTAGGGTTTAGGGTTTAGGGTTTAGGGTTTAGGGTTTAGGGTTTAGGGTTTAGGGTTTAGGGTTTAGGGTTTAGGGTTTAGGGTTTAGGGTTTAGGGTTTAGGGTTTAGGGTTTAGGGTTTAGGGTTTAGGGTTTAGGGTTTAGGGTTTAGGGTTTAGGGTTTAGGGTTTAGGGTTTAGGGTTTAGGGTTTAGGGTTTAGGGTTTAGGGTTTAGGGTTTAGGGTTTAGGGTTTAGGGTTTAGGGTTTAGGGTTTAGGGTTTAGGGTTTAGGGTTTAGGGTTTAGGGTTTAGGGTTTAGGGTTTAGGGTTTAGGGTTTAGGGTTTAGGGTTTAGGGTTTAGGGTTTAGGGTTTAGGGTTTAGGGTTTAGGGTTTAGGGTTTAGGGTTTAGGGTTTAGGGTTTAGGGTTTAGGGTTTAGGGTTTAGGGTTTAGGGTTTAGGGTTTAGGGTTTAGGGTTTAGGGTTTAGGGTTTAGGGTTTAGGGTTTAGGGTTTAGGGTTTAGGGTTTAGGGTTTAGGGTTTAGGGTTTAGGGTTTAGGGTTTAGGGTTTAGGGTTTAGGGTTTAGGGTTTAGGGTTTAGGGTTTAGGGTTTAGGGTTTAGGGTTTAGGGTTTAGGGTTTAGGGTTTAGGGTTTAGGGTTTAGGGTTTAGGGTTTAGGGTTTAGGGTTTAGGGTTTAGGGTTTAGGGTTTAGGGTTTAGGGTTTAGGGTTTAGGGTTTAGGGTTTAGGGTTTAGGGTTTAGGGTTTAGGGTTTAGGGTTTAGGGTTTAGGGTTTAGGGTTTAGGGTTTAGGGTTTAGGGTTTAGGGTTTAGGGTTTAGGGTTTAGGGTTTAGGGTTTAGGGTTTAGGGTTTAGGGTTTAGGGTTTAGGGTTTAGGGTTTAGGGTTTAGGGTTTAGGGTTTAGGGTTTAGGGTTTAGGGTTTAGGGTTTAGGGTTTAGGGTTTAGGGTTTAGGGTTTAGGGTTTAGGGTTTAGGGTTTAGGGTTTAGGGTTTAGGGTTTAGGGTTTAGGGTTTAGGGTTTAGGGTTTAGGGTTTAGGGTTTAGGGTTTAGGGTTTAGGGTTTAGGGTTTAGGGTTTAGGGTTTAGGGTTTAGGGTTTAGGGTTTAGGGTTTAGGGTTTAGGGTTTAGGGTTTAGGGTTTAGGGTTTAGGGTTTAGGGTTTAGGGTTTAGGGTTTAGGGTTTAGGGTTTAGGGTTTAGGGTTTAGGGTTTAGGGTTTAGGGTTTAGGGTTTAGGGTTTAGGGTTTAGGGTTTAGGGTTTAGGGTTTAGGGTTTAGGGTTTAGGGTTTAGGGTTTAGGGTTTAGGGTTTAGGGTTTAGGGTTTAGGGTTTAGGGTTTAGGGTTTAGGGTTTAGGGTTTAGGGTTTAGGGTTTAGGGTTTAGGGTTTAGGGTTTAGGGTTTAGGGTTTAGGGTTTAGGGTTTAGGGTTTAGGGTTTAGGGTTTAGGGTTTAGGGTTTAGGGTTTAGGGTTTAGGGTTTAGGGTTTAGGGTTTAGGGTTTAGGGTTTAGGGTTTAGGGTTTAGGGTTTAGGGTTTAGGGTTTAGGGTTTAGGGTTTAGGGTTTAGGGTTTAGGGTTTAGGGTTTAGGGTTTAGGGTTTAGGGTTTAGGGTTTAGGGTTTAGGGTTTAGGGTTTAGGGTTTAGGGTTTAGGGTTTAGGGTTTAGGGTTTAGGGTTTAGGGTTTAGGGTTTAGGGTTTAGGGTTTAGGGTTTAGGGTTTAGGGTTTAGGGTTTAGGGTTTAGGGTTTAGGGTTTAGGGTTTAGGGTTTAGGGTTTAGGGTTTAGGGTTTAGGGTTTAGGGTTTAGGGTTTAGGGTTTAGGGTTTAGGGTTTAGGGTTTAGGGTTTAGGGTTTAGGGTTTAGGGTTTAGGGTTTAGGGTTTAGGGTTTAGGGTTTAGGGTTTAGGGTTTAGGGTTTAGGGTTTAGGGTTTAGGGTTTAGGGTTTAGGGTTTAGGGTTTAGGGTTTAGGGTTTAGGGTTTAGGGTTTAGGGTTTAGGGTTTAGGGTTTAGGGTTTAGGGTTTAGGGTTTAGGGTTTAGGGTTTAGGGTTTAGGGTTTAGGGTTTAGGGTTTAGGGTTTAGGGTTTAGGGTTTAGGGTTTAGGGTTTAGGGTTTAGGGTTTAGGGTTTAGGGTTTAGGGTTTAGGGTTTAGGGTTTAGGGTTTAGGGTTTAGGGTTTAGGGTTTAGGGTTTAGGGTTTAGGGTTTAGGGTTTAGGGTTTAGGGTTTAGGGTTTAGGGTTTAGGGTTTAGGGTTTAGGGTTTAGGGTTTAGGGTTTAGGGTTTAGGGTTTAGGGTTTAGGGTTTAGGGTTTAGGGTTTAGGGTTTAGGGTTTAGGGTTTAGGGTTTAGGGTTTAGGGTTTAGGGTTTAGGGTTTAGGGTTTAGGGTTTAGGGTTTAGGGTTTAGGGTTTAGGGTT
>CM073752.1:25310910-25418176 GCA_037127355.1 Schoenoplectus tabernaemontani | reverse complement strand
TCGGCTGTAGAGGTGATCGGGAAGAAGAAGAGAAGAAGAGGGAAGAAGGGTGAGGCGTCCACAAGTGCGCCTGCATCCGGTGTTCGTGCACCAAAGCAAAGGAGAAGAAGAGTGCAGAGAGAGAGTCCCCAGGCGCCAGGTGCATACACTCTCTTTCCTTTCATTTAAATTCCAGTCAATAGATCTGTGTAGACTTGGTTTGTTATCTTCTTATATGCCGCAGACTCATGAACCTGACTAGTGGGCCCTACTTGCAGGTTTACTGAGTCTAGGCTTATAGATATCATTAGTGACTGATTAGTGCATGATTAGGGTTAGTTGATATGATCTGGCATGTTATGATTGGCTGTTAGGTTAAGCACCATCTCTTTAACTCTAATGACCTGTTAATACTGCCGAGGTGGCCCTGTGGTGTGATGCCATGTGGCATAGAGAGAGTGAGATGGACCACTGGTGTGATGCCATGTGGCACAGAGAGAGTGAGATGGACCACTGGTGTGATGCCATGTGGCACAGAGAGAGTGAGATGGACCACTGGTGTGATGCCATGTGGCACAGAGAGGGTGAGGTGGACCACTGGCTGACTGCCACGTGGCACTAAGGTGGGGCCCACCTGTCAGTGACTTGTGCCAGGGTGGGGCCCACTTGCTAACATGGCCCAATGAGAGGCTGCCACGTGGCACTCGGCTGCTGAGTTGGTCCAGTCTGGTGCTGCCACGTGGCACACCCTCTCTCTTCACTTATTTTATATCTTCTGTGTTTCTTGCACCCAGTTTGTACCCAGAGCTGCTATCATCTCCAAATCGTACCCAGATTTGCCTTGATCAAATCTCAGCCTTTGATTAATCCATTTATTCTGCTTTTATCTTCCCTGAATTTATTTTAATAGCTCCACTTATCCAAAAATCATGAAAATTTCACCAAAAATCCCTAAAATCATGATAATCATCCCTGTAATTTTTAATTCCATTTTTACCCCTGTCTCTCTGAATTAAAAATTCTTTTGTCAAAGAAACCCTGTTCTTTTCTTTGAATTAATTCCAGATTTCAATTGTAGCTCAGTGTCTCTGCCAATTCTCTCTCTCTTGCAGAAACCACCCTAACTAAATACCAATTAGACTTATATTGATATTCATTAGGGTTTGATCTGATCAACAGTTGATTACATGTCAATAGTTGATACAAATCTAGACTTGATCGGAGATGGTTGCTCCGGCTTTGCACTGATCGGTCTTGTGAAATTGACTTTCAATCCCTTAACATGAGGGTGACTTGGTCAAAGAACTGACTACTTATCAGTAATTGACACAAATCAAAGCATGGTTAGGTGGTTGCTCACAGCTTTGGCACCAGGTCAGCCTTGAAAGCAAAATCACATTCGAAATTTCTCATGATTAGTTGTATCAGAATACTAGCTTGGCATTGACATCATTCCTTGTTGCACAGGGATTATGCTGCTTCAGTTCTTAGGGTTTGCTCCAAGGGTAGATTCTTTTTCGCGCGCTCCGCACCGCCGCTGGGCGATGGGTTGCGGAAGAAGGACACGGAGATCCCTCCCGATCGTGCATCTGCTAAGTGCCGGCTGATTCTGCCGTTTAGAGATATTTGGATGCACATTCAGGGGGTTTTTTAGTGATTGTGAGTTCTTGTAGATTCCGGTGGGCGCAAGCCCCCACCGTTAATTACCCTGGGCTACTAACCTCGAGGCACCTCTGGATCTTTGAAAGGGAGAAGCAAATAATATAGTTAAAAGATGGTCAAGTGGTCGTCTGGGTTCACAAAAGGGGTCCATGGAAGACGAACCTACTAACAGATCGGTTCAGTCTTTATCGCTTCGAGAGGTAACCTTACTACGGATCGATTAATCTCTTCGAAGGGGTTCGAGGTGAGTCTACTACAGAACGACTCGACCTACTTAATCCTATGGAAGACGAACCTACTACAGATCGGTTCAGTCCATACCACCTCGAGAGATAACCCTACTACAGACCAGGTTAATCTCTTCAGAGGGGTTCGAGGTGAGTCTACTACAGAACGACTCGACCTTCGTTGATCTAGAAGATAAACCTACTACAGAACGGTTCAATCTTAACTAGTCAACAACCAATCACACAAAATACAACTCGAAGCACTGAGCCGGTTGATCTTGAGGTTGGTGAATCAGGAGAAGGGTGGATATGGCCCACGTATTTCTTCTCACCGATCTTCTAGATCATGAATTCGAAGCACTAAGCCGATTCATAAACCTAGGAAACACAGTTACACACAATGTCAAACCTGAAGCACTGAGCCAGCTTAACATTGAGGTATGTGTTAGTGAAGGAACCTACCTACAGAACGGTTCACATTCACTGTTTTGTGGATGAATCTACTACAGAACGATTCAATCTCACAATCTCGGGAGATGAACCAGAAGACAAACTTATCGACGGATGAGTTCAGTCTTGCTAGCTCAAATGGTCATGAATTACTTGTTCATGACACCGAGTCATTAAGATGTCACTTCTCTCGGACATCATAATGTTCTTCTTCTTCAAAGTCGACATATCTCTCCATGTTGATGTCGCAGCTTTGGTCATTCTTCAGTGAGCGTCAAGATGTTCTTGTCCCGACTGATCATTCTATATGTTGCATTACTTGTGCAAAATTACTATGTTGCCCTACACCCCTTGTGTGAGCGTATTTAGTCATGAGTTACTTGCTCATGGTAATGAGTCATTAAGATGTCGCATCTCTCGGACATCGTAATGTTCTTCTTCCTCAGAGTCGACATGTATCTCCCTGTTGATGTCGCAGCTCTGGTTATTCTTCATCAAGTGTCAAGATGTTCTTGTCTCGACATATCTCCTCATGTTGCTATCGAAGCCTTAGTCATTCTACGTCAAGATACTCTTGTCTCGACTTATCTTCTCATGTTGCTGTTGCAACCTTGGCTATTCTTCGTCAAGATGTTCTTGTCCTGACTAATCGTTCTAAATGTTATATCATGTGTGTAAAAATCCTCATGTTGCTCCACACCCCTTGTGTGAGCATTTTTGTTCATCTCCAAAAAGCTTGTTACATAATATCTTCCATCATTATCTCTATTATAAAGATGCATTTATTTATTATTATTATTATTATTATTATTATTATTTTTTTTTTTTTATTTTTAAACTCTATTTATCTATGTAGAAAATTATTTACAAAAATAGTAGAAAATGGATTAGATATTAACTAGAATTTTATTTATATTTTTGGGATTTTATTTTTATTTTTAAACTCTATTTATTTTGTAGAAAATCACTTACAAAGATAATAAAATGGCTATGATTTTTATTTGTATTTTCAAAATATTTATAATAACCAAAGTAATAGAATCTCATTATTATATTTCATTATGTTAAAACATTATTCATTGTGTAAAAATTATTTACAAAATCAAAAGATGGTTAGCTATATTATTTTTATTTTTATTTTTAAGATCTATAATAGCTAAAAGAAATCATTATTAATATTCTATTCTATTTATTAATTTTTTTATAAATCAAAAAGATGATCAGCTATATTATTTTTTATTTTTATTTTTAGGATCTATAATAGCTAAAAGAAATCATTATTAATATTCTATCCTATTTATTATATTTTTTATATATTTTTTTTTATTTTTTTTTTTATTATTTCTATTTATTATCTATAGAAAAATATAAGATTTTTTTTTTATTATTATTATCATTATTATTTGAAAATAGCCATAAGGGATGAAATTCATTATATTCTTTATTACAACTATTATTATATTTTTTTTTTCATGCCTTTTATCCATCAAAAATATTTTTATTGTATATTTGTATAGAAATAACAAAAGAAATGCAATTCATTTTATTAGAAAACTATATCATCATTCTTTATTATAGAAGAAAATGCATTTACTATCTATTACCAAGGTTGTATATATTTTTGTGTATTTTGTGCTATTTATTTTTATTATAGAAAACATCAACATAATCTATATTATTGTTTATTTTTATTTGTCAAAGAATAGAGCTAATATCATTATCTATTATTGCATATTACTATTATCATTATTATTTCATGAAAAATCTCTTGAAAAATCAGTAAAATATATCTAACTATTATTCATGATTTTATTTGTATTTTTGGAATTTTTATAGTATTTAAAATGACAAGTCAAAGCTAGGTCAAATATATCAATATATGTAATGTCTTTTGCTTTTAAATTGTTTTACCATGATTATATTTTTAAAACTGGAATATTATTATATAGAAAAATAGTATGAAAAATAAGAAAATTTTAGAAACAAATTTGAGTTAATTTGGAGTTCAGGAGCATTTTCAAATGATTTATTTATTCTATACTATTAATATTCTGTTATTATTTAATTACTGGGCTCAATCTGGGCCTTTAGATCTGTGTCAAGATTAGCGCATAGCATTCATATAGCTTTATTCTCATTTGGGCCGCCGGATATGTTTTCTGAGATTAGATTATATGCGATGAGAGGCCGAGATTCGTTTATCATTTTATTTAAGTTATATTTTATTATAAGCATTCGATTCATTCTAAGATTCGTATGTACGCTTCAATATTCGTGCTCAGGCGCCAATACTCGTGTTAACGCGTTTAGTTGACTCTCCAGTCAATGGCGCCTTCAAGATTTGTGCCGGCGGTGTTCCCGGCGATTAAGGTCGTCTCCTTCCGATCGGATAATCCCTCCGACGTCGTCTCTCCTCGGGGAGTTGTTCCACAAGGCCTGATCAATGATCTATACGGTGGCTCTTGCTGTGCACCAATGCCATATGAGTTGGTTTGGTACCAACCGGTACCGAGTTGCAATTCTTGCTAATTCAGCGAAATTAGTTGATGCTTTTGACAATTAACCTCTCTATTCATATCGTATATGTATACTAAGGTAGATTAGCATGATTGTTACAACGCAAATTGACTCAAGGCATCCCAAATTCAAATGTTACCCAAAGCATAACAGTATAATTCGATACCGAAGATACAATTATGTATTACGATGAATCTTGACAATGTTCTTGTCAAATTAAAGTTCATAATGCATCGTTTGACACTTTTGCATGGATCAAGCTAACATCATACCTCTAATTTAAATGATAATCGCATTATAATTGGATAGGAATGGGTACAGTGCAGTATCGCTCAACACCGATTACAATTTATCCAAAATTTCAACTTCTCACTCACTTTCAATGCCACTTATATACTTAAGGAACTCTATAACAATCATTACGATCAAAATACACTCAATTATGTATATAATTTTACTCTAATCTTCAGTTTAGGACTATATTTAACTGATGCGGCACGATATCAGTCCTGTCTAGCTAAATTAATCGAGTTCTCAAGCTTTTGGCTGAGATCAATCGATTTAGAATGAATGTATATACCCTGACTCATGTAGTATGCATAACAACCAACATAATTAAAGTTTGAAAATGAGAAATTAGACGATGAACTCCATTGTTATCGAGTTCTCAAGTATAATACTGAGATCAATCGAATTGACAGTGGAATTCACCATGTTTTATATGAAATTAATCAAAGAAAATGAAAGATTTAATCTTATTGATTCTGTATCTTATGAAAAAGGGAAGAAAATCAAAGGAAAAATCAATAGAAATTGAAAAAAATTCATTAAACAGCACAATATTGTGCTGATACTCCAAATCTGATTACAATTACATCATTTCTCCATAATCTTTCAAAAATTGGACTTGCTAACTTCTAATTAACAGAGAATAGAGTGTAGAACTTACCTTTAAGCAAGCAATTGAAGCAAATAGATCGAGTTCTCAAGTTAAAACTGAGATCAATCGATTCTATCCGAATTCTCTGCTGGATTCTTGCTTCTTCTTGCTCTCTCTCTCTCTCTAAACTCTATATGCAATCTAAAGTCTCTTTCTTTTCTCTCTCTTGCTTGCTGCCTTGCGTCCTCCCCTTAATTTCCATGAATCAGATGCTTATATAGGCAATTGGATTGGTGCACCAAGGGATCAGGGTCATACACCATCTAAAACACCATCAGTTAATCTGCCTTGGCCTATAAACATGGTTCTTCAATTCAGTTATCCATTCTATTGGAATGTGGGTCCCATTCAAAGAATCCAAAGCTCCAATCTTTGACTGTTGACTCGGTTCCACCATCTTTTCATTTCTCATTGTCCATAGAACCTTCTAGCATCTTCAGCATGCTATATATACCCATTTAAATGCACCCAAGGCGCCTCTCTCTTCTCTGCCATTGTAATTCACCTCTCAAATTCTAATTCACTTCATCCGAGTCTAAGCTTTGATTCAAACCATAGCTACTTCATCCAATCACCAATCTTCATCACTTCAACATCATCGTGAGGGTTCATAGAGGCTATAAGCACTGCTAATTCGAGTTTACGGTACAAGGTTTCAATTTTCCCCAATTTGCCCGATTTCATCACTTCATCTCAATGACTTCAATTCATTCCATAATTGCTGCTCCTTTCTTCATCCACAGTGTCGCCTAAGTGAGTGGAGAAGGTTTGCATCATCAATTTAGGATTTTGAAGTAAGAATTAGAGTGCTTCATTGATTGCCCGAGGCATTCATCTCCTTCAATCACCATGTTCACTTGTTATCCTTCTATTCTGATTATTCACACATCTTCTCCAATGCATAGGCTAGCTCTAGGTGAAAGGAATTGGAGTTGTGAGCTTTGGGGAGCTTGATCACCTCTAATGGCGCCTTCTGCCTCGTCGAGAAGAAGAAAGAAGAGAGGGAGGGGAGAAGGAGAAGAGAGGGAAGGAGGCGCGCCTGGCGCACAGAGTCCACAACTAGGTGGGGCCCACAGTCAGAGGAGCAACACGGATAGGCCAGGTGCACATTCCCTTTTCTTTCTCATTTAAATTTCTGCTTGAATCTGCATATGGGCTTGGCTCATAGTCATCTGAATAGGCTATACACTCATGAACCTTACAAATGGGCCCCATGTGTAAGCATCTGAGTCTCGGCCCATTAGTCCAGTTATGGATTGGTTAATCACTTGCTTAGGTTTAATTGATCTGACTTGGCACATCCTGATAGGTCCACTTGTTTAATCAATCCATTAATCATCTGTTATAGTACTAATCCATGCTGAGGTGGCTTGCTATGGTTGTGCCATGTGGTATATGCTTGGGTGAGGTGGCCTTGTGGTGTGATGCCATGTGGCACAGAGGGTATGTAGTGGACCACTGGTGTAATGCCATGTGGCATAGGGTGGGATGAGGTGGTCCAACAGTCTTGCCACGTGGCACATTGGTGGGGCCCACATGTCGGGTCAGTATGGTGGTGGGGCCCACATGGCTGAGGTGGACCAATGGGGTGCTGACACGTGGCATGAGGTGGCCCAGTGAGATGCTGACACGTGTCACACCCTCTCTCTTCTCTGATTATGTGTATGCGTGTTTAGGATCCCCAGTTTGCACCCAGATGAGTCTCTATCCCCAAGTTGCACCAGATAAACCCTTGATTGAATCTCAGCCTTTGATCTTCTATTTTTTAATTCTGTTTTATCTTCCCTGAATTTATTCTGATAGCTCCACTTATCCAAAAATTATGAAATTTTCACCAAAAATCCCTAAATTCATGGTGATCATCCCTGTAATTTTTAATTCCATTTTTACCCTTGCCTCTCTGAATTAAAAATTCTTTTATCAAATAAACCCTATTATTTCTTCAGAATTAATCCCAGATCTCAATTGTAGCTCAGTGTCTCTGCCAATTACCTCTCTCTTGCAGAAACCACCCTAACTAAATACCAATTAAACTTATATTGATATTCATTAGGGTTTGATCTGATCAACAATTGATTACATGTCAACAATTGATACAAATCTAGACTTGATCAGATGGTTGCTCCCAGCTTTGGCACCTGATCAGTCTTGTGAAATTGACTTTCAATCCCTTAACATGAGGGTGACTTGGTCAAAGAACTGACTACTTATCAAGAATTGACACAAATCAAAGCATGGTTAGGTGGTTGCTCACAGCTTTGGCACCAGGTCAGCCTTGAAAGCAAAATCACATTTGAAATTTCTCATGACTAGTTGTATCAGAATACTAGCTTGGCATTGACATCATTTCATGTAGCATAGGGATTATACTGCTTTAGCTCCTTTCTAGGGTTAGCTCCAAGGGCAGATTTTTAGGGTTTAACTCTGACTCCTTTAATAGGTCACTGAGGTGTGGGGTCCACCTGTCAGTGAAAATGGTCACATGGGTGACTCATCAGATAGGCTATGTTTATGTTGTTAGATCCATCTACAAGGGACTGCCAGGTGGCTGACCCATCAAGAGATTTTCTCTCTCCGAAATCTCCCGAGGGTCAGCCACCTCGAATGAGTAGGAGGTGGTGGAGTATTTATATCCTCGTCTCTCACCCTGATATTTCCTTGTGGGATTAATGCTTAACCTCTGTTCCGGGTTGATTAGTTTTCTTAGCAAAATGGGCTAGGTCCATGTCATTGGAGCTGCTCATAAGGGACTGCCATGTGGGTCCCACTTGTCAGAAAAGATGTAATCACATGGTGACATCCGAGAGATCTCCTCTCTCCCTTGATCCTTTCGGCTGTCACTCATGCTGAGTGGATAGAGAATAGTGGGGTATTTATACTCTTCACTTCATGCCCAGCATTCCATTGTGGGACTAATGGATTCATTCCGGGGTTAAGCAGCGACCTCTTCTGATTAGTGGGCCATCTTTCATTGCTTTCTCTTCTTCCCTCTTCTTATGATTTATCATTAATCATCAATTTATTTTCATTTATTAATCTATTCATCCTTGAAATCTTTCAAGGGTAAACAGTTCAACAATACAAATTTGCGTAAAAATTAAGTAAGATGCAGTAAAAAGCTGTTTAAAGAAGATGTTTGAATTTTGTTTTTAATTTTTGGCTGAATAAATACTCAAAGTTTCGTGCAAATTAATAAATTTACTCCTAATTATACCTATTGTAAGATTGTCCAATTAACACTTCAATATTAATATCCTATGAGACTATTTTTTCATAAAACATAAGTAAGATACATTACAAATCTTGCTTTAACCATGTATTTAAGATTTACAACATTCATTGTCCATTACTAAATATAATTTCACGAAAATTAATATAATTACTCATAATTATTCCTATGAGAAGATTGTCCAATTAACACTTTGATATGAATATTATACGACACTAATTTTGCACAAAACATAAGTAAGATGCATTAAAAACAAATTGTTTAAACATGTTGATTGAGCTTTTAAAAATTTTATCCGCATAACCGCATAGAATTTCATACAAATTGATATAATTACTCCTAATTATGCATATTATAATAATATCAAATTAAAACATCCATATGAATATTTTATGACGCTTATTTTACATAAAATATAAGTAAAATACATTAGAAACTACAAGCTTAAACAAGTCATTTAAGATTTTGAACATTTATTGCCTCATAACTACACATAATTTCATACAAATTGATATAATTACTCCAAATTATGCCTATTAGAAGATTATCCAATTAACGATTCGATATAAATATTCTAAGATACTAATTTTGCACAATACATAAGATGCATTAAAATCGCGTTTAAACAAGTTATTTCAGCTTTTTTAACATTTTTGGCCGCATAACTACAAATAATTTCGTGCAAATTCATATTATCACTCCTAATTCTACCTATTATAATATTTTCCAATTAAAACTTCGATATGAACATTCAATGATGCTAATTTTGCACAAAACATAAGGAATATGTATTAAAAACTGCTGTTTAAACTAGTTGTTTGAGATTTTCAAAATTTTCTGCCGCCTAACTACTCATAATTTCGTGAAAATTAAAATAATTACTCCTAATTATGCCTATTATGAGGTTGTCTAATTAACACTTCAAAATGAATATCCTACGATACTAATTTTTCATAAAACATAAGTAAGATATATTAGAAACTATTGTTCAAACGAGTTATTTAAGATTTTTAACATTTTTTGCCTCATAACTACATATAATTTCGTGAAAATTAATACAATTACTCCTAACTATGCCTATTAGAAAATTATCCAATTAACACATCGATATGAACGTTCAACGACACTAATTTTGCGTAATAATTAAGTAAGATGCATTAAAAAGCCATTGAAAGAAGTTGTTTGACTTTGTTTTTAATTTTTGGCTGAATAAATACTCAAAATATCATGAAAATTAATAAATTTACTCATAATTATGCCTATTGTTAGATTATCCAATTAACACTTTGATATTATTATCCTACGAGACTAATTTTTCGTAATACAAAGTAAGATACATTACAAATTGCTGTTTAACCAAGTTGTATAAGATTTAAAACATTCATTGTCCATTACTTCATAAATTTTCATGAAAATTAATATAATTATTCATAATTATACCTATTAGGAGATTATCCAATTAAAACTTCGATATGAATATCCTACGACACTAATTTTGCATAAAACATAAGTAAGATGCATTAAAAAAGCAGTTTAAACATGTTGATTGAGCTTTTAAAATATTTTTTCCGCATTACTGCATATAATTTCATGCAAATAAATATAATTACTCCTAATTATGCATATTATAATACTATCGAATTAAAATATTGATATTTATATTCTATGACGCTTATTTTGCACAAAACATAAGTAAGATGCATTAAAAACTGCTATTTAAACAAGTTGTTTGGCTTTTTTAGAATTTTTGGCCGCATAAATACACATAATTTCATGAAAATTAATGTAATTACTCTTAATTATGCCTATTGTAAGATTGTCCAATTAACACTTCGATATGAATATCCTACGACACTAATTTTTCATAAAACATAAATCAAATACATTAGAAACTACTGTTTAAACAAGTTATTTCAGTTTTTCAAAATTTTTGGCCGCGTAACTATAAATAATTTCGTGCAAATTAATATAATCACTCCTATTTATGCCTATTATAATATTTTCTAATTAAAACTTTAATATGAACATTCTATGAGGCTAATTTTGCACAAACCATAAGGAATATGTGTTAAAAACTACTGTTTAAACAAGTTGTTTGAGATTTTCAAATTTTTTGGCTGCCTAGCTACTCATAATTTCATGAAAATTATTATTCCTAATTATGCCTATTATGTGGTTGTCCAATTAACACTTTGAAATAAATATCCTACGATACTAATTTTTCATAAACATAAGTAAGATATAATAAAAACTGCTGTTCAAACGATTTTTTTTACGATTTTTAATATTTTTTGCCTCATAACAACACATAATTTTGTGAAAATTAATACAATTACTCATAACTATGCCAATTTAAAAATTATCCAATTAACACATCGATATGAACGTTCAACGATACTCATTTTGCGTAAAATTAAGTAAGATGCAATAAAAATCTGTTTAAAGAAGATGTTTGAATTTTGTTTTTAATTTTTGGCTGAACAAATACTCAAAATTTCATGCAAATTAATAAATTTACTCCTAATTATACCTATTGTAAGATTGTCCAATTAATACTTCAATATTAATGTCCTATGAGACTATTTTTTCATAAAACATAAGTAAGATACATTACAAACTGCTGTTTAACCATGTTTTTTAAGATTTACAACATTCATTGTCCATTACTAAATATAATTTCACAAAAAATAATATAATTACTTATAATTATTCCTATGAGAAGATTGTCCAATTAACACTTTGATATGAATATTATACGACACAAATTTTGCACAAAACATAAGTAAGATGCATTAAAAACAGCTGTTTAAACATGTTGATTGTGCTTTTAAAAAATTTTATCTGCATAACTGCATAGAATTTCATACAAATTAATATAATTACTTCTAATTATGCATATTATAATAATATCAAATTAAAACTTCCATATGAATATTTTATGACGCTTATTTTACATAAAATATAAGTAAAATATATTAGAAACTACAGTTTAAACAAGTTATTTAAGATTTTGAACAATTATTGTCTCATAACTACACATAATTTCATACAAATTGATATAATTACTCCAAATTATGCCTATTAGAAGATTATCCAATTAACGATTCGATATAAATATTCTAAGATACTAATTTTGCACAATACATAAGATGCATTAAAATCAACCGTTTAAACAAGTTATTTCAGTTTTTTAACATTTTTGGCCGCATAACTACAAATAATTTCGTGCAAATTAATATTATCACTCCTAATTCTGCCTATTATAATATTTTCTAATTAAAACTTCGATATGAACATTCAATGATGCTAATTTTTCACAAAACATAAGTAATATGTATTAAAAACTCTATTGTTTAAACAAGTTGTTTGAGATTTTCAAAATTTTCTGCGCCTAACTACTCATAATTTCGTGAAAATTAATATAATTACTCCTAATTATGCCTATTATGAGGTTGTCCAATTAACACTTCGAAATGAATATCCTACGTTACTAATTTTTCATAAAACATAAGTAAGATATATTAGAAACTGCTGTTCAAACGAGTTGTTTAAGATTTTTAACATTTTTTGCCTCATAACTACACATAATTTCGTGAAAATTAATGTAATTACTCTTAATTATGCCTATTGTAAGATTGTCCAATTAACACTTCGATATGAATATCCTACGACACTAATTTTTCATAAAACATAAGTCAAATACATTAGAAACTACGGTTTAAACAAGTTATTTCAGTTTTTCAAAATTTTTGGCCGCATAACTATAAATAATTTCGTGCAAATTAATATAATCACTCCTATTTATGCCTATTATAATATTTTCTAATTAAAACTTCGATATGAACATTCTATGATGCTAATTTTGCACAAAACATAAGGAATATGTGTTAAAAACTACTGTTTAAACAAGTTGTTTGAGATTTTCAAATTTTTTGGCTGCCTAGCTACTCATAATTTCGTGAAAATTAATATAATTATTTATAATTATGCCTATTAAGTGGTTGTCCAATTAACACTTCCAAATAATTATCCTACGATACTAATTTTTCATAAAACATAAGTAAGAAATAATAGAAATTGCTGTTCAAACGATTTTTTTTATGATTTTTAATATTTTTTGCCTCATAACAACACATAATTTCGTGAAAATTAATACAATTACTCATAACTATGCTTATTTGAAGATTATCCAATTAACACATCGATATGAACGTTCAACAATACTCATTTTGCGTAACAATTAAGTAAGATGCATTAAAAAGCTGTTTAAAGAAGATGCTTATATTTTGTTTTTAATTTTTGGCTGAATAAATACTCAAAATATCATGAAAATTAATAAATTTACTCATAAGTATGCCTATTGTAGGATTATCCAATTAACACTTCGATATTATTATCCTATGAGACTAATTTTTCGTAATACAAAGTAAGATACATTACAAATTACTGTTTAACCAAGTTGTATAAGATTTAAAACATTCATTGTCCATTACTACATATAATTTCGTGAAAATTAATATAATTATTCATAATTATACCTAATAGGAGAATCCAATTAACACATCGATATGAACGTTCAACGACACTAATTTTGCGTAACAATAAAGTAAGATGCATTAAAAAGCCGTTGAAAGAAGTTGTTTGACTTTGTTTTTAATTTTTGGCTGAATAAATACTCAAAGTTTCGTGCAAATTAATAAATTTACTCCTAATTATACCTATTATAAGATTGTCCAATTAACACTTCAATATTAATATTCTATGAGACTATTTTTTCATAAAACATAAGTAAGATACATTACAAACTGCTGTTTAACCATGTTTTTTAAGATTTACAACATTCATTGTCCATTACTAAATATAATTTCACGAAAATTAATATAATTACTCATAATTATTTCTATGAGAAGATTGTCCAATTAACACTTTGATATGAATATTATACGACACTAATTTTGCACAAAACATAAGTAAGATGCATTAAAAACAGCTGTTTAAACATGTTGATTGAGCTTTTAAAAAAATTTATCCGCATAACTGCATAGAATTTCATACAAATTAATATAATTACTCCTAATTATGTATATTATAATAATATCAAATTAAAACTTCCATATTAATATTTTATAACGCTTATTTTACATAAGTAAAATACATTAGAAACTACAGTTTAAACAAGTTTTTTAAGATTTTGAACATTTATTGCCTCATAACTACACATAATTTCATACAAATTGATATCATCACTCATAATTCTGCCTATTATAATATTTTCTAATTAAAACTTCGATATGAACATTCTATGATACTAATTTTGCACAAATTCGGGAGCGCAAAAAATGAAAACGGGACCCGACGCCCTCGCTACCGCCGAAAACATGTCCGGTAGCGGAAAACATGAAAACGGAACGAGATGCCCTTGGTACGGCCGAAAATGAGTCTAGGAGCGCAAAACATGAAAACGGGACCCGACGTCCTCGGTACCGCTAAAAACGACTCCAGAGCGCAAAACTTGAAAACGGGACCAGACGCCCTCGGTATCGCCGAAAACATGTCCGTAGCGGAAAACATGAAAACGAACGAGACGCCCTTGGTACGGCCGAAAATGAGTCCGAGAGCGCAAAACATGAAAACGGGACCCGACGTCCTCGGTACCACTGAAAACGAGTCCGGGAGCGCAAAACTTAAAAACGGGACCCGACGCCCTCGTTACCGTCGAAAACGAGTCCGTGCGCGCAAAACAAGAAAACGGGACCCGACACCCTCGATACCGTCGAAAATGAGTCCGGGAGCGGAAAACATGAAAACTGGACCCGACGCCCTCGGTACCGCCGAAAACTAGTCCGGGAGCGCAAAACATGAAAACGGGACCCGACGCCCTCGCATCGCCGAAAATGAGTCCGGGAGTGCAAAACATGAAAACGGGACCCGACGCCCTCTGTAACGCTGAAAACGAGTTCGGGAGCGCAAAACATGAAAATGGGACCCGACGCTCTCGGTATCGTCGAAACGAGTCCGATAGCGCAAAACATGAAATCGAGACCCGACGCCCTCGGTATCGCCGAAAACGTGTCCGGGAGCGCAAAACATGAAAACGGGACCCGACACCCTCGGTACTGCCAAAAACATGTCCGGGAGCGGAAAATATAAAAAAGGGACCTGACGCGCTCGATATCGTCGAAAACATGTCTGAGAGCGGAAACAAGAAAACGGGAAGGGACGCCCTCGGTACCGCCGAAAATGAGTTCGGGAGCGTAAAACATGAGAACGGGTGCCGACGCCCACGGTACCAATGAAAATGAGTCCGGGCACACTAAACATGAAAACGAGACCCGGCACCCTCGGTTCCGCCGAAAACATGTCTGGTAGCGGAAAACTTGAAAACGGAACGGGACGGCCGAAAACGAGTTCGGGAGCGCAAAACATGAAAAAGGGACCCAACGTCCTCGGTATCGCTGAAAACGAGTCTGGGAGCGCAAAACATGAAAACGGGATTCGACGCCCTCGGTATAGCCGAAAATGAATATGGGCACACAAAACAAGGAAACGGGACCCGACGCCCTCGGTATCGTTGAAAACGAGTCCAGGAGCGCAAAACATGAAAAAGGGGCCCGACACCCTCGGTACCGCCGAAAACATCTCCGGGAACGGAAAACATAAAAACGGGATTTGACGCCCTCGGTACAGCCGAAAAAGAGTCTGGGCGCGCAGAACTTGAAAATGGGGCCGGATGCCCACAGTACCACCGAAAACGAGTCCGGAGCGCAAAACATGAAAACTGGACCCGACACCCTCGGTACCGCCGAAAATGAGTTCGGGAGCGCAAAACATGAAAACGGTACCCGACGACCTCGGTATCGCCGAAAATGAGTTCGGGAGCGCAAAACATGAAAACGGAACCCGACGTCCTCGTTATCGCCGAAAATGATTCCGGCCGGGCAAAACAAGAAAATGGGACCCGACGCCCTCGGTCCTGCCGAAAACATGTCCGGTAGCGGAAAACATGAAAACAGAACGAGACGCCCTTGGTACGGCCGAAAATGAGTCCGAGAGCGCAAAACATGAAAACGGGACCCGACGCCCTCTATACCGCCGAAAATAAGTCCGGGATCGCAAAACATGAAAACGAGACACGACGCCCTCGATACAACCGAAAACGTGTCCGGGAGCGCAAAACATGAAAACGGGACCCGACGTCCTCGCTACCGCTGAAAACGAGTCCGGGAGCGCAAAACTTGAAAACGGGACCCGACCTCCTCGCTACCGTCGAAAACGAGTTCGGGAGCGCAAAACATGAAAACGAGACCCGACGCCCTCGCTACCGCCGAAAACATGTTCGGTAGCGGAAAACATGAAAGCGGAACGAGACGCCCTTGGTACGGCCGAAAATGAGTCCGGGAGCGCAAAACTTGAAAACGGGACTCGACGTCCTCGGTACCGCTAAAAATGACTCCAGAGCGCAAAACTTGTTAACGGGACCCGACGCCCTCGGTACCGCCGAAAATATGTCCGGTAGCGGAAAACATGAAAACAGAACGAGACGCCCTTGGTACGGCCGAAAATGAATCCGAGAGCGCAAAACATGAAAATGGGACCCGACGCCCTCAGTGTTAGTGTTGTAGTGATCTAGTAGCCAATCATTGGATGATTGCATTTAATTTCATGTAAAAGGATGATATATTTGATATTTCATTTGTTCCTTGAGTATTCATTATTTATATTTTGAGTTGGACTTCAAATGTGAAACATATATTGTGCGACCCTTTTTCGCGCGCTCCGCACCGTCGCTGGGCGATGGGTTGCGGAAGAAGGACACGGAGATCCCTCCCGAGCGTGCATCTGCTAAGTGCCTACCGATTCTCGCTGCGTTTAGAGAGATTTGGATGCACATTCAGGGGGTTTTTTAGTGATTATGAGTTCTTGTAGATTCCGATGGGCGCAAGCCCCCACCGTTAATTACCCTGGGCTACTAACCTCGAGGCACCTCTGGATCTTTGAAAGAGAGAAGCAAATAGTATAGTTAAAAGATGGTCAAGTGGTCGTCTGGGTTCGCAAAAGGGGTCCATGGAAGATGAACCTACAAACAGATCGGTTCAGTCTTTTACCGCTTCAAGAGGTAACCTTACTACAAATCAGATTAATCTCTTCGAAGGGGTTCGAGGTGAGTCTACTACAGAACGACTCGACCTACTTCATCCTATGGAAGATGAACCTACAAACAGATCGGTTCAGTCTATGCCACCTCGAGATATAACCTTACTACGGCACTGTGTTAATCTCTTCGTAGGGGTTCGAGGTGAGTCTACTACGTAATGACTCGACCTCCGTTGATCTAGAAGATAAACCTACTACAGAACGGTTCAATCTTAACTAGTCAACAACCAATCACACAAAATACAACTCGAAGCACTGAGCCGGTTGATCTTGAGGTTGGTGAATCGGAGAAGGGTGGATATGGCCCACGTGTTTCTTCTCACCGATCTTCTAGATCATGAATTCGAAGCACTAAGCCGATTCATAAACCTAGGAAACACAGCTACACACAATGTCAAACCCGAAGCACCGGGCCGCCTTAACATCGAGGCATGTGTTAGTGAAGGAACCTACCTACGTAACGGTTCACATTCACTGTTTTGTGGATGAATCTACTACGTAACGATTCAATCTCACAATCTCGGAGATGAGTCGTAAGACAAACTCATCGACGGATGAGTTCAGTCTTACTAGCTCAAATGGTCATGAATTACTTGTTCATGACACCGAGTCATTAAGATGTCACTTCTCTCTGACATCATAATGTTCTTCTTCCTCGAGTCGACATATCTCTCCATGTTGATGTCGCAGCCTTTGGTCATTCTTCGCCGAGCATCAAGATGTTCTTGTCCCGACTGATCATTCTATGTTGCATTACTTGTGCAAAATTACTATGTTGCCCTACACCCCTTGTGTGAGCGCATTTAGTCATGAGTTACTTGCTCATGATAGTGAGTCATTAAGATGTCGCCTCTCTCGACATCGTAATGTTCTTCTTCCTCGTAGTCGACATGTATCTCCATGTTGATGTCACGCTACTGGTTATCGCGTCAAGATGTTCTTGTCTCGACATATCTCCTCATGTTGCTATCGAAGCCTTAGTCATTCTACGTCAAGATGTTCTTGTCTCGATTTATCTTCTCATGTTGTCATTGCAACCTTGCTATTCTTCGTCAAGATGTACTTGTCTTGACTAATCGTTCTAAATGTTATATCATGTGTGCAAACATTCTCATGTTGCTCCACACCCCTTGTGTGAGCATTTTGTTCATCTCCAAAATGTAAAAAGCTTATTACATAATATCTTCTATCATTATCTCTATTATAAAGATGCATTTATTTATTATTATTATTATTATTATTATTATTATTATTTTTAAACTCTATTTATCTATGTAGAAAATTATTTACAAAAATAATAGAAAATGGGTTAGCTATTAACTTAGAATTTTATTTATATTTTTGGGATTTTTATAATAGCCAAAATAGTAGAATTTTATTTTTATTATTTCTAAACTCTATTTATTTTGTAGAAAATCACTTACAAAATAATGGAAAATAAAATGGCAATGATTTTTATTTATATTTTCAAAAATGTTTATAATAGCCAAAGTAATAGAATTTCATTATTATATTTCATTATGTTGAAACACTATTCATTATGTAAAAGTTATTTACAAATCAAAATATGATTAGCTATATTATTTTTTATTATTTTTGTTTTTATTTATTTTTAGGATCTATAATAGCTAAAAGAAATCATTATTAATATTCTATCCTATTTATTATAGTTTTATCATATTTTTTATTTTCTATTTGTTATCTATAGAAAAATATAAGATTTTAGTATTATCATCATTATTATTTGAAAATAGCCATAAGGGATGAAATTCATTGTATTCTTTATTACAACTATTATTTTTATTGCTTTTTATCTATCAAAAATATTTTTATTGTATATTTGTACAATTCATTCCATAAAACTATATTATCATTCTTTATTATAGAAGAAAATGCATTTATTATCTATTACCATGGTAGTGTATCTTTTTGTATATTTTGTACTATTTATTTTTATTATTCTTTTTACAGAAAATATCAACATAATATCTATTATTATTCATTATTATTTTTTTATTTATCAAAGAATAGAACTAATATCATTATTTATTATTGCATATTACTATTGTCATTATTGAAAAATCACTTGAAAAGTCAGGAAAATATATCTAATTATTATTCATGATTTTATTTGAATTTTTAGAATTTTTATAGTATTTAAAATGACAAGTCAAAGCTAGGTCAAATATATCAATATATGTAATATCTTTTGCTTTTAAATTGTTTCAACATGATTATATTTTCAAAACTGGAATATTATCATATAGAAAAATAGTATGAAAAATAAGGAAATTTTAGAAACAAATTTGAGTCAATTTGGAGTTTAGTAGCATTTTCAAATGATTTATTTACTATTTAATTTTAATATTCTGTTATTAATTAACTATTGGGCTTATTAGACTGGGCCAAGTTCTTTATTCTGCGATTTGGGCCCAAACTTATTTTTATTATTTATTTCGCTGTTGGGCCAGATATCTGGATTTATTTGATTCTAAGCAGACTTAGCCCATTTCATTGTTTTTTTTTTATATCTCTGGGCTGACAGCACAGCCTCTTTTCCCTTTTCTTACATCCATCGGATATTCTCAAGATTTGTACTGAAATAGATGAACGCTTGTGATGTATTCTATTTGTTATCTAAGCTTCTCATCACTCTAACATCGTTGAATTACTTCAGATTGGTGCAAGCGCGCCAAGATTGGTGCTTTCATTTTAACAAATAGCGCGCCGATAATCCCTTCGACTCTTTCCTTCATCGCGCTCCGAGATCTCGCGCAAAGAGTGTCGCCGGTGATCGGAGATGCCGACGAAGATCGTACAATGGTACTAGCGCGTCGCCTTGACACCCACGTCCTCATGGTGGTGCCCGATTGTAGATCCGTACGGTGAAAGTATGGTGTCACCTATATCGTTATTTACCCTGCACCATTCTCGTACCGATCGTGTCTATATCGATAAATCGGTGAATTGGATCCATATTAACGCTATATTCTCAATCCATAGCATTGTTTTTACTTACTATCTTCACCAATCTGTTGTCTTTCAATGAAATCCCCGGAATTCTTGCCATGACTCGTAATAACTTCGATCGATTGCTTATTCATCCTCCTTTCCTCAATTGCATCTATCTCGCCTAAAGGCTCACCAGTTTACCTCGCCGTGGCTCACGAGATGTGCTTGCTCATTAACATCTTTTGGTTCTCAGTTATATTTTTTTTTAACAGAAATAAAAAAGGAAAAGAGATAAAAGGGAGATTCAATTGAAATGGTTGAAATAATCATGAAATTCTCTCGTATTAATAGTTGATCCAGGCCTAAAGGCACACCAAACACATTGTGTTTGGGCCAGTGGCTCACTGGATATCAACTCTGAAGCTGATTTTTTTATTTTTAATTGAAGTCTTTTAAAGAAAAGAGGAGGAAATAGATGTAAAAGAAAGAAACTAGGAAAAGAAATGTCAAGAACAAGGGATAGCTACTAAAATCATCTTTATCAAAATAAATTGAATACCTTGGATCAAATTGCATCATGTTTTCCAAGAGACAAAGCAAAGAAAAATAAAAATCCCTCTTGAGTGCTATATTAACACTTGCCTTATTTCTAAGATGGAATCACCTCTTCTCTTCTAACTTTCTTTTCACTAACACTGCTGATGATTGAAGGTGTTTGTGTGTGTTTTGTGTCGAAAACACTGAATAAAGCAAAATGAGATTAGAGGATGTTGCTGTAGAGGGTGTATGCTGCCTTGCTATTCTTTGTTCTTGTCTTTTGCTCTCAACTTCCATTAGGATATATATAGGTGATTAATTGAATCTCAACTGCCCAATTGTGTTTCCTCCCACACAATTTTGTGCTTTCTTGAGTCCATGGATCGGTGACATGGCACAATCTTATTCCTTCCTTCAATAACTCAAGGGCCAGGATTAGTTTGGGTTGTTTTTGTTGTGAGCAAGCTTCAGGACTCGGATTGCCAGCTTGGCAATTGATTATAACAGAATCTGTTATCCTTATCTAAGAATTACACAATTGCCATCCTTTATCTCATCTAGCTTCACATGTTTTTCGAATGTTCCAGAACGTTCTAATCATCCAAACACTCTCACTGCACTCCCTCTGTACGGTTTAAACCTTTCTTGGATCCCAATTGTGCCTCCAAACCCGTTTGTTCATCTCAAACCCGATTTAAAGTTTTGAATCAATTTCACTTGTCTCTTCATTAACCCTTTCAATTATAAGCCTTGTTAGCATCATACTGACCCCAGAAATAAGTTCAATTCACAGGCTTGGCCATTAACACTGACTTTGGACATTTCACTTCATGGCCGGTTGGCAAGTTGGTGAATCTCGGGTTTAGAAGTGTTGAAGTTCAGTTTAAGAATCCAGTCAGTGTCGTGGAGGCCCAAAGATGCCTTCCGAGGTGTTAATTGGGACAATTAAGCTTTAGATTGCCTCAATTGAATTTTGGCCGAGTTGAATACCTCTTCAATGCGAGTGTAACACAGGGTACCATTTGACAAATGAGTTACTGCTCCATGTTCTTCTTCTTGCAAGCTTTCGATTGATGTATCACGAGGGGGCTTTCTTGCACAGACTGCTTGGGCGCCATTTTCATCTCTAGGTCAGAGAACGATCGGGAATAAGAGAAGAAGATCGGGGGGAGGGAGGAAATTAAATCTATTATCTCGCTTGCATGATCCCGGTGTGTATAGACCAAAGCACGAGAAGAGAAGGGCTCCTGACAGATGGGGTCCAAATGTAAGCGATAGTAGAGAGTGGGCCCCCTCTGTCGGATTTAATGAGAGACAGAAATCCCTATTCTTCTCTCCGGGTTTGAATGAGCTTGGCGCATGCAGGCTGGCCCCACAAGTCGGGCTTAATGAGGCACATGGATCATGCACCATGTTTACACAGTCTCTTTCTTCTTCAAAACTCTCCCCAGCGCCATATAAGTGTTCCCTTTGCTTAGCATCCCCAGATTGTACCCAGTTAAGTTCCTTGCTCCAAGTTGCACCCTTAAATCTCCTTGATGGAATCTCAGCCTTCCAATTAGCCTGATTTTCTTTCTCCAATTTATTTTAATAGATCCCTTCATCCAAAAATCATGAAAATTTCACCAAAAATCCCTAAATTCATGATGATGATCCCTGTAATTTTTAATTCCATTTTTACCCCTGTCTCTCTGAATTAAAAATTATTTTGTCAAATAAACCCTATTATTTCTTCTGAATTAATCCCAGATTTCATTTGTAGCTCAATGTCTCTGCCAATTATCTCTCTCTTGCAGAAACCACCCTAACTAAATACCAATTAGACTTATATTGATATTCATTAGGGTTTGATCTGATCAACAGTTGATTACATGTCAACAGTTGATACAAATCTAGACTTGATCGATGGTTACTCCCAAATTTGGCACTCGATCGTCTTGTGAAATTGACTTTCAATCCCTTAGCATGAGGGTGACTTGGTCAAAGAACTGACTACTTATCAGTAATTGACACAAATCAAAGCATGGTTAGGTGGTTGCTCACAGCTTTGGCACCAGGTCAGCCTTGAAAGCAAAATCACATTTGAAATTTCTCATGACTAGTTGTATCAGAATACTAGCTTGGCATTGACATCATTTCATGTAGCATAGGGATTATACTGCTTCAGCTCCTTTCTAGGGTTAGCTCCAAGGGCAGATTTTTAGGGTTTAACTCTGACTCCTTTAATAGGTCACTGAGGTGTGGGGTCCACCTGTCAGTGAAAATGGTCACATGGGTGACTCATCAGATAGACTATGTTTATGTTGTTAGATCCATCTACAAGGGATTGCCAGGTGGGTCCCACTTGTCAGAGAAAATGTAATCAAATGGCTGACCCATCAAGAGATTTTCTCTCTCCGAAATCTCCCGAGGGTCAGCCACCTCGAATGAGTAGGAGGTGGTGGAGTATTTATATCCTTCACTTCATGCCCAGCATTCCATTGTGGGACTAATGGATTTGTTCCGGGGTTAAGCAGCGACCTCTTCTGATCAGTGGGCCATCTTTTCATTGCTTTCTCTCATTCCCTCTTCTTATGATTTGTCATTAATCATCAATTTATTTTCATTTATTCATTTACTCATCCTTGAAATTTTTCAAGGGTAAACAAAGAGCCACCCACCAAAGCGGGTCCTGAAGAATTTAGCAAATTGAAGGGCCTACTTTGGTGCACATATCCGACACACCTCTCTCCTCCTCGGGTTCAGGCTAGACTTCGATAGATTTTCCTTTAATCGATTCTTCTCATGAGCGCAACATGGTGGGGCCCGTCCTCTCGGCCTCTCGCTCGTGGGATAATGGTGCATGTACTCGGCCTCTCCGCCGAGCTACCCGTTTCACCACTATGGGGATAGGTAAAGATAGCATCTCTCGGCTACCTTATTTCGCTTTCTTTCTCTTTTCTTTCACTGTTGGGGATGCTGATTGCCTGCTTTGCTATTTTCTCATCTCTTCTTTCGCAGTATGGGAGATTTTTCATAAGCTCTTTACATTTTACACTCTCAATCTTAGTTGCAAAAGTGCCTAATACAAATTGCTTTTATTTTCACATAGCATCTAAGTACAAAAATAGAAAAAGGAAAAACTTTACAGCACCCTATTGCACTTATTCTATACATAGCTTCTCTTTATTTATTACAATACAGAACTTAAGTAACCGTGGTATTTTACGGATACCGAACCTCGTCTCGTATTGACCTCTAGGCCGGTACGAGACAAACCCGTTTATCCCTTTATTACCGATGGATAAACTTACCAGTATCAATTGGATTGTGGATGCAATTGATAACACCACTTTGTGGATGCTCCTTGTATATTTAGTCGACATTTATTTGTGGAAGCTCACCCACTCTCCCCTCGTTTGTGCACCGTTGCGTGCAGAAGTGGAAACTCACATTCACTCATCTCCACTCAATTTGTTTTGTGGGGGTACTACCCTCAAACATCCATCACACATCCCTGCGAGACAGGCTTTCATCGGGTAGGTCCGCTCTCCATGACCTGAGTCACTTCTTTAAGCGAATTACTTTATTTGACACCGAATGTCGGGCAAAAGCATAAACCCTTAGTCCGACCCCTCCATGATCTATTTTGGGATTAGAAACGACCACCTCCTTGGGCGTGTGGTACTTTTGCGGATGAATGTACCCAACCCGGTTTTTTATATTTTGGCTACCCTCAAACTTCCATCACGCATCCCCGCGAGACAAGCTTTCATCGGGTAGGTCTGCTCTCCATGACCTGAGTCACTTCTTTAAGCGAATTACTTTATTTGACACTGAATGTCGGGCAAAAGCATAAACCCTTAGTCTGACCCCTCCATGACCTATTTTGGGATTAGAAACAGATCACCTCCTTGGGCGTGTGGTACTTTTGCGGATGAATGTACCCAACCCGGTTTTTTATATTTTGGCTACCCTCAAACATCCATCACGCATCCCCGCGAGACAAAGCTTTCATCGAGTAGGTCCGCTCTCCATGACCCGAGTCACTTCTTTAAGCGAGTCGCTTTGTTTAACATAAAATGTCGGGTACAAGCGTAAACCCTTGATCCGACCCTCCATGATGTGCCGTGGGATTATGACACATCATTTCTTCGGGCGTGTGGTGCTTTTACGGATGAATGCACCCAACCTGGCTTTGTATAACACTCATGGTGTCGGGGACAAAGGTGGCAACCCCTTATTGAAAAGATTTTATTATTTTTATTTATATATTTTTTTATCAATGAGTAAGGAAAATAGGTTTTTATTGTTTTACTTATATATCCTTTTATTTTATTAGAAGAGAGCAGATTTTTGGTTATCAGTGATACATGTTACTAATAGTACGAGAGTTATTTATTTATATGCCCTCGGAAGCGACTAGTTACTAGCCACCAATTTGCTCGACCTATCCCTTGGCTTGCGCCGCGGGCGACCAATATGAGCAACTTTCGTCATTGGGCAACAGATAGTTTGAGGGACAAACTGCAAACCCTGCCCATTTTTGTGTTTATTCTCGTATCAAATGGACAAACCCAGTGGTATTTGTATTGTGAGCCCAAACACCAAAGCTCTCGCCTTATATTCTCGCGTGGTTTTGGCATTGAATTCTCTTATTCTATTTTTTTATTTTTATTGTAGGACTAAATGTGTTTGTGTGGTTTTGGATTTTTGGATGCATTTTATTTACAAATGCAAAAGTAGGGTTTTTGGAATTTTTATGCAAAAGTGGAGGTTAGACATGGGTTTGTGTTTCGTGCACGTGTGTGTAAGCGAACACTTATTCCCTCCTTATTTATTTACAATAGATACTACTCGGTTGGCCCCGCTCCGGGCTATGTGTAGTACTTCTTCGTATATCGCCCATTAATCGGTGGCATGGGCCTTTCACCTTCATGGTCTATGAGTTGGTATGCGCCGCCTCCGTATACCTTCTCAATTACATATGGCCCTTCCCACCCGGAGAGAACTTTGGGCCGATGTGCCGCCAATGATCGCCTCTTAAGGACAAGAACAAGCTCCCCTTGTTGGAATGCCCGACTCGCGCCATTTTATCATATGCCCTTGCCATTTTTGCCTCGATATATTTCGAGGTTCTCGCCGGGCTATCGCCTTTTCTCGTCCATGGCATCCAACTCGTCTAATCCGAGTTGTTGGCATTCATCCATGGTCATGTCATTTTGCATAGCCACCCGCAATGACGGTAATTCCACCTCAAGAGGGAGAACGGCTTCAACCCCAAAAGCCGTAGAATACGGGGTAGCTTGCGTAGGCGTTCGGTACGTGGTTCGATAAGCCCATAATGCCTCCCGTAGACGATTATCCCGGTCCTCGTTGGTTGCGTCCACTGTCTTTTTCATGATATTGATTAGGGTTTTGTTAAAGGCTTCGACCGGCCGTTGGCTCTCGGGTTATAAATGGACGAGAATCTCCAAATATTAAATTGCTCCGCCAGGGCATAGACTTTGGAGCTCTTGAAGGCCGTCCCGTTATCGGATATTATCCGTTGTGGGGTACCGAATCGGTAGAGGATGTGCGTCTTAAAGAATTTAACCACATCGGATGCTTTGACTTCTTTGAGTGGAACGGCTTCAGCCCATTTAGTAAAGTAATCCGTTGCCGCCAAGATGAACCGGTGACCTCTCGACGTAGGAGGGTCTATGGGCCCTACTATGTCTGTGCCCCACATATTAAATGGCCAGGATGCTACCGTGGGGTGCAACGGGTTTGGCGCCTGATGTATAAAAGGGTCATGTATCTGGCACATGCGGCACTTCTTTGCGTGCTCTTCACAATCAGCCACCATTGTAGGCCAATAATACCCCATTCGCTTGATCTTCAACTTCATTTTTGGCCCAGACTGATGTGCTCCGCATAGTCCGGAATGAACTTCTTTCATAACCTGCTCGGCTTCAGGCCCTGATACGCATCTTAGCCATAACTGATCATAAGACCTCCGGTATAGCGTATTGCCCACATATGCATACCGTAGTACCCGCTTTCTTAGTTGATCAGCTATCCTTTTATCTTTGGGAAGAGTGCCATGCCGGAAATATTCGATAAACGGCTGTCTCCAATCATCGTCTTCTTCAGTTATCATTGTTTCTTGGCATTCTACTTTTTCTGGTCCAGTGCCTTCATTATTTGCATTATCTGTTGTTTGACACAATGATAATGGCCTCCTGTTGCGGACGATGATGTGGATCTCCGGCTCTGTTGGTTCACCCAGCTCCTTGGCGAGTTTGGCCAACGCATCTGCTTCACCATTCACAGCCCTCGTGACCTTCTCAATGGATACGTACGGGATTTTCTTCATTAATTCCATGGCCTTTTGGTGATATTGTATTAGCTCCGGCTTTAGGACCTTGTATTCGCCAATTATTTGATTTATGATCAACTGTGAATCCCCAAAGATACGCACAGCCTTGATTTCCAGCTCCAGTGATAGCTCTAGTCCGGCGATGAGTGCCTCATACTCTGCTTCATTATTTGTGCATAGTTCGGTTAAAGCCAGAGAATGTCGTATTATCCCGCCTTCCGGGTTACGAAGACTAGTCCCGCGCCGCCTCGCACGATTGGGACTCCCGGGCCGCGATCGGCTTGATCGACGAGGCACCATCAAAGTACATCTCCCATATAGGACTTCCTTCTTCAACATGTAGGGTTTCCTCATCGGGAAAGTCATATTTTAATGGGGAGTCATCTTGAATCGGGTGTGCAGCCAGGAAATCCGCTAACGCCTGCCCCTTGATCGCCTTTTGCGGTGTGTATGTGATGTCAAACTCGGTAAGAATGATCGCCCATTTGGCCAGCCTACCCGTCAACATTGGCCGAGTCATCAGGTATTTGAGGGGGTCTACCTTAGATATTAAAATGATTTTGTGGGCTAGCATGTAGTGCCTCAATTTCTTTACCGCAAAGATTAGGGCTAAACAATGCTTCTCAATCGGTGAATACCCGTGTTCTGCCCCTACCATCATGCGGCTTAGATAATATAGCGCATTCTGATTACCATCCTGGTTTTCTTGGGCCAATAGGGCTCCCAAGGATCCATCTAGGGCGGTCGTATACAGAATGAGTTCCTTCCCGGGTATGGGCGCCGCCAACACTGGAGGGTTGAGTAGATAGGCCTTGATTTCTTCAAAGGCTCGCTGGCACTCGCCATCCCACTTAAACGGGATATTCTTCTTAGTCAGCCGGGTGAAGGGTTGGATTTTACCCGATAGATTGGCTATAAATCGCCTGATATACGCCAGTTGCCCTTGTAAGGATCGCAATTGTTTTAAATTCTTTGGCGGTGATAGTTCAGTTATTGCTTTGATCTTGCCCGGGTCTATTTCGATCCCTCTGTGGCGCACCACAAACCCTAGAAATTTACCGGATGATACCATGAATGCGCATTTCAACGGGTTTAATTTGAGCGCATGTTCTCTCAGGCGGTTGAAAACGACCTCAAGATATTGGAGGTGTTCTTCATATGACATGGCTTTGATGACTAGATCGTCTACATAGCACTCCACTATCTTGTGAATCAGATCGTCGAATATCTTCGTCATCGCCCGTTGATAGGTGGCACCCGCATTTTTGAGCCCAAACGGCATGACTTTGTAACAATAGATACCAATTGGCGTGCGGAACGCCGTGTGCCTTTCATCTTCTGGCGCCATTTTGATTTGATTATAGCCCGCATAACCGTCCATGAAGGAGAAGACTTCATAAGAGGAGGTATGGTCAATTATGATTTCGGTTACTGGGAGCGGGAAATCATCCTTAGGGCACGCCTTGTTTAAGTCCCGAAAATCCACACAAATGCGGATCTGCCCATTTTTCTTTTTAACTGGGACAATGCTAGCCACCCATTCTGGCGTTTCTTCTTCCCGTATGAAGCCTGCGTCGATGAGTTTCTTTGTTTCCTCCACGACCTTTTCTTCAAGTTCTATTCTCATCCGCCTCGGCGCTTGTTTAATCGGCTTGAAGGTTGGATCAATTTTTAAGTAATGGACCGCTACGTTGGGATCTAATCCGGGCATTTCTTTATAACTCCAAGCGAAGCAGTCCATATAGTTTTTAAGGAATGTCTTCAGCCTGTCAGCCACCTCTTCTGGTAACGATGCGCTTATGAAAGTTGGTCGTGGGTCTTCTTCCGTCCCCAAATTAATTTCAGCTAACTCATCGACCGTATTAGGTTCCTTTTCTAGCTGTTTCAGAGCATTTTTCAAGACCGGGGTACTGTCCTCTTCTGTTTCATTGTCTAATACTTCGACAGAAGTCATGCAACAGCTTTCTTCTATACGGCGCTCGTTGAGGGACCCCTCAAAACATGCTGCGTCATCGTAGTTATACCCTAACCCCCGGGTGTATTTTATTTTACCATCCAGGCCCAGGACCTTATTCTGGCCGCCATTCCAGAGTTCATCGAAGCGCTTGGCCTCGGCCTTGGATATGTCTCTCAGACATTTTGCCCTTTTTGCCAGTTTATACAGCTCCTTTCCAAAGGGATGAGATGCAGCGTCACCGCTCATTGCATTCTCTGATTCTTGTTCTATCACTCACTTCTTCCAAGTGTTGTGATCAGGGTTCTTCAGAGACTGGGTTGAATCGCTCTGATAGAAAATTATAGCCTTGTGAATGATAGTTTTCCCTTTGATGCGCTCTACCTTTGCCGGCACAACAAATGTCTTTAGGGTTTGGATGTGGTTCACTTCCCTTGGCATGAGGTCTTTAAAATGCCTTTCGGGAACCGCAGTGATCTCTAGCGCTGCCATCTCCTCTTCTATTTCAATATTCATGACTGAGTTGGAGCGGTAGATTTCTTTGATCGGCTTACGTCTCGCAACCTTAGGTTTGTTAGGTACGGGAGTGTGCGAGATCGTGTAGGCAACCCCTTTACCTTTGTTATTCGAGTTATGCGGAGCTGGGTCTTGTTGAAAGCTCTTCGGGAGTTGGATTGTCCCGTTTCTGTGCCCTTCTTCTATAAGGTCCTTGAATACCCAGCATTCTTCAATTGTGTGACCCAATATGCGATGATAAGGGCGAATTCGCCTTCACCGCTCTCTCTATGTCCGCGGTCGCTTACAAACGGGAAGTGTTAACCCACTTTTTAAGGCCTGCTCAAATATCCGAGCTGTTTTATTTTTCAGGAAAGAGTATGGTTTACTCTTCTTGACCTTAAGGGTTTGCTTGACGGTCGATTGCTTAGCTTTCATTTCTTCCCCTTTCGATTCATCTACTATTACAATTACCCATTTGCCGCTATCGGGTGCTTGTCTTTCAGGGGTTCCGGAACGGGGTTCGCTCGTCACTTCTTTGAGTAGCTCGGAATTATAGATCGCGATTTGCAGGTTTTCAATCATTATCATGATTTCATTGTGTTGCACTTTAATATCCTGCATCACCTCCCATTGTTCAGACACCTCTCTTCTATTATTTTCAACTTGGTGCCTTATTTCGTCGATCGCATTCCAGACGCGACCTTCGAAATTTTCCCGCCATGAGCGTTCTTCATTTATAGGCCTCGGCCTAACCAGGTTATCCCTTCCGCTACCGGGTCCCGTGTTGATCATATATGACTCCTCACTTTCATTATCTGTTTCGGGCCCTTTATATGGCTTTTTGAGGATATGATATATGATCTCTTCGTCAGATTCTTCTTCCCAGGGCTGCCGACCATGGCTAGATTCTTTCCCCGAGGTGGTATCGCCCGAGTTGTTGGAATATTCAGAGTCTTCTCCTGAAGTTGCTTCTGTGATCTGAATTTGAGGGGTGTTGGTAGGTTTAAAGTTGAAAATGACCTCCTCCTCAGAATCACTTGACTTGATTTCTCTCGGCTTTATTTGGGCCTTATACGTAGCCATCTGTTTGAAGCGGAAGGTTGCTTCCCCACCCGACTTTCTTCCGGGTCTTTGGGCTCGAGCACCTCGGGGTTTAATATTGAATTTAACCTCTTCTTCTTCTCCAGATGAGGTATCAAATTTAGGGCCTTTATTGAAGGGTTTCTGACCTGCTTTTGTTATAGGCCGGCTTGGCGCCACAGTAGATTTAGGTAGAAAATATTGGGCGTCATTGAATTTAATCTCATGCACCCCGAATGGTTTGACATCCCCATCAATTCTCTTTTGCCTACCATTCTCGATATATTTCAAGCATTGGTGCAGAGTAGAGGGTATGACCTGATTACTGTGAAGCCACGGGCGACCCAGCAACGCCCGATAAGAGGTTTCAGCGTCAATGACATAGAATTTAGTAGGCGCTTTTAGGCTTCCGCATTGCAGGTTCAGAGTTATAGCTCCCAGGGCCTTTTGGGAGTTTTGATAAGAGCCATGAATGATCACCTTTTCGTCAGATAGGTTCTTCACGTCTAAGGTGATGGTCTTCAAAGTTTTAAGCGGCATAATATTGATCGAAGACCCTGCGTCGACCAAGATGCGGCCAATCTTTTGTCCTCCACAATTTCCGGTGATGTATAGCGGGCGGTTGTGATCGACGGTGCCTATTAGGAGGTCATCGTCTGTGAAATTTATGCAGGCGGCCCGCTTGGCGGTGAATAGGGCTTCCTGCATATTTTGCTCGATGAAATATGACTTGTATTTCTCTGGATCTTGCAAGGCCTGGATTAGTACCTCCCTTAGATCTTGTGACATCATCAATGCGTCGAATATGCTTAATAATGCTGGGATTTTACGCAGATGTGCCAATACGTTGTATTCTTCGCCCGTCGACCGGGTCTTTTCTGGATTCTTGCTTGGGTTCTCAGCCTCTTTACCTTTATTTAGGGCCTTATCTTTTCCTTTATCAGAATCCTTGGGAGCTTGTCTCTCGTGGTATGTAAGTCCCGGACGGAGCACGGCTTTACATTCTTCGTTTTTGGTCCCGCAGGTGCTTGCTTCTCCTTCATCATTTGGGAAGAACATCTCCTCTAATGTTGGCATATCTTCGTCGCGAGAAGAATATACCATGTTGCACGAAGCACCCCAGATCTCTTCGCTTTCTTCTTTATTTATTTCTTCATTTACATCTTCTTTCTTTTAGCCTAGGGTTAGCCTCTCCCAGTCTTCTTTGGAGATGAAGTGTTGAAGGGTAATCGCCTCGGGACTGCCCTGCTCGCATTCTTCAATTTTATTCTTTCTGGACTTGTTGCTTCTATGCTTCTTTCTCTTCTTAAGAACCTGGTCTTGGCTCTGGTCCACCTTATAATATACCCCTGGTTTCGGTGGGACCACTGGCGTGATGTCGTCTTTCCATTTCATGCCGGGTTCTTTCTTAAGAGCTTTAAGCATTTTAATCGACTTCTTCGATAAGTGAGTAGTCCATTGCTCTTCCTGGTCTTCACTTAATTGGTCCGGGATCTTTTCTTCCTCGTGAGAGATCATATTGGCCTGTTCATGGGCCGATGGGCTTTGCAAGAACCCTTTAGGTAAAGTAATTTCACCGTTTTTGTACGCCTTTTCGACCCAATCTTTGAAGACCCAAGCAATCTTCAATTGAGTGCCCTAGTACTCGTGATATGGGCAAAAGTTGAGTTCGTCCGATTTATCGGCATCTTCCGGGCGTTTACTGGCCGGTAGGGCTAGACCATTCTTCAGTGCCCCTCTGAAGATTTGGGCAACTTTATCTCTCCTAAAGGAGTACGGTTTAGATTTCCTTTGTTTGAGGGACTCAAAACTCCGTGAACTCCCTGCTTGATTGGGCCTGGGTCCTTTATTGTAATTGTTGCCATTAGTGCCGCTGCTGCCGCTCTGAGTATCTGCGTTAGTGACCATCTTATCCTTTAACGAGGTGAATGCCACCTTGGTCTCAGCTCGGGCTCCTCGTTGCGGCCTATTATTCATAAAGTTCGGCACGGTGTGCGGTGACATTCTTTCCATATTGGATACCGATCTGAGCAAGTCTTTGAATGTGTTGACCTTTGTCACACCAAGAAGCATGCCCATCCACCCGTCAATGTTTTTCATGATTAGGTTAACGGCCTCATCTTCGCTTAATGTGCGGTCGCATTTGATGCTGAGGTTCCGCCATCTATTGATAAAATCTGTCATTGACTCCCCTTTCTTGGGTTTAGTGCTTGCCAGATCGGCTATGTTTATTTTGTCGGACACCATGACGAATCGTGCCCTGAACGAGTCTGCCATCTCGTCCCAGGTCCTGATGCTGTTGTTTTCTAATGAATAGTACCATTGAAAGGCGGTTCCCACCAAACTTTGAGGGAATTGTCTCAACAACAATGCATCATTGCCGCCCGTGTTTCCGCATGAGGCTACAAAATGGGCCAGGTGTTGTTCGGGGTTTAGATCTTTATTGCCCTCCCCGAGAGAGGTCCTGAAGCGAGGGATCACATACCCTTTAGGATATTCTTCTAAATCGTATATGGCGGGGTATGGATGTCCACGCTTTTAACGGGAGGGATAGCGTATCCACCTCCAGCTATTTGCATTTGCCGGGGCAATCATGGCTTGAATCTCTTTCCGGGATATTCCCGTTGGTTCAGCCTCCACTTCTATCGTTCTATGTGGATGAGGTTTAGAATTAACAGGTTGCTTTCCCTTATGATTGCTTTTGGTACTGTGGACCCCTTCTTGACGGGAGCTACCAGCTTTGAAATTGGCGTCTTGTGATTCTTGCAATGACTTGACCGCCTTAATCAGTTCTTCGTTTTGCTTTAGCATGGTAGCGATTAACTCCCGTTGCCTAATCAGCTCCTCGTCCCGTGCCTCGATGTGGCCTTTTAATATTTCAATTTCATCGATAGGCACTTCGGGACGTGTTTCAACGTCATCTTCATTATCGAAGAAGTCAGGGTTTTCGTTGTGGTCTTCCCCTTCCCTGCTATTACCCTCGGGGTTGACTCTCTTGGGAGGTCTCCCTTTTCTACCATTATTTTTGTTGGTGTTGGTGACGTGAGCTTGATTAGGCGGGGACTGGTCATCCTGGGCCATATTCACCTCAGCATCAGTGTCCGGATCAGTATCGTAGCTTATGCTGATGGTGTTGACTGAGAAGTGCTCTTCAAAGCGAGCGGTTCTTCTCTTCTTCTTTGTTTGGTCAGGTGCAGTTATTTTCAAGTTATTGAGTGGTATTCTTGAGCCTAACCGGCTGAATACACTCTTCTGGCCTAGGCGGCTGAACACACTCTCAGGCGGAGCATTTGAGTTGCCGGCCTTGCTGGGTTGGGCTTGAGACTGGGATTTTATTGGCTGAGAACCCTTTGGGACCCACACCTGCTGGGTGCTAGGTGTTGCCTTTGGTGTAAACCTCCTCAGGTACGGAGTTGAGATAATGGCTTGCGGGCCGAGCCATGCCTTGAGATTGATCGGGGCGGGAGACATATTGTCTCGACCTAGCGTTCTTGACGCTCTTCCTCTGGTTTGAGGGCCCGGTGAGCCTTGTAGATGGCTTCGCAGGGGCTTGAGACTTGTTCCCGCGCGCCGAGGCCTTTGAGTTGGGCGAGGTGTGGGCTTAGGCACCTCCCATGCCCGACGGAGTCGGCCCGTGGCCGAGTTCTTGCCACCATGCGGAGAGCCGTGAATTTGTTAGAGATCGGGATAGGCTGGCCTAGCCACCACCGATTCGGTATGCATCCGGGCCCTCTTCCCGGACGCTTGAGAGTTGCGGGTAGTTTGGGCCGCGCGCCGTTGGCCGTCCTCTTGGACGGTCGCCTTCTCTCTCTTTGGGGAGGTAGTAGGAGAGGTCATGACGTTATTGGAGATGCCCTTGGGAGTCAGGGTGATTGAGTCCTCCTCCTCGTCCGGGATGGAGATCCGGACGGTTGCGGGAGTGATCGTGGCCACTGGAGCTGGGCCGTAGATGGTGAGTTCTTGCGGGATGGTCCCGAAGAACATGAAGAGCTTGCCCTCTGGGCTCTGTGCAGGAGTAACAGCGTAGGGAGCGAGGTTGAAGTTTCCAAAGTATGCCATTTCCTACAAAAACAAAAATACTTGAAAATCATTAGTCATTTTTAGCGCATAGAAGACCACTCGTATCCTTTAACTATTCTATTTGCCTCTCTCCTTCAAAGATAAGAGGAGAATCTAGGTCCCACCGGGCGTGCCAGATCCTGTGCGACCCTTTTTCGCGCGCTCCGCACCGCCGCTGGGCGATGGGTTGCGGAAGAAGGACACAGAGATCCCTCCCGAGCGTGCATCCGCTAAGTCGCCGCCGATTCTCGCCGTTTAGAGAGATTTGGATGCACATTCGGGGGTTTTTAGTGATTGTGAGTTCTTGTAGATTCCGATGGGCGCAAGCCCCCACCGTTAATTACCCTGGGCTACTAACCTCGAGGCACCTCTGGATCTTTGAAAGAGAGAAGCAAATAGTATAGTTAAAAGATGGTCAAGTGGTCGTCTGGGTTCGCAAAAGGGGTCCATGGAAGATGAACCTACAAACAGATCGGTTCAGTCTTTTACCGCTTCAAGAGGTAACCTTACTACAAATCAGATTAATCTCTTCGAAGGGGTTCGAGGTGAGTCTACTACAGAACGACTCGACCTACTTCATCCTATGGAAGACGAACCTACAAACAGATCGGTTCAGTCTATGCCACCTCGAGATATAACCTTACTACAGACCAGGTTAATCTCTTCAGAGGGGTTCGAGGTGAGTCTACTACAGAATGACTCGACCTCCGTTGATCTAGAAGATAAACCTACTACAGAACGGTTCAATCTTAACTAGTCAACAACCAATCACACAAAATACAACTCGAAGCACCGAGCGGTTGATCTTGAGGTTGGTGAATCGGGAGAAGGGTGGATATGGCCCACGTGTTTCTTCTCACCGATCTTCTAGATCATGAATTCGAAGCACTAAGCCGATTCATAAACCTAGGAAACACGATTACACACAATGTCAAACCCGAAGCACTTGGGCCGACTTAACATTGAGGCATGTGTTAGTGAAGGAACCTACCTACGAGACGGTTCACATTCACTGTTTTGTGGATGAATCTACTACAGAACGATTCAATCTCACAATCTCGGGAGATGAGTCAGAAGACAAACTCATCGACGGATGAGTTCAGTCTTACTAGCTCAAATGGTCATGAATTACTTGTTCATGACACCGAGTCATTAAGATGTCACTTCTCTCGGACATCATAATGTTCTTCTTCCTCAGAGTCGACATATCTCTCCATGTTGATGTCGCAGCCTTGGTCATTCTTCAGTGAGCGTCAAGATGTTCTTGTCCCGACTGATCATTCTATGTTGCATTACTTGTGCAAAATTACTATGTTGCCCTACACCCCTTGTGTGAGCGCATTTAGTCATGAGTTACTTGCTCATGATAGTGAGTCATTAAGATGTCGCCTCTCTCGGACATCGTAATGTTCTTCTTCCTCAGAGTCGACATGTATCTCCATGTTGATGTCACAGCTCTGGTTATCAGGCGTCAAGATGTTCTTGTCTCGACATATCTCCTCATGTTGCTATCGAAGCCTTAGTCATTCTACGTCAAGATGTTCTTGTCTCGACTTATCTTCTCATGTTGCTGTTGCAACCTTGGCTATTCTTCGTCAAGATGTACTTGTCTTGACTAATCGTTCTAAATGTTATATCATGTGTGCAAACATTCTCATGTTGCTCCACACCCCTTGTGTGAGCATTTTGTTCATCTCCAAAATGTAAAAAGCTTATTACATAATATCTTCTATCATTATCTCTATTATAAAGATGCATTTATTTATTATTATTATTATTATTATTATTATTATTTTTAAACTCTATTTATCTATGTAGAAAATTATTTACAAAAATAATAGAAAATGGGTTAGCTATTAACTTAGAATTTTATTTATATTTTTGGGATTTTTATAATAGCCAAAATAGTAGAATTTTATTTTTATTATTTCTAAACTCTATTTATTTTGTAGAAAATCACTTACAAAATAATGGAAAATAAAATGGCAATGATTTTTATTTATATTTTCAAAAATGTTTATAATAGCCAAAGTAATAGAATTTCATTATTATATTTCATTATGTTGAAACACTATTCATTATGTAAAAGTTATTTACAAATCAAAATATGATTAGCTATATTATTTTTTATTATTTTTGTTTTTATTTATTTTTAGGATCTATAATAGCTAAAAGAAATCATTATTAATATTCTATCCTATTTATTATAGTTTTATCATATTTTTTATTTTCTATTTGTTATCTATAGAAAAATATAAGATTTTAGTATTATCATCATTATTATTTGAAAATAGCCATAAGGGATGAAATTCATTGTATTCTTTATTACAACTATTATTTTTATTGCTTTTTATCTATCAAAAATATTTTTATTGTATATTTGTACAATTTCATTCCATAAAACTATATTATCATTCTTTATTATAGAAGAAAATGCATTTATTATCTATTACCATGGTAGTGTATCTTTTTGTATATTTTGTACTATTTATTTTTATTATTCTTTTTACAGAAAATATCAACATAATATCTATTATTATTCATTATTATTTTTTTATTTATCAAAGAATAGAACTAATATCATTATTTATTATTGCATATTACTATTGTCATTATTGAAAAATCACTTGAAAAGTCAGGAAAATATATCTAATTATTATTCATGATTTTATTTGAATTTTTGGAATTTTTATAGTATTTAAAATGACAAGTCAAAGCTAGGTCAAATATATCAATATATGTAATATCTTTTGCTTTTAAATTGTTTCAACATGATTATATTTTCAAAACTGGAATATTATCATATAGAAAAATAGTATGAAAAATAAGGAAATTTTAGAAACAAATTTGAGTCAATTTGGAGTTTAGTAGCATTTTCAAATGATTTATTTACTATTTAATTTTAATATTCTGTTATTAATTAACTATTGGGCTTATTAGACTGGGCCAAGTTCTTTATTCTGCGATTTGGGCCCAAACTTATTTTTATTATTTATTTCGCTGTTGGGCCAGATATCTGGATTTATTTGATTCTAAGCAGACTTAGCCCATTTCATTGTTTTTTTTTTTATATCTCTGGGCTGACAGCACAGCCTCTTTTCCCTTTTCTTACATCCATCGGATATTCTCAAGATTTGTACTGAAATAGATGAACGCTTGTGATGTATTCTATTTGTTATCTAAGCTTCTCATCACTCTAACATCGTTGAATTACTTCAAGATTGGTGCAAGCGCGCCAAGATTGGTGCTTTCATTTTAACAGTCGCGCCAGATAATCCCTTCGACTCTTTCCTTCATCGCGCTCTGAGATCTGCGCAGAAGAGTGTCGCCGGTGATCGGAGATACCGATGGAAGATCAGACAATGGTACTAGCGTCGCCTTGACACCCACGTCCTCATGGTGGTGCCCGATTGTAGATCTGTACGGTGAAAGTATGGTGTCACCTATACTGTTACTTACCTCGGTACCATTCTGGTACCGATCGTGTCTATATCGATAAATTGGTGAATTGGATCCATATTAACGCTATATTCTCAATCCATAGCATTGTTTTTACTTACTATCTTCACCAATCTGTTGCCTTTCAATGAAATCCCTGGAATTCTTGCCATGACTCGTAATAACTTCTGATCAGATTGCTTATTCATCCTCTTTTCCCTCAATTGCATCTATCTCGGCCTAAAGGCTCACCAGGTTTACCTGGGCCAGTGGCTCACGAGATGTGCTTACTCATTAACATCTTTTGGTTCTCAGTTATATTTTTTTTTTAACAGAAATAAAAAGGAAAAGAGATAAAAGGGAGATTCAATTGAAATGGTTGAAATAATCATGAAATTCTCTGTATTAATGGTTGATCCAGGCCTAAAGGCACACCAAACACATTGTGTTTGGGCCAGTGGCTCACTGGATATCAACTCTGAAGCTGATTTTTTTATTTTTAATTGAAGTCTTTTAAAGAAAAGAGGAGGAAATAGATGTAAAAGAAAGAAACTAGGAAAAGAAATGTCAAGAACAAGGGATAGCTACTAAAATCATCTTTATCAAAATAAATTGAATACCTTGGATCAAATTGCATCATGTTTTCCAAGAGACAAAGCAAAGAAAAATAAAAATCCCTCTTGAGTGCTATATTAACACTTGCCTTATTTCTAAGATGGAATCACCTCTTCTCTTCTAACTTTCTTTTCACTAACACTGCTGATGATTGAAGGTGTTTGTGTGTGTTCTGTGTCGAAAACACTGAATAAAGCAAAATGAGATTAGAGGATGTTGCTGTAGAGGGTGTATGCTGCCTTGCTATTCTTTGTTCTTGTCTTTTGCTCTCAACTTCCATTAGGATATATATAGGTGATTAATTGAATCTCAACTGCCCAATTGTGTTTCCTCCCACACAATTTTGTGCTTTCTTGAGTCCATGGATCGGTGACATGGCACAATCTTATTCCTTCCTTCAATAACTCAAGGGCCAGGATTAGTTTGGGTTGTTTTTGTTGTGAGCAAGCTTCAGGACTCGGATTGCCAGCTTGGCAATTGATTATAACAGAATCTGTTATCCTTATCTAAGAATTACACAATTGTCATCCTTTATCTCATCTAGCTTCACATGTTTTTCAGAATGTTCCAGAACGTTCTAATCATCCAAACACTCTCACTGCACTCCCTCTGTACGATTTAAACCTTTCTTGGATCCCAATTGTGCCTCCAAACCCGTTTGTTCATCTCAAACCCGATTTAAAGTTTTGAATCAATTTCACTTGTCTCTTCATTAACCCTTTCAATTATAAGCCTTGTTAGCATCATACTGACCCCAGAAATAAGTTCAATTCACAGGCTTGGCCATTAACACTGACTTTGGACATTTCACTTCATGGCCGGTTGGCAAGTTGGTGAATCTCGGGTTTAGAAGTGTTGAAGTTCAGGTTTAAGAATCCAGTCAGTGTCGTGGAGGCCCAAAGATGCCTTCCGAGGTGTTAATTGGGACAATTAAGCTTTAGATTGCCTCAATTGAATTTTGGCCGAGTTGAATACCTCTTCAATGTGAGTGTAACACAGGGTACCATTTGACAAATGAGTTACTGCTCCATGTTCTTCTTCTTGCAAGCTTTCGATTGATGTATCACGAGGGGGCTTTCTTGCACAGACTGCTTGGGCGCCATTTTCATCTCTAGGTCAGAGAACGATCGGGAATAAGAGAAGAAGATCGGGGGGAGGGAGGAAATTAAATCTATTATCTCGCTTGCATGATCCCGGTGTGTATAGACCAAAGCACGAGAAGAGAAGGGCTCCTGACAGATGGGGTCCAAATGTAAGCGATAGTAGAGAGTGGGCCCCCTCTGTCGGGTTTAATGAGAGACAATCCTCTATTCTTCTCTCCGGGTTTGAATGAGCTTGGCTCATGCGGCGCCCCACAAGTCGGGCTTAATGAGGCACATGGATCATGCACCATGTTTACACGCCTTTTCTTCTTCAAAACTCTCCCCAGGCGCCATATAAGTGTTCCCTTTGCTTAGCATCCCCAGTTGTACCCGTTAAGTTCCTTGCTCCAAGTTGCACCCTTAAATCTCCTTGATGGAATCTCACCCTTCCATTGATCTTTGATTTTCTTTCTCCAATTTATTTTAATAGATCCCTTCATCCAAAAATCATGAAAATTTCACCAAAAATCCCTAAATTCATGATGATCATCCCTGTAATTTTTAATTCCATTTTTACCCCTGTCTCTCTGAATTAAAAATTATTTTGTCAAATAAACCCTATTATTTCTTGAATTAATCCCGATTTCATTTGTAGCTCAATGTCTCTGCCAATTATCTCTCTCTTGCAGAAACCACCCTAACTAAATACCAATTAGACTTATATTGATATTCATTAGGGTTTGATCTGATCAATAGTTGATTACATGTCAACAGATTGATACAAATCTAGACTTGATCGATGGTTGCTCCCGACTTTGGCACCGATCAGTCTTGTGAAATTGACTTTCAATCCCTTAACATGAGGGTGACTTGGTCAAAGAACCGACTACTTATCGATAATTGACACAAATCAAAGCATGGTTAGGTGGTTGCTCACAGCTTTGGCACCAGGTCAGCCTTGAAAGCAAAATCACATTTGAAATTTCTCATGACTAGTTGTATCAGAATACTAGCTTGGCATTGACATCATTTCATGTAGCATAGGGATTATACTGCTTCAGCTCCTTTCTAGGGTTAGCTCCAAGGGCAGATTTTTAGGGTTTAACTCTGACTCCTTTAATAGGTCACTGAGGTGTGGGGTCCACCTGTCAGTGAAAATGGTCACATGGGTGACTCATCAGATAGACTATGTTTATGTTGTTAGATCCATCTACAAGGGATTGCCAGGTGGGTCCCACTTGTCAGAGAAAATGTAATCAAATGGCTGACCCATCAAGAGATTTTCTCTCTCCGAAATCTCCCGAGGGTCAGCCACCTCGAATGAGTAGGAGGTGGTGGAGTATTTATATCCTTCACTTCATGCCCAAGATTCCATTTCCTGGGACTAATGGATTTGTTCCGGGTTAATCGACGACCTCTTCGATCGGTGGGCCATCTTTTCATTGCTTTCTCTCCTTCCCTCTTCTTATGATTTGTCATTAATCATCAATTTATTTTCATTTATTCATTTACTCATCCTTGAAATTTTTCAAGGGTAAACATATATATATAAAGATTATAATGAAAACTCTAAAAGTCCCTAATCCGTTAATTACCTAGGAATAATAATTAACGTAAATGGATTAGTGTGTAAGTTAAGTGTTGATCGTGTTTCACAGATCACTCGATAAGGGGTTATCGGCTTAATTACACAAATAGCATGTTGGACATGTTATTGGACATGACCCATGTTGAAATACTATAAAGATTGTGTTTGATGTCATTAGTATTTCATTTGGATGCTAATTCTTAGGTTGAGACAAATGATCTTCTTATACGTCTTATTTGCATTTGTGGATATCGTCTAACGTTGTCCGTAACTGGCAGCCATAAGGGCTTTATCTCGGTGTACGTCTTTTGTATGAAGGGGATGCATGAGTCAAGAACACCGATGTCTCTCTCGTTTGTCGACGGGAGTGATGATATCCAACTAGCTGCACATAGTATACGAATGCATTGCAAAGGATGACATGATCTTGCCTTGCAACATTCGGGATATCGTAGGACATAGAATAAGCATGAGGCAATTGTCGTTGCCTAGGACCGGGATATAAGTACCGCACTCATATCTGAATTATTTAGGGGTTGCGATGCATATTGCTGGGTGCCGCTCATAATCTATGAGATTAAGGGGTTTAATCTCATTGCTAAATAATTTGGGTCCCAAAGGGTCACGCCGCAAAAGGATTGTGCCTCTATTCGTTCCTTGATCATTTAATATGTTGGACAAATTAAATTGAGTCTTAAACATGAGATATATAGTCGTAGGAAATGACTAATTAATTATATTTATCAAATGGTTTGATAAATAGGCTGAAAACATGAAAGCGATGCAAAGGCAGCCCGGTTCGGCCCCATTCGACTTCCATTCGGCCCAAATACCCATAGTGCAAGACACCTCACTATTCTGGACGCATGAAGCCCAACTAGGGCCCTTCTAATGGCTGTACATGGCCTAAAGTAGTGGGTGATTATGCCAAAACGTGGGTAGAAGGCAAGGCTGAAGTTAGGAGCTGTTTTGCCACGTTTTCAGCAGTTTTTTGCAGTTTTGGGCAGTTGTCCACTCTAGAACGTGGGGAAACTATCTAGGGACATGGAGAGAGGAGTCTCCCGTCTTGGGGCTCTATAAAAGGAGGCCTATGCTTTGCAAAGAAACTCATCCATCTTTCACATACGCGCGCGAAGCTCGCTGAATTTCGTCGCGTATCTCATGTGTTGAGACCCATCTTCCACCAGATTTTTCACATAGATTAAAGGAGTTTAATCACAGTGGTGTAGAGGAGATCAAGGAGAATCTCTCTAGCATCCTAGCAAGTGCAAAGGAGATCGGATAGTGGGCTGCCTTGGTGGATACCTTGGAGGGCGCCTACACTTGGTGTCTTTGCGGGTACCGGTGCGAATCGAGCAAGAAGGAGACTACCCCGAGCCCCCCCCGAAGACTCACGCATCAAAGGTACAATAATTTAGTCTAGATCTATGATTTTGGTTCAGTTTTATCACATGCAAGATCTTTGTTTGAATTGTGCACCGAAAAATAAAAAATTCCGCATGTTCGTGTACTTGCTTGTTCAAACTAAATTGCATCACTCAGTACCGCCGAAAACGAGTCCGGGAGTGCAAAACATGAAAACGGGACCCGACGCCCTCTGTAACGTCGAAAACGAGTTCGGGAGCGCAAAACATCTAAACGGGACCCGACGCCCTCGGAATCGTCGAAAAAGAGTCCGAGCGCGCAGAACTTGAAAACGGGGTCGGATGCCCACGGTACCACCGAAAACGAGTCCGGAGTGCAAAACATGAAAACTGGACCCGACGCCCTCGGTACCGTCGAAAATGAGTTCGGGAGCGCAAAACATGAAAACGGCACCCGACGACCTCGGTATCGCCGAAAACGAGTTCGGGAGCTCAAAACATGAAAACGGCACACGACGCCCTCGGTACCGTCGAAAATGAGTCCGAGAACGCAAAACAAGAAAACTGGACCGACGCCCTCGGTATCGCCGAAAATGATTCCCGGCGCCCAAAACAAGAAAACGGGACCCGACGCCCCCGGTACCCTCGAAAATGAGTCCGGGAGCACAAAATATGAAAACGGGACCCGACAACCTCGGTACCGCAGAAAAAGAGTCCGGGAGCGCAAAACATGAAAACCGGACCCGACGCCCTCGGTACAGCCGAAAATGAGTCCGTGAGGGCAAAACATGAAAACGGGACCCGGCGCGCTCGGTAACGCCGAAAATGAGTCCGGACGCGCAAAACAAGAAAACGGGAGCCGACGCAATCGCACCGCCGAAAATGATTCTAGATGCACAAAAAATAAAAACGGGACCCGACGCCCTCTATTCCGCCGAAAATGAGTCCAGGAGCGCAAAACATGGAAACGGGATGGGATATCCTCGGTACCACCGAAAATGAGTCCGGGAGCGCAAAACATGAAAACGGAACGGGACGCCCTCGGTACGGCCGAAAACGAGTCCGGGAGCATAAAACATGAAAACGGGACTCAACGTCCTCAGTACCGCAGGAAACGAGTCCGGGAGTTTAAAAGATGAAAATGGGACCTGATTCCCTCGGTACCGCCGAAAACATGACTGGTAGCGACAAACCTGAAAACGGAACGGGACGCCCTCGGTACGCCGAAAACGAGTCCGGGAACGCAAAACATGAAAACGGGACCCAACGTTCTCGGTACCGTTAAAAATGAGTTCGGGAGCGCAAAACATGAAAATGGAACGAGACGCCCTTGGTACGGCCGAAAATGATTCCGGGAGCGCAAAACATGAAAACGGGACCGACGTCCTCGGTACCGCTGAAAACGAGTCCGGGAGCGCAAAACATGAAAACGTGACCCGACGCCCTCGGTACCGCCGAAAATGAGTCCGGGCACGCAAAATAAGAAAACGGGACCCGACACCCTCGGTACCGTCGAAATCGAGTCCGGGAGCGCAAAACATGAAAACGGGACCCGACGCCCTCTTTACCGCCGAAAATGAATCCGGGAGCGCAAAACATGAAAACGAGACCCGACGCCCTCGGTACAGCCGAAAATGTGTCCGGGAGCGCAAAACATGAAAACGGGACCCGACGTCCTCGGTACCGCTGAAAACGAGTCAGGGAGCGCAAAACATGAAAATGGAACGAGACGCCCTTGGTACGGCCGAAAATGAGTCCGGGAGCGCAAAACATGAAAACGGGACCCGACGTCCTCGCACCGCCGAAAACGAGTCCGGGAGCGCAAAACATGAAAACGTGACCCGACGCCCTCGGTACCGCCGAAAATGAGTCCGGGCACGCAAAATAAGAAAATGGGACCCGACACCCTCGCTACCGTCGAAATCGAGTCCGGGAGCGCAAAACATGAAAACGGGACCCGACGCCCTCTGTACCGCCGAAAATGAATCCGGGAGCGCAAAACATGAAAACGAGACCCGACGCCCTCGGTACAGCCGAAAATGTGTCCGGGAGCGCAAAACATGAAAACGGGACCCGACGTCCTCGGTACCGCTGAAAACGAGTCAGGGAGCGCAAAACATGAAAGCGGAACGAGACGCCCTTGGTACGGCCAAAAATGAGTCCGGGAGCGCAAAACGAGAAAACGGGACCCGACGTCCCCGGTACCGCTAAAAATGACTCCAGAGCGCAAAACTTGAAAACGGGACCCGACCCCCTCGGTACCGCCGAAAACATGTCCGGTAGCGGAAAACATGAAAACGGAACGAGACGTCCTTGGTACGGCCGAAAATGAGTCCGGGATCGCAAAACTTAAAAACGGGACCTGACGTCCTCGTTACCGCTGAAAATGAGTTTGGAGTGCAAACCATGAAAAACTGGACCCGACGTCCTCGGTACCGCCGAAAACGAGTTCGAGAGCGCAAAACATGAAAACGGGACCCGACGCCCTCGCTACCGCCGAAAACATGTCCGGTAGCGGAAAACATGAAAACAAAACGAGACGCCCTTGGTACTGCCAAAAATGAGTCCGAGAGCGCAAAACATGAAAACGGGACCCGACGTCCTCGGTACCGCTGAAAACGAGTCCGGGAGCGCAAAACTTAAAAACGGGACCCGACGACCTCGGTACCGTGGGCGTCGGGTCACGTTAATTTCCTTGTGGGACAAGTGGAATTGTTTCAGAGTTCAACAACGACTTCTTCTGGCTGGTGGTTCCTCTTTCTTACATTTCTTACCCCTTTCTTATGATTTATCACTGATAATTGATATTTATCCTTAATTGTTCAGCTACTTTATCCTTGAGATTTTTTATGGGTAAACAACAAGTTCTCAACTAATTTATTTAAAAGCTCATCTCCTAACAAGACATTTCTCATTATCATACCAGCTAAGTGATCCGAGTCTAATTTTGTGTATAAGGCAACCCCGAATCTATATGAAAACGAGTCTGGAGCGCAAAACATGAAAACGGGATCTGACGCCCTCGGTACCGCCGAAAACATGTCCGGTAGCGGAAAACATGAAAACGGAACGAGACGCCCTTGGTACGGCCGAAAATGAGTCCGGGAGCGCAAAACATGAAAACGGGACCCGACGTCCTCGGTACCGTTGAAAACGTGTTCGGGAGCGCAAAACTTGAAAACGGGACCGGACGTCCTCGGTACCGCCGAAAATGAGTTCGGGAGTGCAAAACATGAAAACGGGACCCGACGCCCTTGGTACTGCCAAAAACATGTCCGGTAGCGGAAAACATGAAAGCGGAACGAGACGCCCTTGGTACGGCCGAAAATGAGTCCGGAGCGCAAAACATGTAAACGGGACCCGACGTCCTCGGTACCGCTGAAAACGAGTTCGGAGCGCAAAACATGAAAACGGGTCCCGAATCTCTCGCACCGCCGAAAACATGTCCGTGTGCGGAAAACATGAAAACGGAACGAGACGTCCTTGGTACGGCCGAAAATGAGTCCGGGAGCGCAAAACATGAAAACGGGACCCGACGTCCTCGTTACCGCTGAAAACGAGTCCGGAGCGCAATACATGAAAACTGGACCCGACGCCCTCGGTACCGCCGAAAATGAGTTCGGGAGCGCAAAACATGAAAACGGCACCCGACGACCTCGGTATCGCCGAAAATGAGTTCGGGAGCGTAAAACATGAAAACGGAACCCGACTTCCTCGATACCGCCGAAAATGATTCCGGGCGTGCAAAACAAGAAAACGGGACCCGACGTCCTCGTTACCGCTGAAAACGAGTCCGGAGCGCAATACATGAAAACTGGACCCGACGCCCTCGGCACCGCCGAAAACGAGTTCGGGAGCGCAAAACATGAAAACGGCACCCGACGACCTCGGTATCGCCGAAAATGAGTTCGGGAGCGCAAAACTTAAAAACGGGACCCGACGCCCTCGTTACCGCCGAAAACGAGTCCGGGCGCGCAAAACAAGAAAATGGGACCCGACGTCCTCGGTACCGTCGAAAACGAGTCCGGAAGCGCAAAACAAGAAAACAGGACCCGACGCCCTCGGTACCGCCGAAAAAGAGTCCGGGAGCGCAAAACATGAAAACGGAACCCGACGCCCTCCGTACCGCCGAAAACGAGTCCGGGAGTGCAAAACATGAAAACGGGACACGACACCCTCTGTAACGCCGAAAACGAGTTCGGGAGCGCAAAACATGAAAATAGGACCCGACGTCCTCGGTATCGTCGAAACGAGTCCGGGCAAGCAAAACATGAAAACGGGACCCGACGCCCTCGGTATCGTCGAAACGAGTCCGGGCGCGCAAAACATGAAAATGAGACCCGACGCCCTCGGTATCGCCGAAAACGTGTCCGGGAGTGCAAAACATGAAAACAGGACCCGACGCCCTCGGTACCGTCGAAAAATAGTCCGGGAGCGCAAAACATGAAAAAGGGACCCAACGTCCTCGGTATTGCTGCAAACGAGTCCGGGAGCGGAAAACCTGAAAACGGGATTTGACGCCCTCGGTACCGCCGAAAATGAGTCCGGGCACACAAAACAAGAAAACGGGTCCCGATGCCCTCGGTATCGTCGAAAACGAGTCCAGGAGCGCAAAACATGAAAAAGGGACCCGACACCCTCGGTACCGCCGAAAACATCTCCGGGAACGGAAAACATAAAATCGGGATTTGACGCCTTCGGTACAGTCGAAAAAGAGTCTGGGCGCAGAACTTGAAAAAACGAGGCCGGATGCCCACGGTACCACCGAAAACGAGTCCGGAGCGCAAAACATGAAAACTGTACCCGACACCCTCGGTACCGTCGAAAACGAGTTCGGGAGTGCAAAACATGAAAACGGCACCCGACGACCTCGGTATCGCCGAAAATGAGTTCGGGAGCACAAAACATGAAAACGGAACCCGACGTCCTCGGTACCGCCGAAAATGATTCAGGGCATGCAAAACAAGAAAACGGGAATGAGTTCGGGCACACAAAACAAGAAAACGGGACCCGACGCCCTCGGTATCGTCGAAAACGAGTACAGGAGCGCAAAACATGAAAAAGGGACCCGACACCCTCGCTACCGCCGAAAACATCTCCGGGAACGGAAAACATAAAAATGGGATTTGACGCCCTCGGTACAGCCGAAAAAGAGTCCGGTGCGCGAGAACTTGAAAACGGGGACGGATGCCCACGGTACCACCGAAAACGAGTCCGGAGCGCAAAACATGAAAACTGGACCCGACGCCCTCGGTACCGCCGAAAACGAGTTCGGAAGCGCAAAACATGAAAATGGCACCCGACGACCTCGGTATCGCCGAAAACGAGTTCGGGAGCTCAAAACATTAAAACGGGACACGACGCCCTCGGACCGTCGAAAATGAGTCCGAGAACGCAAAACACGAAAACTGGACCGACGCCCTCGGTACCGCCGAAAATGATTCTCGGCGCACAAAACAAGAAAACGGGACCCGACGCCCTCGCTACCGTCGAAAACGAGTCTGGGAGCACAAAATATGAAAACGGGACCCGACACCCTTGGTACCGCAGAAAATGAGTCCGGGAGCGCAAAACATGAAAACGGGACCCGACGCCCTCGGTACCGCCGAAGACGAGGCCGGAAGGGCAAAACACGAAAACGGGACCTGACGCGCTCGGTAACGCTGAAAATGAGTACGGGCGCGCAAACCAAGAAAACGGGACTCGACGCACTCGACACCGCCGAAAATAATTCCGGATGCACAAAACATGAAAACGGGACCCGACGCCCTCTATACCGCCGAAAATGAGTCCAGGAGCGCAAAATAAGAAAACTGGACCGACGCCCTCGGTACCGCCGAAAATGATTCTCGGCGCATAAAACAAGAAAACGGGACCTGACGCCCTCGGTAGAGTCGAAAACGAGTCTGGGAGCACAAAACATGAAAACAGGACCCGACGCCCTCGGTACCGCCGAAAATGAGTCCGGGCGCGCAAAACAAGAAAACGGGACCCGACGCACTCGGCACCGCCGAAAACGATTCCGGATGCACAGAACATGAAAACGGGACCCGACGCCCTCTGTGCCGCCAAAAATGAGTCAAGGAGCGCAAAACATGAAAACGGGACCCGACGCCCTCGGTACCGCCGAAAACATGTCCAGTAGCGGAAAACATGAAAACCGGTTGAGATATCCTTGGTACCGCCGAAAATGAGTCCGGGAGCGCAAAATATGAAAACGGAACGGGACGCCCTCGCTACGGCCGAAAACGAGTCCGGGAGCGCAAAACTTGAAAATGGGACCCCATGTCCCGATGCATCAGAAAAACGAGTCCGGGAGCGAAAAACCTGAAAACGGGACCCGACGTCCTCGGTACCGCCGAAAACATGTCCGGTAGCGAAAAACTTGAAAACGGAACGGGACGCCCTCGGTACGGCCGAAAACGAGTCCGGAACGCAAAACATGAAAACTGTGCCCAACGTCCTCGGTACCGCTGAAAACGTGTCCGGAAGCGCAAAACATGAAAACGGGAACCGACGCCCTCGATACCGCCGAAAATGAGTCCGGGCGCGCAAAACAAGAAAACGGGACCCGACACCCTCAGTACCGTCGAAAACGAGTCTGGGAGCGCAAAACATGAAAACGGGACTCGACGCCCTCTATACCGCCGAAAATGAGTCCAGGAGCACAAAACATGAAAACGGGACCCGACGCCCTCGGTACCGCCGAAAACAAGTCCGGGAGGGCAAAACATGAAAATGGGACCCGACGCCCTCTGTAACGCCGATAACGAGTTCGGGAGCGCAAAACATGAAAACGGGACCCGACGCCCTCGGTACCGTCAAAACGAGTCCGGGAGCGCAAAACATGAAAACGAGACCCGACGCCCTCGTACAAAACGTTAGAAAATGTGTCCGGAGCGCAAAACATGAAAACGGGACCCGACGTCCTCGCATGCCGTGAAAATGAGTCCGGGAGCGCAAAACTTGAAAACGGGACCCGACGTCCTCGGTACCGCCGAAAACGAGTTCGGGAGCGCAAAACATTAAAACGGGACCCGACGCCCTCGGTATTGCCGAAAATATGTCCGGTAGCGGAAAACATGAAAGCGGAACGAGATGCCCTTGGTAGGGCCGAAAATGAGTCCGGGAGCGCAAAATATGAAAACGGGACCCAACGTCCTCGATGCATCGTGAAACGAGTCCGAGCGCAAAACATGAAAACGGGACCCGACGCCCTCGGTACCGCCGAAAACATGTCCGGTAGAGGAAAACATGAAAACGGAACGAGACGTCCTTGGTACGGCCGAAAATGAGTCCGGGATCGCAAAACATGAAAACGGGACCCGACGCCCTCGTTACCGCCGAAAACGAGTTCGGGAGCGCAAAACTTAAAACGGGACCCGACGCCCTCGGTACCATGGGCGTCGGGTCACGTTAATTTCTTTGTGGGACAAGGATGCGTTGCATTCATATGCACTTATTTGCCCCGACATGTACTCATATTCATCCTAAAATCATCATTTTAGTTGCATTTAGGCTTTTTCTCTGTCTTGTTCTTGTTTATCGCTCTACTTTGGTCTTATTTCGTATATGGAGCATATGGAGCGCTGGGACTATCACGAGCACATCAAGAGCTCCGTTTTGAGACATTTACCTCTCTCGCACCTTCCTTGCGGCCGCAAGACTTTGCTTGCTACCCGCAAGACTTGCTTGCTACCCGCAAGACTTGCTTGCTACCCGCAAGTCCGTATATGAAACTCCGCACTTTCCTCTCGCATTTTGAGCTATTTATAGCGATTTTTTGGAGGTTCTAGGGTTGAGCCGTCTAGACTTGACACAGGAGAAGAGGACCTGACCCTTGTTTGGTGTCTCCCTTCACGGATTTCGAGAGATATCGCGAGGAGAAGACCACCTGCAAGGGCAGATTGCTGATTTTGGGTTTTTCTGGTTCTTTTGACTATGAACCAATTCTTTTACCCTCTTTTCTTGTTGTTTGCTGCTATGTGTGAGTAGTAAAGTGTATCTTAGGGTTAGGGAACAGATTGCTTGTCATGGATGTTGATTATAATTGATATTTGGTTGTGATTTTTATATCGGATTGATTTTATTCTCATCTTTTCTATTGAAACTTGTTTATTGCTTGGTAAGCCCGTAGATAAGGCCAAATCCAAAGGTGGCATGAGTTATCAAATGATTTGCAACTCGATTAGGAACTGTCTTGGTTGATTTGAAATCCGAAAATACCCGAGAGGGACATTTCGTGTTTAATCGAGAGGTTAAACAAACCGATAGAACGAATCCAATTAAAATTAGGTATAAGAGATTATCCTAAGGGTTTACAACTGTTAGTAAGTGTGTAATTACCAACAAACGAGAGTTGAGGTTATTAGAATAACGAACTGATAGTTAAGAACCAATTACGACTGAAAACCATTCTCTCATGATCGTTGCATGCGGCCGCAAGTGAGAGCTTGCATGTCGCAAGAAACTATTCCAAAGGATGAAATTTTTCCCGAAACCCTGAGATCTTATTATTGATTGATTTAAACACCTGTTCACTTTGTTATCTTTATTTGCTTACTACCTGGTTAGTGTTAATTGCTTAGTTTAATTAAAACTTTACAAAACCCCCTTTTTTATACAAAAATACCAAAAAGACCTACCTTTAGGATCTGAATTGAACCGAGTCTGGTTTAGAGTTTATTTCCGTCCCTGTGGATTCGATACCTGAACTTACTCAACGAAGTCGTACGCTTGCGATTAGTGGAGCATTTTCTAGGTTTAAAAGCCTATACGTATTCGTACCATCAAGCTTTTTGGCGCCGTTGCCGGGGACGGCAATATTTATTCTGAACCTAACTCTTATTTCTTTTCTGGTTCTAACATTTTATCTTCATCTTTCTTTGATTGTTTCAGGTGCTCAAACTGGATAAGCTTCCTCCGGTTGGTGACTACAACTTGAGAAGTAGAGCCAAGAAACCGAACCCGACCATCACACCTGAATCAATCTCCGTCCCTTCTCATTCTGAAGCATCCGACATGGCAAATCGAGGAGAAAATCCTCCACGAAATGATCCCGTCAACAATGAAGAGGGGGATGACTTTCCGCCATTTGTGCCGCGCACTCTCAGGGACTACCACATCCCTAGAGCTGATGATGCACAAGGACCGATCGTCCTTCCACAGTGCTTGGAGATCCACCGAGTTTCGGCTCGGCGTTGTCAACCCGATCCAAAGAAATTGTTACCACGGCTTGAGGTTGAGAACCCGCACGAGCATCTCAACAACTTCCTCCAATGTCGTCAAACGATGAAATGTGCAAGAGCAAGCATGGAGTATGTGAAGTCGGCTTTGTTTCCCTTCTCTCTCGTAGACAAAGCGAAAATTTGGTTTAACTCTCTCCCTAAAGGCTCAGTTGGTACCTGGGCTGAAATGTCTAATCTTTTTCTTGCAAAGTACTATCCTGTTAGGAGAACTGCTAAGGTTAGAGCACAAATAACTGCGTTCAAACAAGGTTACGATGAGTCATTTAGTGACGCTTGGGATAGGTTCAACCATTTGCTCCAGTCTTGCCCACACCATAATCTGAGTGACTGGATGCTTGTTGATGCATTTTATAATGGTCTAACTTCCCAGAGTCGTGTGTTTGTTGATAATGGTGCAGGTGGGACCATCATTGATTTGGAGCCTCAAGAGATCCTCAATCTCTTTGAGCGGTCGGCCCAGCAACAATAATGGTCGAACCGTGAGATGGTCCGTAGTTCGGGAGGAAAGTACGAGGTTGATCAGCTTGCCTTGATGCAAGCCAAGATTGATGCGCTTCAAATCCAAGTGGACAAACAAGGCACTCAAAAATGGTGCAAGTCCAAGCTTGTACCCTTTGTGGGGACGAGAAGCATGACTATCAAGCATGTCCACTAGCACAACCCGAGGAGGACACGGAATATGTCAACTCTCTCAACTCCGAGCCTTCCTTCTTTCCGAAACCACCCTTCACCCGCTCCTACTCAATTGACCCCAATGATCGGCAAGCTTGGAGGGAAAGACCAAACACCTTTGGGTCTTACAACAATAGCAACAACCCTCCTCGCTACCAAAATCAAGGCCCACCACAAAGAAAGAACAACAAGGAAGTGGAACCGTAACTTCTACAACAACACCCATTTTCTAAACCAAGGCCAAAACCGCAATGTTCAACCACCACAATTCAACAATCAACCCAAGCGAGATTTCGTGCCCCAACATGTTACTGATTTCATGCACGAGCAAGGGAAGATGAATATGATGATGTTTGAGCAGTTGCAAGCGATGAATGAGAAATTGGCAAGAATGGGGTTTGGTGACGCAAGTGGAACCTCAAGTTCGGGGGATAAGGGCAAATTACCAAGCCAACCAACCAACCCCCATGGAGAAATTAAGGCAATCCACACATTGAGGAGTGGTACACAAGACACCTCGGACCTTCTATGCCGGGAGGAAACGGTTCAGCCAGAAGGAGAATCCACTATCAGACAGCAGGCTTGCGACCCGCAAGACACACCATGCGGCCCGCAAGAGGCACAACAGGGCACATCTGCAGGCTCTTCAGCTGCAATCGGCCCAGAGACATGCGGCCCGCAAGACATCTCATGCGGCCCGCAAGGAAAGGAGACTGAGACAGAACAACAATCCGTTCGAGGAGATCAGCCGATACCAGCGGCTGACAAGAGTAAGGAGAAGGGCAAGTCAAGAAAGCGACACGCCCACCTTACAGACCGCCTGTCCCATTCCCTCAGAGGCTCGCCAAGGCTCGTTTGGATGAGCAATTTGCCAAATTTATGGAGGTATTGAAACAACTCACCATTTCTATTCCTTTTACTGACGCACTTATGCAGATGCCTTCCTACTCCAAGTTTCTCAAGGACATCTTATCCAACAAGAGGAGCTTGAAGGATTGCAAGAGCGTACAACTGAACCTTGAATGTAGTGCTGTGGTGAGTCGCGAGCTACCTCCTAAGCTTAGCGATCCAGGTAAGTTCACTATCCCTTGCACCATTGGTAAAGCGGTTATCAAGAAGGCTTTATGTGATTTGGGGGCAAGTGTGAGTCTCATGCCTCACACCATCTTTCAAAGGATAGGTGTGGGTGAGCTCAAGCCCACCCGTATGACTTTGCAGCCTGCGCATTCTTCTCGTCCGCTTGCCATCGGGGATAGTGAGGACGTGCCTGTTCAAAGGGGCAAATTCTTTGTCCTGTGTGATTTCGTGGTGATGGAGATGGATGAGGACAAGGATGTACCGATCATTCTAGGGCGTCCTTTCCTCCGAACAAAGCAAGGACCATATTCGACACATATGAAGGAACTCTCACCATGAGAATCGGGGATGAAAAAGTGCGCTTTCAAGTTGCTAAGGCAAAAGTACCCCGACTCACCCGATGATTGCTATCGTGTTGATGTCATTGATGAGCCGGTCAATGACGTGCGAAGACTTTCTCGAGCAAACCCGCAGCTCGCTCGTATCACTTTGATTTCTTGTCTCGTTTTCGTGATGACTTGAGCACTCAGATAGCCATGCGCCCGCAAGGACACCCTTGCGCCCGCAAGGAGCCCATCGAATCGAACAGGGATGAAGCAGTTTGTGCAGCTGAAGTCTCAACAGATGAACCAGAACGCATACTATGCGAATCACATGAGGTTTTAGCAGATCGTGCACCACCACTCACAGATGCAAGTAAGCCCGAACTCAAGCCTCTTCCCGTCAATTTGAGGTATGATGGCGACTCAGCTGGAGAGAAGCGCATCCTCGACTTGCACGAATTGGAGGAAATGCGCCTGCAGGCTTATGAGAATGCCAAAATCTACAAGGAGCGAACAAAGAGAGTACATGATGAGCGCATCATGCGCAAGGACTTCAAAGAAGGTGATCTAGTTCTCTTGTTCAATTCTAGATTGAGGCTATTTCCAGGCAAGCTGAAATCAAGGTGGTCCGGGCCCTTCGTGGTGAAGAAGGTCTATCCTTTCGAGCAAAGGACATTACAGAAAGGATGAAAAGGATTTCAAAGTGAACGGTCAACGCCTCAAGGGCTATGTTGCCGATCGCATCATGGCGAACGCATTGAGATGCACCTTTCCGATCCAACCCCATCGCCGACGTATAGGAAAGAAGGTCAAGCTCGGGACCTAAAACAAGCGCTTCTTGGGAGGCAACCCAAGGGATAGGGTTTAGCTTTTCGCTCTTTCTTTCTTTCTTTCTTTCTTTCTTTTTCTTTCTTTCTTTTTCTTTATTTTGTTTCATTTGCATTACTTTCTTTTTCTTTCTCATGCATACACTTGGTTGAGTTATTTGTGAGATTGCAGGTGTCAGGTGGAAGGAAATATGCAATAAAGCGGATCAGGGAACACTAATACGAAAAAGTCTGCACACACCTTGCGACCCGCAAGGAAGGGCTTGCGACCCGCTAGACATCATGTCTTGCGACCCGCAAGGGTCTCTTGCGGCTCGCAAGGCGTTGTGGGGCCCTACTTAAACCCTAGCCGCCAGCCCCTTTCTTCTCTCTCTCCTCATTCGATCAGCCACCATCTGGCCCTTCAGACTGATTCCCTCAAGTTGTGTTCTACTTACCCTTCTTTTACTTTTTCTTTATCTATGGTTTTGTGCACTGAGGGCAGTGCATGATTCAGCTTGGGGGGGAGTAGAAACAAACCTGAGCCTTAGGAGTAGAGTAATTAAAGTAATTTAGGAGTAGTATAATGTAAATGGTACTAATTGAGTGTTTTGCCGACCTATTTTGACTTGATGGTTTGGTTTTAACCCTATTGGAATAAAATTTGAAGAGTTTGGATGGTATAACCGCATAGCACGCAAAAACACGTATTGCATTCATGTTTTGATTTAAGACTTGCATTTTCAAAAAAAAAAAAAATATTTGCTTTTTGTGAATAAATGTTTCAAATTAGAGAGGTTTACCCCGACTTTTCCTTGTTCATCTGATTTACATCAGATTTTGTGACGTTTTGGTCGAGAACAACCCGTTGTCCCTATTAACCAAAGTGAGTACTTGAAAAGGTTTCTATTTTTGGTTGAGTCCCGTTGCAAGTAACCGCTACCAAAGGATTTTCCATCCGCTTGAACTTGACAAATTCAAAAACCAAAAACAACAAAATTTTTGATAAAAACAAAAACAAGTAATAAAAAGCAACATCTATGTTCCAAAGACATGACAAGCGTATATTACTAGCTAGCGCAAGCTATGAGTAAGTGTACCGACCGTACTACCTTGAAAAGTCTGGATATATCATAGCGTCCAAATCTTCCTAGATTGGAAATTTGAAAACTACGTTGCAAATAAAAAAAAAAAAAAAAAACAAAAATTTTATTTTTCGAATAACAAGTACAAGCGGAAAGATAAGCCTGAGGTGGAGTAAATTCTTGCAACTTGACAATATATCTTTCTGTAGGTAAAATTATACTTTTCTTCCTCGAGTAGAGACTCATAGGTTAATGGGAATAAACGGGTGACCTCTTGTAAATTCCAACAACGTCGGACAAGGTCATGTTTTTGCTTTGACACCTTTCTAATTTGAAAACCGAATTGCATGTAGTTAGGTTTGCTTTGAAACTAAATCAAAAATGTGCTTGTGTGGTGAATAAGACCTCTAATCGACGACCCAAATAGTTTCCAATCTTTAGTCGTTCTAGTTGAAACCAAACCAAGGAGTTAACTTGACCATTTTAGGGTTTCGTTGGCAACATTCTCAATTGTACCTAGGACTTTAGTTTAGATGGGATTTATGTCTGAATTTGAGTACGGTTTGCACCCTAGACTTAGGTTTTGCTTGAGGACAAGCAAGACTTTAGCTTGGGGGGATTTGATGCGTTGCATTCATATGCACTTATTTGCCCCGACATGTACTCATATTCATCATAAAATCATCATTTTAGTTGCATTTAGGCTTTTTCTCTTTCTTGTTCTTGTTTACCGCTCTACTTTGGTCTTATTTCAGGTATATGGAGCATATGGAGCAGTTGGGACTATCACGAGCACATCAAGAGCTCCGTTTTGAGACATTTACCTCTCTGCACCTTCCTTGCGGGCCGCAAGACTTTGCTTGCTACCCGCAAGACTTTGCTTGCTACCCGCAAGACTTTGCTTGCGCTACCCGCAAGTCCGTATATGGAAACTCCGACTTTCCTCTCGCATTTTGAGCTATTTATAGCGATTTTTTTGGAGGTTCTAGGGTTCAGCCGTCTAGACCTGACACAGGAGAAGAGGACCTGACCCTTGCTTGGTGTCTCCCTTCACGGATTTCGAGAGATATCGCGAGGAGAAGACCACCTGCAAGGGCAGATTGCTGATTTTGGGTTTTTCTGGTTCTTTTGACTATGAACCAATTCTTTTACCCTCTTTTCTTGTTGTTTGCTACTATGTGTGAGTAGTAAAGTGTATCTTAGGGTTAGGGAACAGATTGCTTGTCATGGATGTTGATTATAATTGATATTTGGTCGTGATTTTTATATTGGATTGATTTTATTCTCATCTTTTCCTATTGAAACTTGTTTATTGCTTGGTAAGCCCGTGGATAAGGCCAAATCCAGTGTGGCATGAGTTATCAAATGATTTGCAACTGATTAGGAACTGTCTTGGTTGATTTGGAATCCGAAAATACCCGAGAGGGACATTTCGTGTTTGATCGAGAGGTTAAACAAACCAATAGAACGAATCCAATTAAAATTAGGTATAAGAGATTATCCTAAGGGTTTACAACTGTTAGTAAGTGTGTAATTACCAACAAACGAGAGTTGAGGTTATTAGAATAACGAACTGATAGTTAAGAACCAATTACGACTGAAAACCATTCTCTGCGACTGTTGCTTGCGGGTCGCAAGTGAGAGCTTGCGGGCCGCAAGAAACCATTCCAAAGGATGATGAATTTCCCGAAACCCTGAGATCTTATTATTGATTGATTTAAACACCTGTTCACTTTGTTATCTTTATTTGCTTACTACCTGTTAGTGTTAATTGCGTAGTTTAATTAAAACTTTACAAAACCCCCTTTTTTATACAAAAATACCAAAAAGACCTACCTTTAGGATCCGAATTGAATTGAAGTTTATTTCCGTCCCCGTGGATTCGAGTCTCGGTTTAGAGTTTATTTCCGTCCCCGTGATTCGATACCCTAATTTTGAACTTACTCAACGAAGTCGTACGCTTGCGATTAGTGGAGCATTTTCTAGGTTTAAAAGCCTATACGTATTCGTACCATCGTAAGTTCATTCACTAACACACTTACCTCAATGTTGAACTGGCTTAACGCTTCATGTTTGATTTTGTGTGTAGAAGCGTCCTAGGTTTATGAATCCACTTAGCGTTTGGAATTCATGATCTAGAAGATCAGTAAGATGTGCATGTGGGTCATATCCACCAATTTTCTGATTTACCAACCTCAAGATCACTGGCTTAGAGCTTCAGGTTGTATTTTGTGTGATTGGTCATTGACTAGTTAAGATTGAACTGATCTGTTTGTAAGTTTATCTTCTAGATCAATTAAGATTGAATCGATCTGTTTGTAGATTCATCTTCCATCTCTTTGTAGAGGTTGTTTTGATCTGTTTGTAAGATAGTATCTCAGAGCTATAAAGATTGAACTGATTTATTTATAAGTTCATCTTTCTCTATCCTAAAATGAACTTATTTGTTTGTAAGATCATTTCCTACCAACCTACTACTACTCTATACCAAATGAACTGATTTGTTTGTAAGTTCATTTGTATCTTTGTTATCTTAACTCAAGTGAACTGATCTGTTAGTAAATTCATATGTATCTCTCGTTATCGAACTCAAGTGAACTGATCTGTTAGTAAGTTCATCTGTATTTCTGTTATCTGAACTCAAGTGAACTAATCCGTTAATAAGTTCATTCATATCCCTGTTACCTGTAATAAATGAGCTAATCTGTTAGTAAGTTCATATGTATCCCTGTAATCTGTAACCTATGAACTGATCTACGGACTTAAGTGAACTGATCTGTGAGTAAGTACATCTTTTATTGCATCTGCATCTGTTTTGAATTGAACTGATCTGTTTGTAATCTGAACTGATCTGTTTGTAAGTTCATTTTCGCCTGTTTTTAAATTCCGAACTGATCTGTTGGTAAGTTCGTCATCAACACTCTATGTAAGTTGAATCGATCTGTTTGTAGATTTAATTTACATTATATCCTAAAGATAGAACTGATATGTTGGTAAATTCATCTTCTACCATCCTGCCTCACTGGATTGATCTGATTGTAAGTCCAGAGTGTTTCACAGTGATCACGATCACTTAAACACTTGACCACTCGACCACTTGACTATCATTTAGCTATAATATTTGCTTCCCCTTTTGAGATCCAGAGGTGCCTCGAGATTAATAGCCCAGGGTAATTAACGGTAAGGGTTTGCGCCCATCGAAATCTATAAGGACTCACAATCACTGAAAAACCCCTAAATATACATCCCAATGGGTCTGAACGGTGAATCTGAACCGGTGCTAAACAAATGCACACTTAGGAGGGATCTTTGTGTCCTTCTTCCGTATCCCATTGCCCCGCAGCGGTAGAGAGCACGCGAAAAAGGGTCGCACACTATGATAGGCCTATAGACCACTCGACCTACGTTTGTAGTTATCAAATAAATAGAGGAAACATATATTCTTGACCTTCTTCGAATTAATCACTTCAAAAAATAATCTCTCGAGAATACACATCGAGAAAACATATTCTCGATCGTCGAGTTACATAAGGTACAATCATCCGGACGATCAATGTCGACAAACAACATTATCGAGGACATATGTCGAAACTATCCGCTCTCAAAATGTACTAACCTCGACATAATATATATATATATATATATAATAATAATAATAATAATAAATATAAAACTTGTAAGTAAAAAGGTTGGTTTTGCCTTAACTAAACCAAAATTGCTGCTCCTGTCCTAACATTAGTCCCATAAAGAGCATTTAGATATAAGTGGAAAGATATATAAACCCCTTGGGGGTTCATAAAGAGACCGAGTGGTGACCATTCATAATAGACGTATAGGAGGATGTCAGAATATTATGTATGGTCTCCACTCTGATATTTTGAAAATTATACTAAGGACTATAGAACTAAGCGTATTGGGAAGAAATTACAAGAACCCTTATATAAAGGTGACGAAACGAAAACTTTTCAGGTTTCATTCATTTACACCCTTGTCGAAAGACAGGTATTCTAGAATTTGTGAGGAGAAGAGTTATTTCGAAAGATATTTCTTACAAACCCCCAAGTAATTAACTTCAGACTTTGGGGGCTTATGATATGGCCTCCTACTCGACACCGCCTAATGGGCTCGAGTAGGCTCACAGGCTGAACTCGGGGGGCTTCTGCAAGCTCAAAATTTCTCTTATCTGTCACAATGGCCCAATCTCAAAATAGCGCGTCATAAATGCTCATGCGCGACATAACGCGCCATGAATGCTCATGCATGACATAACGTGCCATGAATACATATGCACGACATAAAATGTTATAATATCTCGTCCCGAATATGACGACTGAAACCACCCAACGGTCAAGTGGTGCGAAGAGGAGTCTATATAAGGTCAAACCCCGACATACCGGGGACACGTTTTCATACTTAGACACTCACACACACTCACATACAAACATATTATAGGGAAGAGTAAAAGTCGGTCGAACCCTTCTCTCGATGATCGGTACGTTCGTCTCGTCGTCGGTAACAACCCGTATCACCACAAATAGTTCCTTTCATACCCAACAGAAACAAAATTGGCTAAATATCGTTAATATGAAAATTATGGATTTAAGCATTTTATTTCAACTTTACTTCGGTTTGCGTTGAGAATATGAAAACTCGAAAGTTCGCATATCATCTACATATCCGCGGAGACTTGGGGTTGTCATGAAAAGCCTACACCGCCAACAAGCTTCTTAAATTATAGAATAGAAAATTAAAACGCCTTACAATGGTTAAAAATAATAGTGTCTAACTGTTGACCACAAAATAGACTTTCAGAAAATAGAACTATTAAGCAAACAATTTCTATAGGTTAGAGATTCCTTCAACATAAATTGCCTTCATTCCTCCCCTCTATTCCTCTTGCCTCCATGGTAGTATGGGAATTAGATCTGCTGTCACGCGGCACGGTGCGGCACAGCATGTGGTCCGTTCGATCACATCGAGATTCATGCTAACTCGAATCTTAAAGTATTAGTACAAATCTCGAAGTGATCGAACAGATCACGTGCTGCGCCGCACCGTGCCGCGCAACAGTGGATCCGGGTCCTGGTAGTATGATACCCACCAGCAGGGGCGGATCCAGCCTTATCCAGGGGGGGGCACGTGCCCCCCCTGGATTTTGAAAAATAGTGCTTTTCGGTAATGCTTTCGGTACTTTGCCCCCCCCCCCGGAAATTTTTTTTGCCCCCCCTGAATTGTCTGGTTATTTTTATTGAGAAAAAAATATTTAATACCGTGCATAATGAAATAATTATACAAAGATATCAAAATATAAAGTTCCTTAGTCGAAAATTTTCTTCATCAACTTGATTATCTATTACTTTGAGCTTTATTTTATTGTTATTTTAATATATAAAATGTTATTATTTAATAAAAAATTTATTAGTTAAGTATATATATTAAATTATTAATTTTTTTTATTTAGTACCCGATTAGTTAATGGGTTTGAACCCGATAAGCCATTACAATCCGATAATTGCCCCCCCCAATCAAAATCTTAGATCCGCCACTGCCCACCAGGCCAAGACCCAAAAAGAACTCAACTACTTTGTGCAGCCCAACAATTAATTGGAATAAATCTGACCCACTTTGGAATTCTGGTCCCGAATTCAAAGTAAGCTACAAATACAATATAAGGAAAAACAAATATGCTTATTTCAAGATGGCCGTTTCTCACAGTTTTCTGGATCGAATGATATTGTAAGGTTGAATCTGGGCTTTGGTGCCGGAGTGCCTTACTCTCTCCTTGGCATCTTATTTTGTTCCAAAATGCTGAAATCATTGTTTTAAAATGCGGCCGCATGGTCGCATATGTTTATGCGGTGCGATGTCGCATGCATAAGATTATACTTCCGCATATTCAACAATGTGCATTATTTTTTAAAATATTTATCGTATTAAGTCTATATAATTAATTATATTATATTTTTCATATAAAATATTTAAAATTATATTAATATCTTATTATATTTTCTTATTTTATATTAAAATTCTTCAAAAATAAATGATCGATTCAAATGTTGTAAGATTTTTTTAGAATACATCCGCATATGTAATCCGCATACTGAACCGCATGTCATATATGCGCTATACAATAATCAACCGTACACATATTGAAATATATATTTTTAAACCTTGACTGAAACTGATGCCAAAGTTGCATGTTGCCAACTAACAGCCTCCATGTGAACTTTACTTCCAAAAGGTTTTTCCATATTCCATTGGGAAAATTTTAAGTGCTAAACAGGTTTTCTCATATTCGGAAAATAAATACCAGAGTCAATGACTCAACGGCGCGAAACAAAGTCAGATCAATTTACTTAAATTTTAAGATTTGTGGCATGTGTAATGGACTAATGGTGTCAGGTACGACAGCTTACAGCTTAATAGTACGGGTGCTCTATAATAATCAAACAAGGAGATTATTTTTACATTTACTTATTTCGTTAATTGGTACTTTTTTTTAAAAGAGCTACGCATCGCATCAGGGTAGCGGCATCAATTATTGACCCGATCCGACAAGTTAACCCAACCTGATCCGAACTCGGTCCAACCGATTGATCCGAAGATAAATGGGTCGGATATGAGTTTAATATTTTTTGTCCGAATCGGGTAGAGGCGGGTCGGGCCGACACGACCCGGATTAATTATGTTTTTAAGTAATTTTATGATTTAGTATTAATTAAAGCTTAAATATATACTAATTATATACTAATTAAGATTAATTATAAATAAATTAATATTTAATTATTTAAAATTATAAAAAAAATATTAATAAATTATTAATTATTTTACATTGGTCGGGTTGGGTCGATCTGTGACCCAATTGAGTCGGGTATGGATCAAGATTTTGTTAACCCAAAATTAAATGGATCGGGTTCAGACCGGGCAAGAAAATAATAAAATAATATGACCCGATCCGACCCAACCATTGACATCCCTACATCAGGACGTCATCTATTTTGTTTATTTATAAATAAATCCCTTGATTTGTACATTGTTATGTTAAGATCTCTTCTACCTTAATTGATCCAGACTTTAAATCCGAATTTTTATATTCTTTTTCATAATAGATGTGTCCACATAACATTATATTATTTTAAGACTTAACTTTTTATATTAGACGATGAAGTTCAAAACTAGATGCACTAAAGTTTGTGTGTTTATATATGGGAAGTGATCACTTTGATAATTTTGACAATGGATTTTTAAATAATATGAAAAAATTTTAAAAATAGAAAAAAAAACTTATGAATATGTTCTTCTACATATAAACTGATGGTGATTCAAATTTCATTCAAATATATTATAGATTGATTGTCCATCAAAGACCGTCAAATTATAATCATTGTAAATTATATAAAATTTTGATGTAAATTGTATAAAATTTTGATGGTTCTTGATGGAGTATTAAACGATAATAAAATTTATTAATTTTTTTAATATTTATTTAAAAATTCATTATCCAGATTGTCAAATAACCAATTGTCAAGTGATCCCCACTCATTGTATATTACACAACTTTAGTGAGTTATATTTTTTTTGTGCGTAGATTTATGGTTTTTGAGTTTATTATAATTTTTGCATCAATTATATCAACGCGTGATCGACGGAGCATTATCCGCTGTTCATTCTAGTCTCTCAATATCAATACTTTGAATCTTTCTCATATATGAATAAAACATTAATTGGTAAATAGTTCTAGCTGCGAGTTAGTTTATAAAAATTGTTATGGAACTTAGAAAAATATTATTTGTTATTTAATGGGTAAGAAAACTAATATCACTCATTTTTGGTGTGAAGTTCTCTGTTTCATATATGGTTACAGTAGGCTTTTTGAGGATTATTGGATCGGGGAACAAATTAATTTTTGGTACAATATTTTGTCGGAATTTTTCTCTTTCTCATCAGTTTACTCATAACAAATAAAATAAACACAATAGATACTAATAGTCATATGTATTTAATGTTGGAATTAATTATTATTAATTACAACATGTATGAGCTTATATGTAATAAATATATATTATATAATGGATCATTAAATTATACCCGTAATGAAGTGATCAAATTCTATATCGGGTTTATTATATGTAATGAGAAATGGGCCCTTTAATGTGTAGAATGCGTATTAATGACTTTATGATTCAGTGATGGTCTGAATTATATAAAGTCTGATAATAATACAATTATATTATTGGTCCCTGGAGAACACAATTATAGACAGTTTTTTGATTAAGCGGCAAACCCGTTAAGAGAGTTTTGGATCCGATATGGACCCGCTAAGATATAATTGTTCTCAGTTATATGGGTGTCCATTATATATAGGGATAATGTTGGTTTTCGAAACCATTCTCATTTCTCTATTTTTCTAGTCACCCTTTCGTTTCCCAACAGAGATCCATCTCTCTAAACAGAGTTCCAAAAGAGAAGAAATTGTCTGTGTCGGTCCTCTCAATCGCTCCATCGGATTAGAGGAAGATTGCTGGAAGGTTAAAGGAGTCTGATGATCAACAGGGTTGTGTCTCTCTGGAAGATCGACAGCATGGATCAAGGTAACATAATTTATGATTAGGGGTTGACTAGAGGATCACGGCTATATAGAAATCGTTATAATTGGTATCAGAGTCTACTCTAGTAGAATTGTTAAGATCTGATGACTGATTCGAAAATTTCTCAGAAATTCATACTTTTAATTTGATATGTTATTTTAATCAAATAGTTTATGAATAATTCGAAAATATGTAGATCTGTTTGTTAGAATTAAATTAAGATACGCAATCGATTTCGAAAATTAAGTTAATCAGTTTATCAGAATCCAAAAAATTGAAATATTTTAGAAACTGATTGGCCAACAAAGTAATCCGAATTATATATGATTAAGTGTTGAATTTCATGATTCTGATAAGAAAGTGCAAATTTCTAACTGTATTCCGCTCCGGTTATTTTCAAATCATGTCAAGATAAATTATTGTCGGCTATGTAAACAGCAATTAGGAAGCCCATTTTATATTTGCATGCCTAACTCTTTTTTACGTATGGATTTTGGGATAGTATGACTCTGTTGCCTTGTGTGAAATTTATAATGCATGAATGATTGATGTGTGTAAGCGGCCTAATGTGCCAATTAATTATTTTTATTTTGGTGGCTTGCATGTCACATAAATAAGTATCATCCTTATGACTTATGTAATTTTCATTTATTATTAGGATAGTAATTTGGTAAGAATGAGAGATTTACATTAAGGACAAGATGATGGCTTTATGAAGAGGATTCTTACGAAGGAAATCATCATGTCTTGGGTCATACTATCTCACTTATGAATTGATTATGTTGGTTGTTATTTATTCGGTATTGATTGCATGAACCCATGAATTGATATTTAGGTTAAGCCAACATATTTGAGATATTTATTCAGATAATGTTAAATCATTATGAAGGCTTCAGATAAAAATATATTTTTTAAAATAATTAACAAAAAATATTATCTTACCAAAGTAAGCTCTCATATTTGTGTTAATTATTTTTCAAGACTTATATATAGAGGATATACATATAATATTTGATTCTTGAACTGTCTCAAAGGAAAGACAACAATCATTTATTATATGTAAACATATTGTAGTAATATATAGGTAATGGTCAATAAGTTTTAGGTGTGATTAGTTGATTGACCCAAAGGAATGCTGACTAATTGACATCAAATGAACTGTTATATATCATTATTACGCCTAATTATCTTAGAATAATAATTGATTCCAAAGAACACTTATTATTCAAGGATACTTAGTTGATGAAATATGCCTTATTTTGATTTAATATTATAATTCAGACATTTGATTCGTTATATTGCATGTATTTTTTTAGTAAAGATTACTGATCTTACTGCCGACATCAATAGCATTCTGATGCTGCCGGGTTCTAATTACAAGGAATAGAAAGATACCTTAGAGATTATTCTTGGGTGTCTTGACCTAGACATAACGTTACAGCGGGCTAAACCACATGTACCTGCTGCAGATAGTCCTGAAAATGTTCAGAATACGCAGGTACGGTGGATGAGGTCAAATCGCTTGTATCTTAAGGTCATACAAATGATCATTCCTGAAAGTTTTAGGGGACCTGTTTCTGATTCCACTCTAGCCTTGGACTATTTTAAGGAACTTGAGCAGAGATTTGTTAGGAATGAGAATGCTAAAATAGGCATTATGTTAAATAAACTCTGCACAATAAAATACAATGACATAAGTAATGTCAGGGAGCACATTCTTGAAATGATGAATACCGCTTCAAAATCGAAGGCACATAAACTGAACATATCATAAGATATGTTAGTCTATTTGTCTCTCAACTCTCTTCTCACTTCTTTTGGGTAGTTCAAAGTGAGCTACAACTGTCAGAAGGAATCATGGACAATCAATGAGCTCATCTCGCATTGTGTTCAGGAGGAATAGCGTTTGAAGACAGACAAGAGCGAGAGTGCAAACATTACTTCCATATCTAAAGGAAAAGGGAAACAGAAACGTAAAATCAATTCAGTTGCTACAACTACAAGTTCGCATAAGAAACCCACTAAGGACAAGAAACCGGTTATCAAGACAGAGCCGGATAAGGAAAAGAAAGGGTGTTTCTTTTGTGGATTTGAAGGGCACATGAAGAAAAATTATACCAATTATCACGCATGGTGTGCAAAAAAAATGTAATTTTCTCTTGTTTGTGAAGAAGTTAATTCGCCAGCTTTCAATAGACACATGGTGGATAGATTCGGATGCAACCACTCACATATTTGTGTCTATACAGGGTTGTCAAAATTACGTAAGCCAAGAGATGGTGAAAGATATATCTATGTAGGCGATGGCAATAAGGCATAAGTTGAAGCCATAGGGCATTTTAGATTACTTTTGAAAACTGATTTATATTTGGATTTGTTTGATACTTTTGTTGTCCCGTCTTTTAGACGGAACTTAATTTTTATTTCCGTGTTGGACAAATTAGGTTTTTTTTGTTCATTTGGAGATGAAAAATTTGGCTTGTATCGACACTCCAATATGATTGCTTCTGGTTTTCTATCCGTTATGGATAATCTTTATGATTTAAATATTATTGCTTCCTATAATGAGACTCAAAATGTTAGACAAAAATTAACGCATCATGATTCAGCTGCACTTTGGCACAAGTGTTTAGGTCATATTTTTTAATAGAGAATTACACATCTTGTTCAAAGTGAAATCCTGCGGCCCTTGAAAATGTCAGACCTTGGTCCGTGCATTGAATGTGCTAAGGGCAAACAAACAAGCATGTGCAAATATACATTCAATCGTATGACAGATATTCTTGAGCTGATACATACGGACATATGCGGATCATTCCCTACGACTACTAGGAATGGTCATGTATATTTTATCAGTTTCATTGACGATTATTCTAGATATGACTATATATATTTAATTAAAGAAAATGCTTAAGTTTTGGACACATTTAAATCCTTCAAGTCTGAAGTCGAGTTATAACTCAATAAAAGGATTAAAGGTGTCAGATCAGATTGTAGTGGTGAATATTACTTAATGGTCGCTTCCGACGGCTCAGAGAGCAATGTCCGTGGCCTTTTGCTAAATTCTTAGAGGGTAATGGGATTGTGCCATAGTATACAATGTTGGGTTCACTATGCGGAGAGCTGCAAATCTATTAGAGAATGGGATGGCTGGCCTAGCCACCAGTTGATTTTGATATGCGTTCAGTGGCCCTCTTCCCCGGACACTTGAGAGTTGCGCAGTAACTTTGGCCACGACGGCTGCTGTTGGGGCTTCCTTCTTAGATGGGCGCCTTCTTCTCCTTGGAGAGTTAGTAGAAGAGGTCATGACTCTGTTGGAGATGCCCTTAGGAGTTAGGGTGATTGAGTCATCTTCCTCGTCCGGGATGAAGATCTGGACGGTTGTGGGAGTGAAGGTGGCCACTGGATCTGGGCCGTAGAAAGTGAGTTCTTGCGGGATAGTCCCAAAGAACATGAAAAACTTACCCTCTGGGCCTTGTGTAGGAGTGACAACGTAGGGAGCAAGGTTGAAGTTTCCAAAGTATGTCATTTCCTGCAAAAAGAAAATACTTGAAATTCATTAGTCATTTTTAGCGCATAAAAGACCACTTGTATCTTTTAGCTATTCTATTTGCTTCACTCTTTCAAAGATGAGAGGAGAATCTAAGTCCCACCGGACGTGTCAGATCCTATGCGACCCTTTTTCGCGCGCTCCGCTCCGCACCGCCGTTGGTGACGATGGGATGCGAAGAAGGACACGGAGATCCCTCCTGAACGTACATTTTAGTTGACGCCGGTTAATCTCGTCGTCTTTAGACTCATTGGAATGCACATTTAGGGTTTTTTTAGTGATTGTGAGTACTTGTAGATTCTGATGGGCGCAAAACCCCACCGTTAATTACCCTGGGCTATTAATCTCGAGGCACCTCTGGATCTTGAAAGGGGGAAACAAATAGTATAGCTAAATGATGGTCAAATGGTCACGTGCTTCGGTGATCGGGATCACAAACACTCTAGACTTACTAACAGTGTCGGTCCAAAGAGACACAGGTGGTAAAAAAGATGAACTTACTACAGATCAGTTCAATCTTTACCGCTCCGAGAGGCAATATTACTACAGATCATATCGACCTTTACGGAGGAATGGAAGGTGAGTCTACTACAGAACGGTTCAATCTTTACTAGTCAACAACCAATCACACAAAATACAACTCGAAGCACTTAGCCGGTTGATCTTGAGGTTGGTGAATCAGGAGACGAGTGGATTTGGCCCACTTGTTTCTTCTCACTGATCTTCTAGATCATGAATTCCAAGCACTGAGCGGATTCATAAACCTAGGAACACAACTGCACACAAAGTCAAACCTGAAGCACTGAGCCAGTTTGACATTGAGAAGTGTGTCAGTGAAAGAACCTACTACAGAACGGTTCAAATTCACTGTTTTGAGGATGAATCTACTACAGAACGATTCAATCCTATAATCTCGGGAGATGAACTTACTACAGATCAGTTCAATCTCCTGAACTAGAAGACAAACTTACTAGCTTGACTGGTAATGAATTACTTGTTCATGACACAGAGTCATCATGATGTCACCTCTTTGGACATCGTGATGTTCTTCTCTTTTGAAATCAACATATTTCCTTGCGCTGATGTCACAGTCTTGGTCATTCTTCGACGGGCGTCAAGATGTTCTTATCTCGACTGACTATTCTGAATATTTCATTACTTGTGCAAAAATCACTATTGTTACTTCACACCCTTTTGTGTGAGCATATTTGATCACCACTAAATCATGAGTCCTGAGCACCTTGCTGATTCACAGATTCAGGGTTAACTTATGCACAAAATTAGACTCGGGGCTCCTGGCTGGTCTAACATTGAGACAGGTTTATCTGAGGATGAGCTTCTGACAAAGCTAGTTCGTAGGCTTCCATATTGTGATGACTCATCAGCAATCAACAAAATGTGTCACATCCTGTTGAATCGTTATAACGTTTCTGGAGAATAACAGACTTGTTAGAGAATTGGTCAACATGGGTCAAAACGTTGCTAACGTCTTGTGAAGTGTTATAACGATATGATGAACCGTATAACGATTTCTTAGAGCATATTGACTTGTCAGAGAATAGTCAAAGTATTGCCAATGCTTTGTAAAGCGTTCAACGATTTGGTGAATCGTCTAACGATTGAAGAAATCGTTATAATGATTCTTTAGAATGTGTTGACTTATCATAGCATGGTCAGAGCGTTGGTGACGCTTTGCGAAGCGTTCCACGCTTAAATGAATCGTATAACGATTTAAGAATCATTATAACGATTCCTAAGAATGTTGTATTTAATCTGGACTATTAGATTATTCTGAGATTAGTGTAAATCTTATGTTTAACCTTTATTTATTTGGGCTGTTGGATTTAATTGAGATTGTATGTTGAATAGATCTAAGGTTCAGATTTCTTCCATTTTAATTTTCTGAACTCTTGACAAATCTCAATCGTTGATGGATCTTCAAGATTAGGGTATACTTCAATAGTTGTGCTGATTGATCTCCAACTCATCTAGCTTATCCCTGCATCAGGATTCGTGTTGGGTGGTGGTTTCCGGTGACTGGGAGTTCTGATCGACGATCGGCCAACAACCTTGGCATCACCTCACTAAGGGGAGCACGATGGTTCCCTCTAATTAAAGATTTGCTCGATGGATAATAGAAAAGGGTTGTACCGATTTGGCACTAACATACAATTCGGTACCGAGATGAATCAACCCTATTTCTCGATCAAATTGAATGTTAATTCTTGCGATTCTTGTACTATATCTTGTCTCCTTGATGTAATTGAGGTGCTCAAGAACTGTCCTCAAGTAATAAACTTGCATTTGAAATGAAAATTCAAAGCTAATTGGTACGGCTTGGTACCACTCACGAAATCGATTGCAATTTCGATTGCCAAGCTTTGTATGTGAGCGATACATGTTCATCACACCTCTGCACGACTCTATTTAGATTGTTCCATGATTTCAACATGAATTAGAGGTGGATTTCACAATACTGTGCAGAGGGAGATGAATTCGTGACTGTATAAATCAAATTGTCACCAATTCGACTATGATTCTCTTTCAATTGATTCTTAGTCGGGGCAATCAAACTTGCAATGGAGTCAGGAGGGTTACATAAACCCTTCAACTGATCTTAATTACAATTAATATCGATTTTCTTTGAACAACACTCAGGAGGGTTACAAAAACCCTTCAACCGAGTTCCATCTCATCTCACACCTTCCCTTACCATGATTAACATCAAGAAATAGCAAAAAGATTGAAGAGAAAAAGAAAGAATCAGAGGAGAAGCAACAAAATTGAGAAATAGCAAAAGAATTCAAAAAAATCAGAAAAATTGTCGATTACTTACATTGATCTCTTCACAAAATTACATTCAATTAACAGTAATTACCTAATCTTTGATACTTCCTGAGATGAGTGAGTAACTAATCAAGATTCAAACTTGACTCAATTGACTGAATTTGAGCTGGAAACGATCAATCTCTTTTGTTTTCTCTCTCTATTTGTCTTTTTTGCTTTTAAACTATCTCCTCTCTCTCTTAAGCTCTCTCTGTAGGTGTTGATCTCTCTTCAAGATCCTTTTTTCTTGATGGCTAGCAGGGATTTATATAGACTTAGAGGCTTAATTGCGATTGGTGGGTTAATTAGTGGTCGGATTATACTCTTTCAGTTGATCTCCACCCTTGATTGCACTTCACTCAATGGTTAGGATTAGTTTGTGCTTTTTTTCACTCAATTCACTATCTTGAGTCAACACTTGGCAGTTTTGAGTTGTTAGAGTTAGTTAAGCTCTTCTTTTTATTACTCTATTGTCACTCCCTTACACCAACTAGCTCTCCCACGAATCTAGGCCCTTCTAGAATGTTCTAACCATTTGAACACTCTCAACACACTCTCTATATAAGCTCAGAGCAGTTTTTAGCCTCAATTAATTAATCAAAAGCTTATTTCTTTACTTAAGCTTCACTCACGGCCTATACATTCAATTAACACCCCTCTTTGTCAATTCTTTCAATTGCAAGCTCAGTCAACATCGCCTTACCATCTAGAATTGATCCAGCATCCTTTCATGATCAATTGAGTACTTCATCACCGAGTTTGATCACTTCCACCTATGACTAACTTGTAAGTCGGTGGAACACCGAATTAGAAGCTTTAAACGTACAAACTGATACTTTCCTTAGCATCATGTGAGTGAAAGTAGAGCCCTTGCACAATCAATTGGACTTGCAATCTTTCACAAAAGGGTGATTTCCATTTTCAAGCCGATTGACTACCTCTCGTCAATTTCTCTCTTTCTTTTGTTAATTCTTTAAATTGATTGCTTGGATAGCATCGTAATAGTGTTTAGAAACCATTGTGAAGAAGAATCAAGCAAAACATCGTGTAGGACTACCTCTCATTAATGGTACCCTCGCAGTCGGGTGGAAGAAAGAGGAAGAGAGGAAGAAGAGAGTGGGACGAAGGAGGCTCAACCTCAGGTACGTCTGGTGTACGTGAGCCAATGCATCAAGCAAGAGCGCTGTCAGAGGAGATCGGTGCATGGGCCAGGTACATGTTCTACTTCCTTTTTGATTTGAATTCCTGACTGCAACTGTGTGTAGCCTTGGTCCATGCTTGCTAGTGTGAGCTATACACTCATAAAACTTACAGATGTGCCCCTTTTGTAAGTAGCTGAGTCTAGGCCCATAAAATTTAACTACGAGTTGATTAGTGATATGCTCAGACCTAATAGATCTGACTTGGCATGATCTGATGGGACCACACAATTAATTGCATGCGTTAGTGTTAATACATGCTGAGGTGGCATATGTTATTGAGTGCCATATGTCACTTGTCGGCTTACACTGCTTAGTTGTACCAATGTCAAACTGCCATTTGTCAGAGAGATGTAGTTTCGCTTGTTGAGGTGTGTTGCTGCTATGTTGCCATGTGGCACTGAGTGCTGAGGTGGCCCTGCCACGGCCTGCCACGTGGCATGTTGGTGGGGCCCACATGTCGGGTCAGTATGGTGGTGGGGCCCACCCAGCTGAGGTAGACCAATAGGAGGGTGCCATGTGGCATTTCATGGCTGAGCTGGCCCAATAGAGAGCTGCCACGGGGCATTGGCGTAGCTGCTGAATTTTTTTTAAACTTGCACCCTTTCCTCTCTCCAGATTGCACCCAGATAGGCTCTGTCCCCAAGTTGTACCCAGAGAAGTTTGTGATCAAATCTCAGCCCTTGATTAATTCATTCAATCTGTTTCATCTTCTCAGAATTTATTTTAATAGCTACACTTGTCCAAAAATTATGAAATTTTCACCAAAAATCTCTAAATTCATGATAATTATCTCTATAATTTTTAATTCTATTTTTTCCCCTGCCTCCTTGCATTAAAAAATTATTTTCCAAGAAAACCCTATTTCCCTCTTTGAATTAATCTCAGATTTCAATTATAGCTCAGTGTCTCTGCCAAATAAATTTTCCTTGTAGAAACTCTCCCTAATGAAACACCAATTAGACTTATATTGATGTTCATTAGGATTTGATTTGATTAAAAACTGATTACTTGTCAACAATTGATACAAATCTAGACTTGATCAGATGGTTGCTCATAGCTTTGGCACCTGATCAGTCTTGTGAAATTGACTTTCAATCCATATTCATGAAGGTGATTTGGTCAATAGTTGATTACTTATCAACAATTGACACAAACCTTGGCTTAATCAGGTGGTTGCTCACAGTTTTGGCACCTGGTCAGCCTTGAAAGTAAAATCACATTGAGATTTCTTGTGATTGGCTGTATCAAAATACTGGCTTGGCATTGATATGGTTCTTTGTTGTACATGGATTGTATTGCTTCAGCTCTTAGGGTTTGCTTTGAGAATTAATTTCTAGAGTTTGATCTTGACTTCCTTAATGTCTATCACTGAGATGTGGGACGCACCTGTCAGTGAACAATGATCAAATGGATGACCCCTCAGGAGATCTTGTCTCCTGAATCTCCTAAGGGTCATCCACTTCGAATGAATAGGAGGTGACATGGCTTTTATACCTTCGACCCTTTGTCCAGAATTTTCTTGTGGGATAAATAAATTTTTTCCGGGGCTCAGCAATGACTTCTCCTGACCGGTGGACCCTCTCTTCTTGCCTTTCTCTCTTCTTTTTTATGATTTACTACTGATAATTGATATTTATCCTTACTTATCCATCTGCTTCATCCCTGAAATTTTTTAAGGGTAAACAATACCGACTAAGGCGACAAATAAAACTCCATATGAGTTGTGGACTGGATGAAAACCTAGTCTCTAATATTTTAGAATTTGGGATTGTCCATCTGAAGCTTAGACTTATAGGCCATAAGAGAAGAAATTGGATGAAATGACTGTTAGCTGTTATTTTATCGGATATGCAGAAAGGTCCCGTGGGTATAAATTTTATGATCCCACTAATAGAATAATTTTTGAGACAAATACAATTAAGTTCTTTGAGGATGTTATGATTCAGAGGGGAAATACAAATCAAATTATCTTTGAAAAATCACAGCATTCTCCTATACGAGAGGCACCCACATCGGTACCAATTGTAATAAGGATATCCGAGACTCATTGGTTCATGAACCCATATCTGTGGTGAATGAACCTATAGTTAATGAAACTCCAGAAATAGAAGAGAATACAGAATAAGACAATGTTGATGTTGAAGAGGAACCTATACCACCTCAAGAACATCAAGAAGCAGTGCCTTTAAGACGGTCTACCAGAGAGAGAAGAAACGCAATATCTAATGATTATATTGTGTTTCTTTAAGAAAATGAATTCAACATTGGCATGATGGAGGATGATCCTGTCACTCTTCGTCAGTCTTTAGAAAGTGTGAATTCTCACAAATTGACCAAAGCCATGGATGAAGAAATAAAGTCAATGTATGACAACAAAGTCTGGGATATCATCCCTTTATCTGAAGGTGTGAAGCCTATTGGTTGCAAATGGATATTTAATACCAAAAATGATTCAGAAGGTAATGTGAAAAGATATAAAGTACAACTAGTTGCTAAGAGATTTACATAGAAAGAAGATATTGACTTTACGAAAACTTTCTCGCCTGTGTCAATGAAAGATTCTTTTAGAATTATCATGCCTTTAGTGGCACACTTTGACCTTGAGTTACATCAGATGGATATTAAGATCGCATTTCTCAATGGTGACATTGATGAATATATTTATATGTCGCAACCACCGAATTATGAGTCTGATGACTCGAAACAGATGGTTTCTCGAACAAGCGTCTCGTCACCGGTATTTCAAATTTCATCAAGTAATTATCTCATCCGGAGTTGAGCCTAACTTGGTGGATGAATGTATATATCACAAGTTCAGTGGGAGTAAGTTTGTATTTCTGGTTTTATATGTCGATGACATATTACTTGTCAGTAACGATAAAAATATGATGCGTGAAACTAAGAATTTTTTTTTCAAGCATTTTGACATGAAAGATCTTGGCGAAGCATCGTATGTGTTAGGGCTTAAAATACATAAAGACCAAAATAAGAGTATTTTAGGACTTTCACAATAGGCATATATCGATAAAATTCTCAAGCGATATGGTATGAAAAATTATAAACTAGGAAATACCTCATTAGCTAAAGGAGACAAGTTTAGTTTTGATCGTTGTCCAAAAATAGAATTCGAGAAATCGAAATGCATCGATTTCATATGCTTTCTTAATAGAAAGTCTTATGCATGCTCAAGTGTGTACGCGTCCGGATATTGTGTATATCACAGGAATGCTTGGTCGCTATCTCAATAATCCCGATATGAATCACCGAAAAGCACCAAAAGGGTACTAAGGTACTTGCAAAGAACGAAGAATCACATGTTAACATATCGGCGATCGACAAGCTTGAGGTCATCGGGTATACCGATTCGACTTTGCATGTTGTGTGGATAGCTTAAAATCAACATCCGGTTATATTTTTATGTTGACTGGAGGGGCTATTTTTTGGAGTAGTGCAAAGCAATCCATGATTGCCTCCTCCACCATGGCAGCCGAATTCATTACATATTTCGAGGCATCGAACCATGAAATATGGCTAAGCAACTTTGTCATAGGGCTGCGTATTGTGGATAGTATTAAGTTACCACGTAAGTTATATTGTGACAATAGTTCAGCAGTGCTGTATTCTAATAACAACATGAGCTCGTCGAAATTCAAACATATCGACATTAAGTTTTTTGCTGTGAAGGAGAGAGTTCAGAGTGGACTTATAAGTATTGAGCATATTGGTACAGCTTCCATGCTAGCAAATCCAATGACTAAGGGATTGATACCCAAATTGTTTCATGAGCATGTCACTCATATGGGTATATATATTATAAAGGATTATTAGGTTGAGTGAGAGTTTGTACTTATATTTCATTTTTATGTTTTATATGATATACTTTTTAAGATATCATGCATTAGTTCTTATATGATATTCTATGATTTCGTATGTATCATGCAGTTATTCAGTTTTATATACACTCTGAGCTTATGATTGACCTCAAATTCTGAATAATTAAGGTGACCAAATTGAAAATAGGCATGTGGATCATATTGCATGTAATTTTTAAACTACACATCCCCTTCATGATTCATGAGAAATCTCGTAACTTTTAAAATAATAAAATCTATAAATATATAATTAAGCAAATTATGAGGAAAAATATATATAGTAAAATTTATAATTTGAAAAGAAGAAATCTTCATTTAAAATTTTATCTCTGAAATTAAATTCAATATTTATTAAAATACAAATAAGTTAAATCTAAATTGAGCAGATAGAAAAAAATTAATATGTTGAAATTCGATGAAATAATTATAAAGGGTTTAATTAAAGAATGAAACCCAAAGATCAAACTAAATTTATGAAACTTAAAATAAGTTGATTTCAAAGTTAACAAATAAGAATATCTCGATGAAATTAAATTACGATGAATAAAATTAATGAATGTCTGATATAAATCTAAATTTTTAATAATTGAGAGTTAAGCTCAAATTAACAACGATTGACTTAAGAAATTTATAATAATTTCCATGACGAGGGTAATGATGATTAACAACTTAAATGATATTAAATTAATTTATTTAATACGATAAAAATATAAGAATCAAATTAGTCCCGAAATAATGACATTTAAACGATTAAAAGAGAGAATAAATCGGACGCGTGAATGATCGCACAAATTCGATCACTTTAAAATTTGACCTGGCTCAAAGTCAAAATTTCTCTCTCTCCTTTTCTTTTTTTCTTTCCCTCTCTCTCTTTTCTCTCTCTACCCGTGACCTCTTTGTTTCTCTCTCGGCGACGCCATCCCCTTATTTCCCTTGCTTTCTCCGTCAAGCCATCACTCTCGCCTCTTACACTCTCTCTCTGACGAGAGAGGTCGCCCTCTTTGACTATCCTTCGTACTCTCGCCAGCTATCCACCCTTACCCTCTCCCTGGCTGTCCCGTCAGAGCCCGGACCAGTCACGCCTCGTGACCATACCTTACCCTGCTCCCCTCTGGCTCACCACATACTACTCCTCTGCCCGATCGCTGAATGACACCCTGACAGCAACCTCCTCTATAAAACCCCCTCATGGCCCCCCTTTCTCATCTCTGGCTATTTTCTATTACTCATGCGTTGAGATCTAATACTGATAAGAACATTTTTTTCGGATTGTTGAGATTTGTGAGAAAGGAAAGAAGTCGGAGGTGGTGTGGAGGAGGAGGCGACCCCAGACCCCCTCTCTGCCTTGATTTTTGCCCTATGTTGTGCTGTCGTTTGCCTCTTTGCTTTCTGGTAAAAATCCTAGATTCATCCCCTCTTGTGAAGTGCTTGTCTGTTGTTGTATGCTCTCTTGTTTCCTGGTTATCGACCATCGAGCCTGTTGTCTGTTGTTGCCTTATTGTCTTTTGCTGGTTACTGATAATTTTGTCTTAGCCCCTGAGGTGACTATTTGATGGTCGTTTTGGTTGGAATTGCTCTAAACCTTGGTACACTGGTACCATAAGGTACCAGTGAAGTGAGGTGACCCCCCTTGATGTCTTGTTCGAACTCTGGCATTGTTGATGCTGCCTTGCTTAATGTAAATAGATAGCCCATTTGTGCTAGTTTGTGTGCTAGTGGTACCGTGTCTTGTTCGTTTTGCTGGTTTGCCCTCTATCTCTATGCCGGTATAACTTAGTTTCTTTGGCCTTGGTACACTGGTACCGACAAGAGTACGTGCTTATGCACGCTCACTTTCCTAGGGCGTTATCGCCTCGGGAGCCCGAATTGTCCGTTTATGCGGTATTGGCGCCGCATAAACATAAAGTCCTAAGTTTGTAAGTTGGGTCGCTGGTGGCGCCCGCTTAGGCAAGACACAAGTTCGTAAGTTGGGACGCTGGTGGCACCCGCTTGGGATAGATCTGGTGATTTACAATCTGAGTATTTATTTCGGGTGTTTGATTTTCGTACTATATATTTTATATTATATTATTACTTCCACTGATTTTCTATTTCGGGTTTCTTTACCATTTTATGTCATAACATGTAGGTGTTTTTCTTAAAATGGGCATAAAATTATTATTATATTCATATATAGTCATTTGATTACATTAAAACATCAGTATTTGGGTCCAGTCTAGGAAAGAAGATCAAATCTCAAGGCTGGATCTAAATTCGTACTGAGTAACTTTTAAAATTACTCACGTTTCCACGGTGGTTGTGGGATGCAGGTATTACCGGTTCGGGATTTTTCTTGGAGCGAGTGCTAGGGACAGTCCTGCGCGATGACAGAGATGCTTCGCTGCATTTGCATGTGAGCCGGTAGTTGATTAGGATCCATCGGGTTTTGAGTTTTATTTTCTTCTTTTGGGTTTTTATTTGAGAGATTTTGTTTTGCCATTCCGATGGAGCTAGCCCCGCCGATGCAGGCGTTGTATACTCTTTTTGTTCATTCTGGACTATATGATCATGTATTTATATTTATTATTGCTTTATTTATTCTTTGATTGAGTTATTGTATTCATTTAGCCTTCCGTACGCACGTCTCGTCGTGCGTAGGTGGCGGGATTAAGCACCCCTAATCCGATTTAATTATTCCGGGGTGTGATAATTCATGTCATTCAGTTATATTTATATCATGATTTGTGTTAGTTTAGTTTCGCTTTATGAGACGAATACTACATAAGTCCTTATAAATATGATTGATGGACGTAATTGGATAATAACATAAAAGGTTAAGACAACACAGTTAAGAGTACTTAATTCAGTATATATATATATATATATATATATATATGTATTTCGAGATACATATATATAGCCCAAGTGGGAGCTTGTTGGAATTAATTATTATTAATTATAACATGTATGAGCTTATATGTAATAAATATATATTATATAATGGACTGTCAAATTATACCCGTAATGAAGTGATCAAATTATGCATCGGATTTATTATATGTCATGAGAAATGGGTCCTTTAATGCATAGAATGCGTATTAATGACTTTATGATTCGGTAATGGTCTGAATTATATAAAGTCTGATAATAATATAATTGTGCTATTGGTCCCTGGAGAACACAATTATAAACAGTTTTCTGATTAAGCGGCAAACCCGTTAAGAGAGTTTTGGATCCGATATGGACCCACTAAGATATAACTGCTCTCAGTTATATGGGCGTCCATTATATATAGGGATACTTTTGATTTTCGAAACCATTCCCATTTCTCCATTTTTCTGCCACCCTTTTGTTTCCCAATAGAGATCCATCTCTCTCTAAACAGAGTTTCAGAAGAGAATAAACTGTTTGTGCCGGTCCTCTCAATCGCTCCATCGGATTAGAGGAAGACCGCTGAAAGACTAAAGGAGTCTAATGATCAACGGGGTTGTGTTTCTCTAAAAGATCGACAACATGAATCAAGATAACATAATTTATGATTAGAAGTTCACTAAAGAATCACGGCCATATTGAAATTCCCAACATTTAATATCTCGGCTAGGATATTTTAATTAAAATTTACTGGTACGAGTCAATATAACATGATTCAGAATGCGTACAAATGAAAAGTGATGCTCCGAAGTTACTCAATCTTATCCGTTTCTATTTTTTTTTCATTTACTAAAATAAAAAAAATATGTTCGTCTCGAGTCTTGAGTCTCAATCATTTGGGTCAGAAGAGGAAACGAGATTTTGGAATATGCATAGTACAGAGGATAAGTTTTAATAAATATATATTTAAGGAGAGATTAGAGCGAAGCATCATATATCAATTATGCATAATAATAATTTTTCTTTGAAGCCTTTATTCATAAGATAAGCTGTATTTTATGTTGATTCGCTACGTTCAGCACAACCTTTCTCATTTTCTCTGATTTAAGAAAGGTTGGGTAGAAACTACACGGACAAAGTTTTATGCATAATAAAAATATTTTTAAAAATATAATATATTAATTAACGAAGCGATAACTGCATCTTATATGTGCATATTTTATTTTTATCTAATATTATATATAAACACTTTTAGGAAATTTTGAAACATGTAGCTTTGAAAAAATATTTATACTTACTGTTGTGTGAAAAAAAAAAGATGCAAAACTTAGATGGAAGAATACTCTCTCTATTCTCTAATTAATAAATAAGTTTTGACAAAAAAATCGATTTATCTCCATTCTCATGTACTGACTACTCTGAAACTCAGAATGAGCAAAAATGTACATTTCCAACTATCGATTTGACAACAAATACATTCGAGATTGAATAATTTAAATTTATAGTTGACAATTAGATATGACCAATTCCAGTAACATGAGAATTAAAGTCTTCAATGAGGCGAACTTTTTGTAATATGCTTCATTGCTTCTTGCATTCTTAATTCATACTAAAAAACCTTTGATATTAATAAATACGGAAAAGAATACAAAACCTTTTTAATTTTAATAACTAGACTTCAATCTTCACTTTTTAAAAAAAAAATGATAATGTTTTCCGCATGGAGCATTACCGGAACTAGAATTGAACTGGAGGACTAAATTTGTAAAAAATATTCTTATAAAAAGAAGAAAAATCCATATAACTCAAAATAATGATATTCTTCACCATTTGATTTCATAAAAAAACATTCAGAAATCTGATTGCCAAAAATTGGGTCAGAAATTTAATTATCAGGATTTATAATATATATCTTCTGGATTTTGGAAGTTTGAATTTATTTTTTCACGGTTTATTGTGTTTTCTCTTAACATAATTTTAAGTGTATTATATTTACTGGTTGAAGGAGAATTAGATGCTAACATACTAATTAAATATGTATCAGTGCCTCTCTAGCTATTTTGGGGGTTGGTTCTGGTTCTGGTTCTGGTTCTGGTTCTAATTCTGGTCCTCATCTATCATAGTCTGCTGATATAATCTTTAGGAATCATGAATTGATAGAGCGAACCAAACACCCCCTAAATTTCCGTCACTGTTAGTAGCTCGCTGTTATTTATATTTTTAAAATTTTAATTTAATGACATCTATTACTAAAATTAAAATTATTTAGATAATTAATTTCAAAATTCGCTGGAGTAGAACAGATACGACGACTACTAATAAGTATTTAACCTCAGAGAATTTTCTCTCTCTCTGCCCCGTCGAGTCTGCGCCAGCATCTCCGATCTCTCCTCTCACTCTCAATCCCGTGCATCGCTCCTCGAATTCAACCCCATTTCCTATTCTTCAGCGAGCACACGATGACCTCGAAGGGCGGTGCCAACGGTGGCGGCTCCGCCTTATCAGGCGCCGGCGGGGGCCGCTTCTTTACGGTGGGTCTGATTACCGCCTGGTATTCCTCTAACATCGGCGTGCTCCTCCTCAACAAGTACCTCCTCTCCAACTACGGATTCAAGTACCCCATCTTCCTCACCATGTGCCACATGACGGCGTGCTCCCTCCTCAGCTACATCGCCATCGCTTGGTTCAAGTTCGTGCCTCTCCAGACCCTTCGATCTAGGGTTCAGTTTTTCAAGATCTCCGCTCTCAGTCTCGTCTTTTGTGGATCTGTCGTTAGCGGTAACATCTCTCTCAGATACCTCCCCGTCAGCTTCAACCAGGCGGTGGGGGCCACTACCCCTTTCTTCACTGCAGTTTTTGCCTACATCATGACAGTCAAAAAAGAGGCCTGGATCACCTACATCACGCTTATTCCTGTAGTCACCGGTGTCATCATTGCCAGTGGGGTGAGTTTTCCTCTTCGGAGATTATAATTATTATCATTTGTTCCCTTAAATTCTTGATGGTCATGTTTGATTTTCTAAAATTCAAGTTTTTTTAGGGACAACGTGTTTAGATCTGCTCGAATGACATATAATTTTGCATTTCGTTGAACATTTCTGTTATTGTAGGTAATTGTGAATAATTGCAAACATACATCTTAGATCTGATTCCAGCAACTGATGCTAGTTCTGTTAGATACTTAGTTTGAGCTGATTTTGAACAAAAAAAAAAAGAACAGAAGCTATGGTAATTAATAGCCAGATTTGTTTTTTTGCTTGATTTGGGGGTTAGAGGGTGGTAGTTAGGGGGTGCATAATTAATTATGTGCTTATTATTGATCTCATGGATCCTCCTTTCATAATTTTTCTTCAGTCGCACAACAGTTCCATCTTTTGCACATAATATTACTTGAACTCTTGGGTCCTTTTATGAACGAGCAATTTGGTTTTCAGAGGAACATAAAAATCTGGTAGGTTTTAACATCCACTCCTGGTCATTACAACAACAAAAAAGCCTTTAATCCCAAATAAATTAGGGTAGGCTAGAAATGAAACCCAAACTCCTGGTCATTGTCTCTCTATTTTTTTTTTGGATTTTTCATGCATTACTGAAAATAAATATTGAAATATAACAAATGCTGGATGAAAACAACGGGCTTATAATTTTCAATTTTCGTCCTGAGAATGATGGTTGCTAAATATAGAATTTATATAATCACTCTTTCAAAGAAGAAAGGTCTAAAGCCCATGAAGTAAGAAACATGATTCAGATCTTCCTGACAAGCAACCATAAATTAGCAAACTCTACTACACCATCAAATTGTGTCCTTCTACCATTTTTCTTCTTCCTCTTGCATAATTTAAAAAATAAAGTTTCACATTTCAATTGGGGTCTCACATCAAGCATAGATGCCAAATGAACTGTCACCGGGGCCAGTTGAGCCAACGCAAAGGCCTTGCCTTCACTGCTGGTCTAGTAACTTCTTGGTATTTTTCCAATATAGGCATGCTTCTTCTAAACTAGTTTTTATTAAGTATCCCATTTTCTCACTACATGCGGCTGCATGCTCTGTTCTGAGCTATATAGCATTAGTCTGGTTTTGTGTTGCGCCGATACAGACGGCAAAATCATGAGTACAATTTTGTAAGATAGCTGCTTTGAGCTTCTTTTTTTTTTGTGGGTCAGTTGTGAGCAGTAATATTTCTCTGAGATTTTTGCCAGTAAGTTTCAATCAGGCTGTGGGTGCCACTACACCATTTTTCACTGCAGTCTTTGCATTTGTTATGACTGCAAAAAAAGAGGCGTGGGTCACTTATGTGACTCTGGTCCTGGTATTCACTGGTGTGGTCATTGCTAGCGGGGTGCATTTGTGATTTCTTTTATTTTGTTATAATATTGGTTTTAGGATTATTTGAAGCTGCAATTGATTCCATGACCTTTTTGTTTGGTCAATAGAACGTCCTCTGCATTTTTGTAGTGGTTGGGTAAGTTCCTTTTCACTTACTAGAATTATAGAACATCAGCTATAGTAAATATTTTCCTTAGGGGGGATAGAAACTGTGTACAATTTACAGTTTTTGCAAGCTAACAAAGCCATTCATATATTTTAGGATCATAATTTACTTAGCATGATCACATTGTTAGGCATTTGCCTTTCTCCATTCAATTTCTCGAATGTTTTTTTAATAGTTTAATTTTTCTAAATATCCTTTGATTTTGTGAATATATAGGGAGAGCCAAGCTTCCATTTGTTTGGTTTTATCATGTGTATTGGTGCAACTGCTGCCAGGGCTCTGAAGACAGTGCTCCAGGGCATTCTTCTTTCCTCTGAAGGGTATCCTAAATATTTTTCTTTACTTTGAAATTTATTATATTTAATCTGTTTAATTGTACAATTTTCTGTGGAATGTAACTACCTCAATCTCATTTATCATTATGGAGACCTCATAGAATGCCATTCCCTTTTTCGAGATGTGAGATATATCTTGTTCACCTGAACTTAAGGAATCTGAGCTGTAATCTTAAATCATCTTCTATGCGTTAAGGGGATTTTGTAGTCTCCCTGTTACTTTTCATGTCTCTTTGGAAATTTGGGATATTTCCAGAAGAGACGTTCCCTGTTACTGCTTGTCCATAAATTTTCATTCAGGCATATTACTACTTTTCTGAAGTTCTAGTGTTTTGAGGTATCCAGAGAGTTCAATGATAAAATGCTTTTAGTTGATAATGATAAATATCTTCATTATTTTGTCTGTCAGAGAGAAGCTAAATTCCATGAATCTACTATTGTATATGGCTCCCGTGGCAGTGGTGCTGTTGTTGCCAGCAACATTATTTATGGAAGAAAATGTGGTGGGTAAGACAATTGCACTAGCCAGACAGGATTTCAAGATTATTTGGTACTTGCTCTTCAATTCCTGCCTTGCTTACTTTGTCAATCTCACCAATTTCTTGGTCACAAAGCATACCAGTCCTCTCACCCTTCAGGTGCGTCACGGGCTGTTCTCACATCTCATCTTAAATAGCTCACTGTTAAAATTAGAAGGTTTCTTTTTGAAATCCACCTGGTACTTTATGTTATTAATTGTAAACAGTTAGTATTGGTATATCACCAAATGACCAAATGACCCTAACAGTTTACATCAATGTATAATAAAAAAGTGTTTTCCTCCAACTTTTACAATGTTACCCCATCACAACATTTTCCAAGATAATTCAAATTGGACAAGATGGATTTAGATTGTAGTTTCTAATATTTTAATGGTGAAATTGAGTTGGAGGTTGGATATCAATTGGTGTTCGAGTGACCTGACCGGCAAAACAACACCACAATGTCCTGTGCTGTCCTAACTGTTGATTTGATAATATTAAATTAATTAAAAGAAAAATATTATATTTTCCTGCGTCCATGATTCACTATAATTATGATCCTTAAATTTCTATTCCAAGTCATTAACGAAAATTAAGGTTTATCTCATCATGGTTTCCCTGGCTTAACAAGTGTTACTATTATCTGCTAATAATACCATAATTTGGATGTTATAAAAATGCAGATGCTGTAAATTTGGTCTTTTGCAAAAAACACAATATTTGAACTTAGTTTTTGATTCGTGTGTGACTTGTGATTTTTTTTTGGTAGGTGCTTGGAAATGCAAAGGGAGCAGTGGCTGTGGTTGTATCAGTTTTGATTTTCAAAAATCCAGTGACTGTTACTGGTATGTTGGGTTATAGCATCACCGTTGCTGGTGTGGTGCTTTATAGTGAAGCCAAGAAGCGGAACAAATAGGAGAGAGAAATAGGTAAACAATTACTGGATGTAACTAAAGTGAGTATATACATTTTCCATCCAAATATCCAGGATATATTCTTTGAAATTCTTCATTTCACGGATGGTACTGCAACTCCCCCAACAAAACCTAAATTCTTTTGTTTTGGACCAACTAGCAAGGGTAGAGAAATTCATAATAAATCTATCTTTATTATTTAAATATAGTATTACTTGTAGTTTCGCTGAATCTTAGAAGGGTGATCGATAGAATGTATTTTTTTTTTCTAAATTTTGTTCGTTCCCTTTGTTTTGTTCAGAATTGACTGAGTTTATACATGTGCCTTAATCTTTAATTAATTCATGAATATTATATACACAATTTACTGTCTTATCAATGCTGCCTTTCCATGAGCTTTTTTGTAGCACATTTTAGTTGTAACAGCACCTTTGATCTTCTAGTCAGCTTCAAAGTGATTATTGGTATATCTGGATTAAAATGCTAAAGCTTCCTAGATTTGACTTTGAGAAACAAAAAATGACAAAACACTTGGTTTGTCTTACAAAAATAATAATAAATCTATGCTTGTCAATATCAACTACTTTCAGAGCTTATATACTTTATTGGTGGATAAAATAGGTCTTAAATAAACAATTAAAATTAAAAAATTCTCAAATAAATTATTGAAATTAAATTTTTTAAATATATTCAATAAAAAATTCACATTAAGAAATAATTGAACATATTTTTTAATATTAAAGATATATATATATATATATATATATATATATATATATATATAATTAAATATGATAATCTTTAAAAAATACTAAAAAATATATAATCATATTAAGAGTTAAATTTCACCTCAAGTATATTACACTCATTTATTTTAAACGAGAAGAGAAAAATTATATATGAACTATTGGATTTAAGTAGATGAAAAGTTCATTGAAAAGAATGATAATGTGATACACTTAAATTTTTTAAAAACTTAATTCTCTTTATGTATTAATAATTCTAATTTTTTTTTCATCTCAAACTAGGGAGGAAATTGTACAAAGGACGATTAAATGAGTCTAGAATGCTTAACCTTTTTAAAGATGATAAAGTGAAAAACTCTTAATTGACAATATAATGGTAGTGGGTTTAGTGTAGATGATAGTGGATTTTGTCTCTCTGAGGAGTGTCTAAAGTTCAAACTCTATTTTTAAAAAGTAAAAAAAGAAAAGAAAAAAGGGAATTGTAAATGAAGGCTGTTCTTGTTAGGTATTACCATAACAGTGCTTACTTTTAATTACCAGTATTGGGCCTGATGGTGGGCCCATAAGGTAGCATGTCCTTTTCTTTTCATCTTTTACGTAAAAGCCCGTAGGTGGATTTATCATATCAAGTACAGCTTCCAGCCTAAAAGAAAGTAACAATATCTCGTTATGATCCTGATCAATTCCGAAATTAATTGTAAATAATCATGTGCTTTACTGTCCTAAAGGTACTGAATTAACATTATATATATATACATATATATATATATTTTTTTTTTGTGGGGGGGGTTTCTGTACTTGTAGCACTGAACTGATACTGTTATGTTTTCTTTTCTCTAACGGATAGGTACCCGTTAATATCAGTTTCTCCATAATATAGAAGGATGTCAAATGCTGAGAAATATGTCTTGCAATATAGTGCCAGACAAGACAACAAAGTTGGGCAGATACTGTAAAGCTTACCCACTTCTTAACCTCACATGTACAGAGAATTAGAAACCAACCACCTATGGAATTAATTAATTTCAAACTAAAATCCATTCGTAAAAAAACGACGGCTTACCTAATCTCTTTTTAAATTAACTTTTCACTAAAAATGAAGCTCAAGTTGTTGTAAAATATAAGATACCAAATGACCAAATTAGAAGTTACTTGGGTCATTTAAGTTTGTCTCTTACATAACTTATTGCATGTCTAATCTCTTTAAAAACCGATTGCTTAATTAGTACAAGAACTCGAGTCTAAATTGTTCTCAAAATCTTTACTTGCATCATTTATCTCGATTTTTTTTTATTTGCCAGCATAAAGAGAGAATAAAATGTCTTATATTTCCAAGTTATATAATACAGTTTGTACTTTTAAAGCTGTGTTTTCATGGAAAAAAGGGTTCTTTTTGCAAGTTTAAAAATAAAGCATTAGACATAGACATGTAGCTCGATTTTTGAGATAAAGAACATATATGTTTATCACATCTCTCACGATATATCTTCTTTTTTTGCTCTAAAATAACTATTTAAATATATCTAACCATACACTACCTTACTAATACTAAGGAAAAAAAATATTTTCATACTGAAAATTACATCACTATATAATGCATGCAGATATATTTTTGGTTAAACGCGGTTCAACATTCTTAAGGTATCCCAAAATTAAGATACTCTAAATTATTTAAGAGGATATATTCAATGCTTATATTTTTTTTGTGGCTCATTATGAACAGACTCTTTCTTCATTAAATAATCTAAAAAAAAGAATCCAAACTTCAAAAATAAATGTAAGCCATCACTCTTATTATATATTTTTTAGTACATATTCACGCAGAATGATAATCTTTTAGTTCAAACCATTAGTCATAGAAACTTAACAGTACAAATAATCATAAGAACAGTCAAGATAGACTTAATGTGAATTATGATGGGAAACCAAGAAAATACACATTTATCGGATCCTCTTAGAGAATTTGGTGCAACTTATGTTCAAATAGCTAAATACATGCGGAATTAACCTACACATAAAGTGGTAGTTTTTTACTAAGTTTATTTCTGGTCATGATTTCTCTCCTTTAGATCAGTAGTCTCGTATATCAAAGAAGAGTAATTAGGAGGAGTATATATAATCTACCAAACAAACCCTGCCCTATGTTTCATGCAAAGTTAGAGATGGATATTGTAGTCCATATATTCAGGTCACCAAATTTGAGTAAAAGCCTATTTACAAGATCGGCCCAAATTTTGAGTTAACCAAAAACTCATCACATCCACCAAGTTGCAGTTAATGAGTCTTCTGACTCTGAGCAACATAGAATTAATGCTGCCTTGATTGTGATTGCAATATGTCTTAAACTGTTTGATTCTAACCGAACGTGTCCAATCAGATGAGAGGTGAGAGGTCTTAATTATTTTTGATCTAAACAATTTGAATACAAATTGGGCCATAAAATTTTTATATTAATTTCCACAGTAGCTGCAGGCCTAACATATCCTCTGCTCATCTAACACTCTCATTTTGCATATTTTATTATATTGCAAGTGGAACCAGATGTTTTCCTATCATAAATACTGAAAAATACCATACGTGGCATGCATAGCCTCTCATGATTGCCCGTATGAATACGTTCATTCTTGCACGTAATAATCTAATTAATGCCTTTATTTTACTGCAACTGCCATGATGATATCAACATTAACAGCACCATGCATGATGAGTGGATGAATGGCATCACTCACTGCACAATTACCTAAAGCTGAAGGTATATCACGGTGCATATCATGTATGCTCCTGTGAGCACTATCACTAGTCACTTCAATTACTTAATTGAGCCAAGTAAATGTATAGCATTGTTCGATTTAACTAGTTGCATGAATTCAGTTACATTATTGAATCTTGCCTTATCCCAAAAGTACAAGTACATAACCGGCTTCTTTTATGAGATTCATTGTCCGGAGAAATAATTAAGTTCAAATGTTAATAATATTAATGTGAAACATCATAACTTTTAACATAATAAAATGTATAAATATACAGTGAAGTAAATTATGAAGGGAATATATATATATATATATATATATATATATAATATATTTTATAATTTGGAAGGAAGAGAACTTAATTAAAAATAGGATAATTTAAATTCGATTAAGTAGACGAAATAAACATTCTGATCAATTGATTGAATAATTTGACAAATGAACTAACAATACTAATAATAAAAATTTATTTAATTATTAATTAGCTAAGAAAACTCAGTTTTAATGAACCGAGTTTATATGTAAGAAGTATAAACGGACTAATCGATTAAATCCGAACACTGATCAGACACGCAATTATCAATTCAACGTTAGTCAAATTTACGTATTATTTCTATTAATTTAAAATTTAGAAATCAATGAAAATTATTAAATTCATCAACTAGTAAGGCCGAGAATAAGATGGTTACGCGAATGGCCGTACGATTTTGAACGCGGAAAAACCCGAACCGACTCCAAGAAGTCAAAGCTTTTCTCTCTCCCTTTTCTTCTTTCCTTTCTTTCTTTTCTCTCTCTCTCTCTCCCCCTGTGGCCCTGTTCTTTCCTTTCTGTTCCTGGCGACGCCATCCCTCCGCACCTACTCACCCCATCTCATCTTTCTTTTCTTACCTTTCCCCACTGAACCCCTCTGCTTCTTTTCTTTTCTCCCCCGCCGAAGACACCTCCTCTGGGTTATTTTTCTTACCGATCTCCTTCCCTTTCTTCTCATTTGTTCGTTTGTCTTTTCTTTTTGCTCTTGTCATCACAATACGAGGAAGCACTCCTCTCCCTCACCCGATCGGCGCGCGCCTCGCTTCCAACCTCCCCTCTCCGAGCTCTACCACCACGCGCCTAGGGGGGAGTCGGACGAAGCTCAATCCCCAATCACCCCCTCTTGCCGCCTAGTGACCAAACGGGTAATATCTTTCTTTTTTTTCTTGGTCGTGTGGGCCTGTCAAGGGCTGAGCCCCGTGCTGATTTGTGCCTTGCCTGATTAGGGCCTGTGATGCCTCATGCGATTGTACCTTGATTTGATTTGTGTTGTTGATTTGTATCGAGTTCGATTATGTGATATGTCCCTCAATGTTTACTTGAGCTGTTGCCTGCCGTACTTGTTCCTTACTTACTGGTACGAGCCTTGAGAGGTGATAGTCGAGCCCCTGGTACACTGGTACTGCCCGGTACCAGTGAAGCAGAGGTGCGAGGCCAGTCCCGTTACTCTTGCTGAATTATGGCACGGGACTTGTGTTGATTTTGAGATGGCTACGTGCATTTGTTTCACTGCCTTGTTCTCTATCTTGTGCTGATTTCATTTTTGGCGTCTGATTTGTGCCTAACCCGTATGGGATGATCTTGCCTTTGTATCAGTGATTTTATTATTGATGGGATTTTTCCTTTGTATGCTGGTATGTTTATCTGATGAGGACAGATATGCACTTGTTAGTTTGTGGTGGTGTGCCTTACTTGTGCTGTCTTGCCTATTGTACTCCCTAGTTTATCTGGTTAATCTGATTTGAATCATTCAACGGTGATTTACCCTCTAACTTGGCTGTTAGAACTTGGATGGAAATTATAATTTGTATTGTTACCATGTGACCCCCCCCCCCCCTTGCCATCATGTCCTGTTGCGATTTAGGATTTTAGTCAGAACGATTGAAATACTTCGAGATCAAATTATGAAATGGATAAAGTATAAGAGCCTAAATCATAAATTATGGTAATAACTCTTTGTGAGGGTTATATGCGCAAAAATTGAATCTTTACGGACAATTGGAACTACAAGATGAGTCGGAAACAAAATTGATCAAAGTTAAGTGGGCCGAAAGGTATAAGCGGGCTAAAAGTATAATTAATTAATTGACAATTACCGTAAACTAAAAACGTGCGCAACCGATAATTAATTAATACTTAAAGAGAAAATTGGGAGATGATTACATGATCTGCCTCAATAATGAAAATCCGAACAGATACAATGGTTTTGGAGGCAGCCTATGATCCCAAACACTAAAACACCAACACATTTAATTGAATAAAAACATTAATTAAATTTAAGTTTAATTGAATTTTTTTTCTTTTAATTTGATTTTTATTTTAAATTCTAGTTTTATATAATCTAAATAAATTAAGTTAGTTACATTAATCGAAATGAATATAATCTCAAAACACGAACACTAAATAAAAATAATCATGATTCAGAGTCTGATATACCCTGACCTAACTAGACCAAACGTGAATAGGATACTTCCCAATTTAATTCATTTTGACTTCATAGGTTCCCAAAATTTATCTTGACAAGCCGACAAATGAGTACAATCCGGATGAGACGGCTGACGAGATCGTGAGCGTCACCGGAGACTAAGCAATTTGACGCTACCGACCTGATCGAATTATTCTCAGGTACGGTTTCTTGGGATTTGATTTCCTTTCTTCAGAAATAGGAACCCATACCGAAAATAAAACTGTTTTTAAAATAAATCTGAATTGCGGTGTTTTCTGACCAAAATGATTAGAGACTTAATCTGACCTATCATATGCATCCGGTAAATTAACCAGCATATTTGAGACATACCCGCATTCGCATATCATGTCATGTCATATTGCACGCAGACAAGATAGGAGTAGGATTCGGGAAATAGTCCCGAGATAGGATTAGATAGAATTAAATAATTCAAGTTGTAGATTATAATTATTAGAAAAATATTATTACTATCACTAATTATTAATTAAGTTAGGTAGCTAATCATGCATTAAATGCATGGGAGTGCTGAGAGGCGGACCGGGTAATTCTCGGTCTGAGTTGCCTTGCATAACCAGACCGTTGTGGTTACGTACGGTGACCCATAGGCCCGTGGGACCCACCGGTCTATATATGTATTGCGCCTCTTTGTCTGTCGGATTATCCACCGACCCCGTCATTTGGCGGGTTCGGCTGTGTCAGAGTGTTTTTTTTTTATCTTTATTATATTTTATTATTCTTAATATGATTTAATTTTTAATTCAAATTTGAGCGATTAGGATACCTTGTACTTCAGTGTTTAGTGTGGGCGGCCATATTCGAGACTGGAATCTACTTCGTGATATTATATTATTATATATATCCGGCTTATATAGGATCCTAGTATTGTCCGAAGGGCTTTCTCCTTTGGCCCTTAGTTGGTACAGAGAAAGTTGGGATGCGTGTGTTAGTTTGTAATAATCTTGAAGTCAATAATACGATAAATTTGTTATATAAAGCTTTGTTCATGAATTGGATATTTAAACGATATTTTGTTTCCTTGAGTATTATTGAATTTATGAATCATTCCGAGTTCATGACTGAATTGTGAAACTTCATAATATAGAATATACTCTTAAAAGTCACTAACCAAGGTAATTAGCAGGAACACTAATTAACCGTTATCGTTAGTATGTGGATTAAATGATGGTCAAGTTTTACGTACATAGACAAAGAGTTGTCATTTTAATCACATAAATAGATGTTCTAGGAACATCGTATTTGATAGACTCCCGAATGAAACATTAAATGGAATTGTGTTCGTGTCATTAATGTTTTCGTTCAAGATTAAATTCTAAAGTATGAGGTATTCATTTTTCCTACATAAGATATGTATGTGTGTGATTTCTACCAAACGTTATCCGTAAAAGGTGGCTATAAAGGTAGCTCTTCTAAGATACATAACTTATGCGAGGAAGAGATGGTTTGCCAAAAGTACTATTGTCCCTCATATTTCTATATGAGTTATAAGATCACCGGGCCCCTTGATAGAGTAAGATTATCTCTAGCAAGATAATTACAAGAGTAATTATATTTGATATTTTACTCAGATCAAGAAAAGATTAAGTTTGTAAGGATGACACATACCTACCTTGAAACTGATCTCGATAATGAGACAAAAGAATTAAACACAAGTAAATAGTTTACCGGATCATGATATTGTACAAGACATCATCATCTCAGTGTAATTGATGGTCATAGTGCATTCTCGCCAGATGCCTCCTATGATTATAGAAGTTAAAACGCTTTAACTCTATTTACCAACATAACACGATCCTGTCGTCACACCACACCGTATAGAGTTAATCTGAGAATCTTATTGATTAATTATAAATTGTTTATAATTAATAATAAGATGGTTATAATTAATTATATATGATATAATTATATTTGTCATAGAGATGACAAGAAGCAAAAATCGATTGAATTTATAACGTATTGACACGTCGTATAAATTACTAAACAACAATCGAGAAAAATATAATTGTAGATGACAATTATATATATATTTGATTTGATTTTAAATGTTAATTATGGATTTGAATTATGGGCCAAAAGCCCATTAATAATTAAAGCCTTAATTAATAATTAAAAGCCCAAAATCGAAAAAGCCCAAAATCCAAAAGCCCAAGGGTATTTCTAATTTGGCCAAAAGCCCAATGGCAAACTTGTAAATTTGGACCTTAGATGACATCATGCATGACATCATATATGACATCATCCATGACATCATCCATGACATCATATATGACATCATCCATGACATCATATATGACATCATCCATGACATCATCCTCAAGGGTATTTTGGTAATTTTGCAATCCCAAATTTGGCTATAAATAGAGGGGTGGGGTGAGAGAGAAAATTACACCAAATCGCTCTACTTTCTCTCTCCCGTATACGGTTGTTTCGTAATTCACGGATCGGTGAATAGTGTTTTTACGAAAGTTGCGTATTTCGCACATTTGTGAAACAGAATTATCATGAGTCGTGAATAGTACTATTTCGTCTTTTTCTCGGTGAATAGTGTTTTTGCGAAAAACCGCGCTTACGTATTTCGGCAAAAGAAATAAACCGCTCTCTCGGTCGTCCCCGGTGGATAACCTACAGAGGCATCGACGTTTGGTGCTCCGAGACAAGCCGATTTTCATTCCAATTGAAATTTGGAAGCGAGGTATAACATCTTATGTTAATCTATTTAATTGTTAAGTAGATTAATATTTTAGAAATCAATCATGGAGTAGATCAATAAAGGTTTAAAGAGGTGTGTATCTCTCAATCATCCGACACATCACTTTAACCCTAAGCTTAAGTTAAGTAAAATAATATTTTACCGTTTTTTTGTAAAGGATTAAATGTCTCGTAACTCTCTGCTATTATCCGACATACTTTAATCCCTAACTTAAGTAGAAGTAAAATTTTTGTTCTACTATTTTTCCGCAGCTTGAGCATTAACGGGATTTGGGCATTCCGAATCCCTACACTTTCTTTATACTTTCTTTATGCTTTCTTTTCGAAAACTTTCGATTGTGTTAAAGTATATCTAAGAATGTGATGAAGCAATAAAGTATCTAAGTAAGAGTCGTTGATCTCCACACATAAAAGATAAGGTGATGTCAAAGAAAGATGGGAAGTGGATACCTTCTAGTATTCTTTCGACATGTCCTTTTACGTGTCCTGATAACTGGCCCAAAAGGAACTTTGTCACGTTACCAAATTACTTTTGCGCTTTCGAAGCATGGCAAATGTAACTCTTTTGCTTTTTCGAAAACTTTTGGTTATGAGAAGTATATCTATGAATGTGATGAAGCAATAAAGTACCTGAGTAAGAGCCATTGATCTCCACACCCGAAAGAGATGGTTCTGCTCTAGGAAAGATTGAATTTAAAGTGGTCCTCGTGACCCCGATCTTTCCTGGGAGCCCCTTTTACGTGTCCTGATAACTGGCCGAAAAGGAACTTTGTCACGTTATCAAATTACTTTATCGTACCAGAAGGAATTAACTGTTTTGAAATCATATAAAATGTTTATATGCTTTTTACGGTATAAATAAAAAACAAAGATGTAGTTGCAAAATAAAGAATTGAGAACTGATAGTTATATATGTGACTGATTCACATATATATATACAAAATATTTGTATGAGCAGGTAAATTAGATTTACTGCTTTGATATGAAATGTATCTTATCATAGATGCAAAGCTACTTCTATCGATAGATAGTAGTTATATACGTGATCGATTCATGTATATATACAAAATATTTGTATGAGCTGGTAAATTGGATTTACCGCTTTGATAATAAATGAGTAAATTAGATTTATCATTTTAAGGAACCGTGAAAGAATGTTATGTCAAAGAAAGACTGGAAAAAGAACTTTCAATGGTCTTTCTCGCGTACGTCTTTTCACGTGTTCATAAGTTCTGTTTAAAGTCACTTAATAAATCGACTAATTATAAATGTGTAAATTAGATTTATCATTTTTAAGAAACCGTGAAGGAATGTTGTGTCAAAGAAAGACTGAAAAGGAACTTTCAAAGGGTCTTTCTCGCGTACATCTTTTACGTGTTCGTAAGTCTCTGTTTAAAGTCGCTTAACAAACCGACTACTTACGATGTTAAACCCGAAAAATTAAGTAATATGCCCTACCTACTCGTCCTCCGCAAATCAATGTTCATCGCGTACGTGACCTACTCGCAGGCGTCACCTTTTACCTTTGGTTGTCGAGGGTTATGTCCGACATAACGAACCAAATAGAGTTAGGTTACTTACCAATGATTTCCAAAACAGCTTTTGTGGGGCAAAGTTTCGTTAAAACATATGATGTTTAGCGAAACCAAGAATCACATAGAGATGTGATTAGCAAAGAGTTGCTTACCTAAGATAATTAATAAACGAGTTATTCAACGATAACTTGATTATCAATGAAAATAGGGATCTTGGTCCTAACTACAAACGGAATAGAACAAATTTGTAGTGGGAGTTTTATTTGGAATAAAACATTACATGAACAAAGCTAAAAATCTTTACATTTTACGTTGTAGCACATGGCTAAAGAAAACTCTTTCTCACCGCGTGCTCTACTTGAGAAAGAAAACTCAAACCGATGGAACTAATTTCACCGATTGGTTTCGTGCACTCACAATCGTACTAAGGCGAGAGAAACGTGAGTACGCCCTTCACACACCAAATTCCCTCGCGCACTGCAATAGTCGCACAAACAGAAGAACTCACCAAGTATAACAAGCACAAAGAAGATGAGCTTGATGTACAAAGTCTCTTGGTCGGGATTATGGGTCCCGAATTGCAAAGGCGATTTATGGACACCAAGACCTACGACATGTGTGAACACTCAAGAACATGTTTCAAGAGCAAGCACGTGTCGAGAAATTTAAGGTGACTAGATCTCTGTTAAGTCATAAGATGACTGAGGGCGGCTCTATCGGCTCTCACATGCTCCGTATGACGAGCGATGTTGAGCAGCTGGAGAAGCTTAACAAATCCGCGAGCAAAGAGTTTGCTACGATATTATCCCGAACTCTCTCCCTCCTAGCTATTCTAATTTCATTATGAATTACCATATGTCGGGAATGGACAAGAGCTTGCAGGAGCTCCAAGGGATGTTAAGGATCGCCAAGTGGACATGAAGAAGAGTTCTTCTCGTCCTCATGGTCCTAGAAGGTGCGAGGAGAACCAAAAAGATGAAACGCAAAGCGACTCCCAAAGTGGCACCAAAGTACAAAGGTAAAGGGAAGATGGTTCCTAATCGTAACACTTCCAAGGCAAAAGCTTCTACCTCTCGATCGCTTTTATTGTCAAGGCAAGGGTCATTGGAAGAGGAACCGCCTAAGTATCCGGAGGATGTGAGGACGGAAAGGTTCCCAAAGCTTCAACCTCGTATTTTCATGATCAAGTTAATGTTGTTACCTCTATTTATGATCGGGTATTGGATACTCGGATCATGTGCTCATATTTGTTCAAATATACAGCACTAAATAATAGGAGGAAACTACGCAACAAGGAAGTACAACTCCGAGTTGGAAACGAGCACAAGTCATTGCGTAATTGTAATGATCGGAAATATAGAGTTGTATTTGCCTAGCGGGCTTGTAATGGAACTTGAAAATGTATATTTTGTTCCAAGTATTTCTAGAAACATAATTTCAATCTCATGTTTAGAGATGAATGGTTTCTCTTTTGTTATAAAGGATAATAGTTGTTCTATATACAAAGATGAGTTATATTATGGATCTTCTTTTATGATGAATGGTCTTTATATACTAGAAATTGACAAACCCGTATTTAACATCAATAAACGACTCAAAACATCTCATGAAAGTACGACTTTTATGTGGCATTGTCGCCTTGGTCATATAAACGAGAAACGCATTAAAAAGTTACATGAAGTTGGACTTCTTGGTAATTTTAATATTGAAACAATAAACACATGCGAATCTTGTTTACGTGGAAAAATGACCAAAGCACCTTTCTCCAAGAAGGGCGAAAGGGCAAGTGACTTATTAGCCCTTATACACACGTATGTATGCGGACCAATGAGTACTTGTACAAGAAACGGTAATCGCTACTTTATCACGTTTATCGATGATTACAAGAGAGATATGGTTATGTCTACTTGATGAAACATAAGTCCGAATCCTTTGAAAAATTCAAGGAATTCAAGATCAAGTAGAAAATCAATCGAATAAAAGTATTAAGGCCTTACTACGACCGTGGAGGCGAATACTTAAGTTATGAGTTTACAATGTACTTAAAAGAATGTGGGATAGTCTCACAACTCACACCTCCGGAACGCCGCAATGGAACGGTGTTTCGAGAGGAGGAATCGAACTCGTTAGACATGGTTCGTTCCATGATGAGTAATACCACACTCCCAAAATGTTTTGGGGGCACGCACTAGAAACTCGCCGCACTAACAATAAATAGGGTTCAATCCAAGTCAGTAGAAAAGACTCCATATGAGTTATGGTTTGGTAAGGTACCAAATATGTCTTATATTAAAATTTGGGGTTGCGAGGTATTTGTCAAACGTCCGACTTCTGACAAACTTGGACCCAAAGCTGACAAATGCTTTTTCGTAGGGTATCCTAAGGAAACGAAAGGATATTACTTCTATTATCAGTCTGAGAACAAGATAATTGTTGCTCGTCATGGTATATTTTTGGAGAAAGAGTTTCTCACAAAAGGAAGTAGTGGGAGTAATGTAATACTTGAAGAAATTCAAGATGCATCACACAATATAATATCTGATACTGATCAGATAAACCCACTACTTGATTCTTCAGCTAATGAGCATTTGGAAGAATCAAATCCACAAATAGTTGTGGAAGAAATTCTAGTCCCGAGCTCACCTACTTCAACGCAAGTTGAAATAGAACTAAATCCGCATACCGATGTGGATGAAGTTCGACACCAAGAACAAGTGCTACGAAGGTCACATAGGATGATCCCGTGCACCCGAAAGGTACATGGGACTGCATGAAGTCTCGAAGATTTGATGTCAAGATCCTCCGACCTATGCGGAAGCAAAGATGGATAGACCCGACTCTGATAAATGGCTGGAGGCCATGAGATCCGAAATACAATCCATGTATGAAAACACGGTTTGGAACCTGGTTGCACCACCTGTTGGGGTAAAACCCATAGCTAACAAGTGGGTTTTTAAAAGAAAAATAGACATGGATGGTAATATGACTCTTTACAAAGCACGACTAGTAGCGAAAGGTTTCAAACAAATTCTCGGCGTAGATTATGATGAAACTTTTTCGCCCGTAGCTATGTTTAAGTCAATTCGGATGCTCCTAGCAATTGCCGCATTTCATGATTATGAAATATGGCAGATGGATGTGAAAACCGCCTTCCTAAATGGAAATTTGGAAGAGGACGTGTATATGATACAGCCCACGGGTTTTGAGGATCCAAAAATACTTGGAAAGATATGCAAGCTTCTCAAATCCATTTATGGATTGAAGCAAGCATCACGGAGTTGGAATCTTCGATTTCATGAAGAAATCAAAAAGTTTGACTTCATCAAATGCGAAGAAGAACCTTGTGTATACAGAAAAACTAGTGGGAGTGCCATCGCTTTTCTAATCCTCTATGTGGATGATATACTCTTAATGGGAAATGATATTCCCTTATTGCAATCAGCCAAATCTTCATTAAAGAAAGTGTTCTCAATGAAAGATTTGGGCGAGGCTGTCTATATACTAGGCATAAATATCTATAGAGATAGATTTAAGAGACTTATTGGATTAAGTCAAAGAACATATATTGATAAAGTGCTGAATCGGTTCAGTATGCAGAATTCTAAGAAAGGATTTCGGCCAATAAATCATGGTGCACAGCTTAGCAAGACTCAGTGTCCTTTGACAACTAATGAGCAAAGCATAATGAGTAGAGTGCCATATGCTTCGGCTATTGGCTCTATCATGTACGCCATGTTGTGCACTCGCCCTGATGTCTCGTACGCTTTGAGTGTGACGAGTAGATATCGTGCTAATCCGAGCATGGAGCACTTTGGAATGTCGCAAAGAATATCCTTAAGTACTTGAGAAGAACTAAGGATATGTTTCTCGTCTACGGTGGTGACTCGGAACTCGTGGTGAGTGGTTACACGATGCAAGTTTCCAAACCGACCGAGATTATTCAAGATCGCAGATCGGTTACGTGTTCATACTCAACGGCGGTCCTGTGAGCTGGAAGAGTTCCAAGCAAGAGACCACAGCAGACTCAACCACCGAAGCTGAGTACATAGCCGCCTCCGAGGCAGCTAAAGAAGGTTTCTGGATCAAGAAATTCCTTAGTGAACTAGGAGTGGTTCCCAGTGTTCAGGGCCCTGTAGACCTCTATTGTGACAACAATGGAGCTATAGCTCAGGCCAAGGAACCGAGATCACACTCTGCATCCAAGCATGTCCCGCGACGTTATCACCTCATACGAGAAATTATAAATAGAGGCGATGTAAAGATTTGTAAAATTAACACAAATTGGCAACACAAACCGATCCACTTACAAAACCTCTACCTCAAGTCAAGCACTGATTGCACACATCTTCTATGGGTTTGAGACACATAGGAGATTGGTCGTGAGATTATCTTTTAAATCTGAGAGATTTATAGATTTGTATAAGGCATGGCTCAATATGATTGACTCCAAGCTTAAGTGGGAGATTGTTAGTTTGTAATAATCTTGAAGTCAATAATACGATAAATTTGTTATATAAAGCTTTGTTCATGAATTGGATATTTAAACGATATTTTGTTTCCTTGAGTATTATTGAATTTATGAATCATTCCGAGTTCATGACTGGAATTGTGAAACTTCATAATATAGAATATACTCTTAAAAGTCACTAACCAAGGTAATTAGCAGAACACTAATTAACCGTTATCGTTAGTATGTGGATTAAATGATGGTCAAGTTTTACGTACCATAGACAAAGAGTTGTCATTTTAATCACATAAATAGATGTTCTAGGAACATCGTATTTGATAGACCCCGAATGAAACATTAAATGGAATTGTGTTCGTGTCATTAATGTTTTCGTTCAGTATTAAATTCTAAAGTATGAGGTATTCATTTTTCCTACATAAGATATGTATGTGTGTGATTTCTACCAAACGTTATCCGTAAAAGGTGGCTATAAAGGTAGCTCTTCTAAGGTATACACAACTTATGCGGAGGAAGAGATGGTTTGCCAAAAGTACTATTGTCCCTCATATTTCTATATGAGTTATAGCATCACTGGGCCCTTGATAGAGTAAGATTATTCACTAGCAAGATAATTACAAGAGTAATTATATTTGATATTTTACTCGGGATCAAGAAAAGATTAAGTTTGCAAGGATGACACATACCTACCTTGAAACTGATCTGATAGCTATGAGACAAAAGAATTAAACACAAGTAAATAGTTTACTGGATCATGATATTGTACAGTACATCATCATATGTGTAATTGGATGGTCATAGTGCATTCTGCCAGATGCCTCCTATGATTATAGAAGTTAAAACGGTTTTAACTCTATTTACCAACATAACACGGATCCTGTCGGTCACACCGTATAGAGTTAATCGGAGAATCTTATTGATTAATTATAAATTGTTTATAATTAATAATAAGATGGTTATAATTAATTATATATGATATAATTATATTTGTCATAGAGATGACAAGAAGCAAAAATCGATTGAATTTATAACGTGTTGGACACGTCGTATAAATTCGCCAAACAACAACCGAGAAAAATATAATTGTAGATGACAATTATATATATATTTGATTTGGATTTTAAATGTTAATTATGGATTTGAATTATGGGCCAAAAGCCCATTAATAATTAAAGCCTTAATTAATAATTAAAAGCCCAAAATCAGAAAAGCCCAAAATCCAAAAGCCCAAGGGTATTTCGGTAATTTGGCCAAAAGCCCAATGGCAAACTTGTAAATTTGGACCTTAGATGACATCATGCATGACATCATGCATGACATCATATATGACATCATCCATGACATCATCCATGACATCATATATGACATCATCCATGACATCATATATGACATCATCCATGACATCATCCTCAAGGGTATTTTGGTAATTTTGCAATCCCAAATTTGGCTATAAATAGAGGGTGGGGTGAGAGAGAAAATTACACCAAATCGCTTCTACTTTCTCTCTCCCAGATATACGGTTGTTTCGAATTCACGGGATCGGTGAATAGTGTTTTTACGAAAGTTGCGGTATTTCTGCACATTTGTGAAACAGAATTACTGCGAGTTGTGAATAGTACTATTTCGTCTTTTTCTCGGGTGAATAGTGTTTTTGCGAAAAACCGCGGTTTACGGTATTTCTGGCAAAAGAAATAAACCGCTCTCTGGTCAGTCCTGGTGGATAACCTACAGAGGCATCAGACGTTTGGTGCTCCGAGACAAGCCGATTTTCATTCCAATTGAAATTTGGAAGCGAGGTATAACATCTTATGTTAATCTATTTAATTGTTAAGTAGATTAATATTTTAGAAATCAATCATGGAGTAGATCAATAAAGGTTTAAAGAGGTGTGTATCTCTCGGTAATCATCCGACACATCACTTTAACCCTAAGCTTAAGTTAGAAGTAAAATAATATTTTACCGTCTTTTGTAAAGGATTAAATGTCTGTAACTCTCGGTTATTATCCAACATACTTTAATCCCTAACTTAAGTAGAAGTAAAATTTTTGTTCTACGGTCTTTCCGCAGCTTGAGCATTAACGGGATTTGGGCATTCCGAATCCCTACATATGCATGCTCACTCTCCTAGGGCGTTATCGCCTCGGGAGCCCGAATTGTCGTTTATGCGGCATCGGCGCCGCATAAACATAAAGTCCTAAGTTCATAAGTTGGGTCGCTAATGGCGCCTGCTCAGGCAAGGCCCAACTTCGTAAGTTGGGACGCTGGTGGCGCCCGCTTGGGATAGATCTGGTGATTTGCAATTCGGGATATTTATTTCGGGTGTTTGATTTTCGTACCTTATATTTTATATTATATTATTATTTCCTCAGATTCTCTATTTCGGGTTTATTTGTCATTTCATGTCATTCATGTAGGTATTTTCTCAAACATGCATAAAATAATAATACATTAATATATATTAAATTATTTCATTGCATTTAAATTTCGGTACCGGTATTTGGGTCTAGTCTAGAAAATAAGATCAAATCTTAAAGATGGATCTAAATCCGTACTGAGTAATTTTAAAAATTACTCACGTTTCCACGGTGGTTGTGGGATCCAGGTTTACAGGTGCGGGATCGAATTTTGATGAGAGTGCTAGGTGCACTCCTGCGTGATATTAGAGGTGCTTCGCCGCATCAGCACAGTGAGGCGGGTAGATGATTAGGACTTATCGGGCATCGGGTTTTTGTTTCTTCCTTTGAGTTTTATTTGAGAGATTTTGCTACCCATTTCGATGGAGTTAACCCTGCCGGTGTTGGCGTTGTATTCTACTGTATATTCTGATCTGTTATTGTTTTGTACTATTATTATTGTTTTATTTATTCTGAGATTTATCTTATTTTATTTATTTAGCCTTTCGTACGCACGTCTCGTCGTGCGTACGTGGCGGGATTAATCACCCCTTATCCGCTTTATTATTTTTGGGGTGTGACAATTAATGTAGTGCTAAAATTTTCCTTACATGGATAATATGTGAAATAGTAAAAGACTAATTCCAACAATAATTATCTGTAAAAAAAATAAAGGGAACGTTAGAGAAGCCAAAACATCGACAATGGTTAGCACACCTCTAATATATTGCTCAGTACTGCTTTCTTGTTTCTTTTCTTTGTTTAAAAAACATTGGGACTAAGACTTAAATGATGTTTTTAAGTGTGGCATTATTGTTTTCTCTTCCTTAAACTCGTCCCATTTGTGCGGGAAAAAAACTGTATGTATCATATTAATATAAGTCGGGACTTATTCTATATATGATGGATCGATTTGGCATTTATAAAAGAAAAATTATATCACAAGAGTACCAATTTTTCTACCCGACCCAATCCGATTTGAAATTACCAAATAAAAATATGACACAAGATTTTTTAACTCATTATGGGTCAGGTTGGCGGAACCTGACCCAACACGCTTAATTATATTTTTTTAGATTTATTTTATGATCTAATAGTTAATACTAATCAAAGCTTATATATACTAACTAAGATTTATTATATATTAATTAATATTAAGTTGATTAAAAATATATAAATTAAAAACAATTAATAGCTACTATTTTATTCAGATCAAATAAAAAAATGATCCAATTTTAAACGGATCGGGTTGGATCAAGTCAAAAAATAATAAAATAATGATGAACCGATCCGATCCATTGACACCTCTAATCATAACCTACAAAGCTAACAAAAAATAACTTTTTATCCGTTTTCAGTTTGTTAATCGATACCGAACGTATATATTAGTTACTGTTATAGATATAAGAAATTTGTGGATTCGGGATAGATGTCTACATACTTTATCTTGTACAAAAAAATATAGTATTTAACCATTAGATTAGCACACATTTTTTGTGCTGCTATTACAATGAATTATTTTGTTATAAATATATATATATATATATATATATATATATATATAGTAAAGATACCGTGAGCTTAAGCTCACAAAGGCCTTCACGAAGCAAAGAGATATTTTACTTCACGAAGCAAAGAGATATTTTACTTCGGCCTAAAAAATCTCATAAAACCAAAGTTCAAATTACAAATCTAATTCATCCAACATAAACTACATATTCAAATATTATTGAATAAAAAATTTAATTATAATTAAAACTTTCTAACTACTTTTTTTAGATTTTAAAAAAATATTTAAACATAATAATAAAATAATGATAGGTACACATACAAAATTGTCATCTTTTAAAAATAAAAAAATAGTTACAAAGCTCCAAAAATAGTAAAATTTGGTATTCAATAAGTTTTCAATATCTAGATTATTGTGGATTAATTAGATTGATATTTTGAGCTTTTGGTATATGAGATTTGAAACTGAAACAAAATCTCTTTACTTCACGAAATACCGTAAGGTCTCTATATATATATATATATATATTGCATTTTCAACATCATAATGCTTAATTAAAATATAGAGGATCTCTATTCAGTACAGTTGAAGTTTTAAGTTGCATCTATCAACATTTATCTGATTTTTTTTATATAAAAATAAAGATCTAAATTATCTAGCTTCAAATACTTAGAAAAGATTTTATTCAAATTTTTAATATATGATCTTTCATACGAACAGCATTATTATTATTTTTGAGTAGATAAGAACAGCATTATTATTACTAACGTTAGACAGAAGTTTTGTTGTGGTCGATACTAATTAGAGAACTCGCAGAAATGAATTATACAGAAGTCTTGATACGTAGTGCACGACACATGGCAACAAGCTATCTCAAACTAAAATGAGAGCAACATCATATAGCAAATTAGATGAGTGATTGGCACGTGCAGTAGGTGCAGACATGCAGTACTGCAGTGGTTGGTTTGCACTTGCACATGCTCTCCTATTCTCCATCCACCACACATGCTCCCTTTTTCTATATATGTTTTTTTTTTTCTTTTGGCTTTCCTTTTCCTTTTCTTTTTATTGCCGATCAGTTTGCATGGAGCAATATGCATTATTGTTAGAGGCAAAACAACAAAATGTAGTTCAGCAGTCAACCATTTACTGAAAGAAATGGTTAGTTGTACAGATCATTTACAAGTTCAAGTTCTGTAACGATCTAATTTGTGCTTCTTCTTTTTTGCTATATAACTGTTACCTAAAGGAACAATATTTTTTTGCCCAAACATATATAAGATGAAAGGATGATTCCAAAGATTCCCACTCCACTTGAACCAAAAATCCTAGATTAGATCCAGCATTATTAAATTTCATTATTATAATTATTATAACCACTTTTACTATTATAATTAATAATTATGCTATACATATTAGACGATGATATCCTATTCTCTCCATGCGCGTCAAAAGAATGATTATAAAGATAGGAATATTTAGCAATCATGACATTGGGTGATGAGTTCATTGGACTTCTCAACCAGGAATTGATGCTCTCAGAAATCTTTCAGTCTGGAAAAAAAGTTTGAATGCAAGTTCATGGGGAATGCTGCTCAAGAAAATACTACAAGGAAGCACGGATTTTTATAACTTTGTTTTTACCTAACACCAAAAATTCCATTTAAGAAAAGAAATTAAAGACCAATATGCAAAAATATAAATCCAGATTTATTTCTCTAAGCAAAGCAACTCTAGGTGTCAAGATTAAGTACTGACAAATCACACACTTAGAAAAAGCCTGCTAGTGATGCACATCATGTAGAAATCAATACATGAAGGGTCTTCAAATATTTTAAGATTTTAACTAAACAATCTTAAAAGACTACAGAACGAAATAAATAAAACACATAAAAAATAAATAAGGTACCATTCTCTGATTTCATAACTGGACAAAGAAACATGCTTCCCTGACTATACGAATATCTTCTAAAAAAGAGATTTGTTAATGAGACCGTATCCATTGAAGTTCTCTTTGCCAAAATCCATGCCTATGTTCAATCCATCTCCAGGTAGATGCCATTGATCAATTCCAGTGAAACCCTTTCTGTCATCTTCTTCAAAACTTTTGCATGAAGACCCCTGAACTGTTGTAGTTGTCACACTACTGTCGACCAAGGTACCAATTGCACTATGTCCAAACCTTCCAATATCATACCCCTCTTGATTTCCATGGCCATACAAGCCTTGCATTATTCCATTTGGGTATAAACTTTCAAACATCCCATAACTAGGGTTAGGGTTGGAGTTCCCAAGCATCAAGCTACTCCCTTGTAACCTTGCAAATGCCAAGTTTAGGTCATGATAACTGGCGTCAGGAGCAAATGTTGTATTATTTATATCATGTGGCTTTTTCAAGAAATTTGAGTTCAAATTTGAAGAGAGTTTCTTGTTCTTTCGCGAACCACCTCCAACTGGCACATTTCTAAGAGAGCCACCTTTTGTCCAGTATCTCCTACAACCTTTGCAAAAGTACCTCGGTTGGGAGAGGCTATAGTTGTTGTAGTAGCAGAATTTTGTGTTAGATGAGTCACAACGAGGGCATTTTAAGGCATGGTCCGGGTGTGGTCGGGGTTTCTTCTCTAGTTGCTGAGGTGGTGTCTGATGTGGCAGTTGGATTGGCTTTGAGCAGCTCGTCAGGATTTCTTCGAGCGGAAGTGTAATTGACTGTGAAAACATTTACAACACGGTCAAGTTAATTAATGATACAACTTAGATTAATTTTGTGTCTTTTGTTATTCTTTGCACCAATAATTACTTTTCTCTTTTGTTTTCTTGAATAAAGTAAAGATTAATCCAGATGGGTTGATTTCAGTAAAAACAAACCCAAATACTTACATAATTGATGCCATTATATTTTATCAGCCATGAGATATGTGTTCTAATTAATATCATCCATTTTGCTAATTGTAACTTTTCTAATACATAGAATTATTTATTAAAAAAAGAGTAAACTTGTTTGAAGGATAATGATATGTATGTACATGTTCCGGGCGAAATTAAGTATGAATTAGAGACGAATTATGGGGATTAATTATGCTATTATACATCTAGTTGATCTTGCGCATAAAATCGATCAAATTATAATATATATATATATAATCATGCAAGGGAAAGTAGCATAGATAACACGAACAGTTCAAAAGGGAAAGCGAGTTATGAGATCTATAATATGCTCAATGAGTAACAATTGAATATAGAAGAGTAGATAATTATAGGATCATGATTGCATGCAATTGAATTCATTTATATACAACAATTGAAACTTTTTAAGCTTCGTGAAACAAGAGACCTAGATCTTGAACATGAAAAAAAAATTTAATTCATTAGTTACCTTATATTTTTCAAAATAAATACCGAATAGGAAAATAAATTTCTATATATTTTCAATTGAATTCTCAAATTTTACATATTGAAGCTCGTTAGAGCTTATATCTTTGAAATAGCCTCTGAACATATAAAGAAATTAAAAGCTGCTGAGTTATAAGTGTTCAATTTTTTTTTTATCGCCCTGCTATATTTTGACTGTCTAGGCCCAATAAACAACTGGAATCACACGGGAAGAGGAAAAAA
>CM073752.1:24992961-25310810 GCA_037127355.1 Schoenoplectus tabernaemontani | reverse complement strand
AAACAAATACATAGTGAATGATCTTGATCTAGTTTGTTGCAGGTGACAAAAGAAAAAAAAACAAAAGATCAAAGGAATTGACTATAAAAAGAATAGAAGTAAATATACAATTTTGTTAGGAAAGAACTAAATAAAAGAGAAGTTTATAAATTAATTAGAATTAAGATCTTGCACTATATTTATAGAATGATCATGAATTACCTGGTGGTGGTTTGCACACTAGAGATCTCCATCCATACAAATACAACCAAACAAAGCCCTTAATCAGATCTTCAAGTCTCTCACATACAAATCTTTTTTTTTTTTCTTTCATAAGAGGAAGAAATATATAAACCCTTGCTTACGCCTCAAGGCCCCAGCTAAATATAGAGAAAGCAACAGTACTCTAGAGTCTAGAGAGAGAGAGAGTATGGGCAGCTATCGTACCGAACAAGAAGAACGCTGATGTGTAATATGTGGATTGAATCAGATGGAGGGAATTTGCTTTTTAATTAAAAAAAGGGAGAAAATCAGGCTATTGAGACAATGGAAGCATGGAAAAATCAAACTACCCTGCAGCAGTTTTTTTATGCACCCGATGCAGGACCTGTGAGTGGGCCCCATATTTCGCTTTGTTTAACGACCTTTTTCTTTTTTCCAGTTCCGGTCTGATCCCTAGAGCCTAGTCCTAGTCCTCTCTTCTTCTCCCTCCTATATATGTCGTATCCCGCTGGTATAAGCCGGCCGGGTAGTCTGCTCCTGTTCCAGTGTTTCAACTTTCAACAAAAGTCTATACACTATAGAGAAGCGCCAGCAGTCGGTGAGATATATCATATATTCATATATACCACAGGAACAGAACAAGAAGAAAGTGGGGAGTGGGGAGTGGGGCTGGGCTGGGTCCTGATGTTGACTAGTCAACAAATGCAGAGTTGTCGGCTAAAGGCAAGGTCGCAGAGTCTGGCAATGATCCCATTCCCATGACAGCCCCCATACCAAACCAACGCCATGCACCAGTCTCAGTCTCTCAGTCTCTTACGCACAAATTAAATACATCATACGTACAAGATCAATCTCTCGTGCCTTTATTGTCTCAAGATCGATACGAGATCAATCTACTCCATCTCATTTATGTTTCTAAAAATATAAGATCTACTGATCTAATCTCTTTTAGCACTTGGATGATCAGAGAGAGTATCGACTTTCGACACAACGACTTCACAGCCTACAAGCTTCTGCACTTCTACCCTGCATGGTATTACATTATTTAATTGATAAAATATATAAGATGAATTAGAAATCGTAATACAACAATATATTATAAGAAGTACGAATGTAATACACATTATTCTAATTTTTGCAACGAAATTTTTTTAACATAATATTTTTTTGACCCATTTAAAATTATCTATCATAATTATCAATGGTTTAACTAGAGATTTTGAATTTTATTAGTCTTTCAATTATCATAAATTATTGGCAAATTTTTATTTCAAAATATAATTTTGTTAAAAATCACTTAATTAAATTTTTATTCAAATTAAATTAATAGTAATTATTTTTCATCATTTTTTTTAATTATTTTTACTGTTTCGTTAATGTTTATTACAATTTAAAAAATTAAAAATATATTTTCATGAATAAAAATAATAGTTTTGGCCACTTCAATTTACAAGAAATAAAGAAAAAATAAAGTTAGATTGGTTTTAGCAATTTGAAGTTTTTTTTATTTATAACTTAAGCAAGAAAGTTTGTACTTAACCTTAGTATGTAGCTTAGTTTAAATTCATGCAATAGCATCAATCACTGAATAAAGAAAAAAGAAAGGATGGATGTTTGGCAATTTTGTCCTTAAGAATAAAGTAAAGTAGAATAAAAAATGATGGAGAGGCATTTGAATTGAATCGATTGGGGTCGTCGGTTACTTGCTTATTTGCTTACGAAAGAAGGCATGCTCACCGAGTCACGGCCTCGAGAGGCTGTTTGTCGGACTGTCACGCTCAGGCTGCGGGCTGCGGCTGCTCGCGGGACCCACACGATACGGTCCAATCGAGGAAGTGTGAACTAACGTGACATATTTCGTTTCAGGAGCCTCGGGAAGGAAAAAGGAGAAGAGAGAGCGGGTCGGGTGATGCGCGAGAGGAGGAGGAGGAGGAGGAGGGATTTAGGGGAAGAGGGAAAGGTGCCTTTGAGGGGATCACGGACCATTAATCGTGAGCCGTTGGATTTGGTTGGTCGAGCAGGTGCCGAGCGGTCCACGTACGCCGCGTGAAGTGGGCGGGTTCGGGTGGGGAGCGAGAGCCACGTGACAAAACTCAAAGAGAGGAACGAGGGAGAGAGGGACGTAAACGAGGTAGTATGTGGCATTCTCACTACCGTTGGAGATATCTGAGGGTGGAAGACGAGAGTGGGGCCCACTTGGCATTGCATAACGAGGAATAACGAGAATTGCTTTCGTCCTTTGCTATAGCACTATAGCGTGTCGGTTCTCTCTGTCTCGTTATTTATTTATTTATTTATTTTCCTTACGGTTTTTTATTAATTTTATGAAGAATTATAAGAATTATAAAAATATAAGAAAAATAGAAAAAAAAATATAAGAATTATAAAATTAATATTTTAATATTCGTCCTGAACTAAAACCACAACCGATATTATACTGGATATATATGAATTTGATTTAATTATTCGACTCAAAACCGAAATCGAATCGTCACCCATATTAATACTGATATGTTTCATACTAATATAGATAATATGGATATGCACAATTTATAATGATGAGTATTTGAAAATATGGCGTTGTAGAAACATGGTGATTTGGGTTACTAAGCCGCATGATCGAACACTGGAGCCTGTTTTTCAAATTGGGCTTTCTAAAAAACGACACAGTACATTGTGCTCTCTTTCAGGATTGTTGTGTTTAATCGATTGTTTGGTGAAATTAGTGCTGTTTGATATTCACCACCTACCAATAACAAAACTAAAACTAAGCTATGGGTAGCTACTTCTTGAAAGCATCAACTTGCGTTTTCACACTTTCAGCGTAGAGAATTCTGGACCTCTTAACTTTGACACAAGAAAACAAAATATCTTCCACAAGTTCCTTCCATACGCCATTCAAGTGCAAAGGAATTTACAAAACTCAAACTACAAATTTTATCACTTTCACCTTCGAAGTGAGGGCAAAATCATAACAGATTATTATAGAAATAATGTAATAACATATATAATCAACTATATAATTTTGAAGTTAAAAACTCATTATTCATTATAATGATAATATTATCAATATTTTTGAGTTTTTGTTTTTATAATTATAATCATCTTTTTTAAAATAAGAAAACAAATTCTTTCAATGAACAAATATAAAATATGGTTTACTATAGGATTCTACATGTTATTAGATTCTAACAACGATTTAAATTAAAAATTAAAATAAGAAAAGAAAGAGTATGACACAGTATTTAACTTAGAAATTAGAAATTTATGAAACTACATCTCAGAGTTACCGTAACCATCAAGTAGCCGGCCATTTCGTTCGGTCCAACTAAAAAGATAATAATTCGTACAACTTCAGAAACTCACGGTCATCTTACGCAAAAATAGTAAAATGGACGGTGATCCCGGTCGATTCAACAAACAAGAAAAGGTGAGGAAATAATCTCACACGAGAAAAACTCTCAAGGTCGAAGTCCAAGTAAAGAAGCCGAATATAAAAATTTTAAAAATAGAAGCGGACATATATGTCTACTTCTACACTTCGTTATTAGCTCTTACACATACACTTTCTCTCACTACCGTGACTACGCGCTCACCACGCCCGGAACCGCCTCCGGTGCACGGCGGGGGTAAATGGCCGTGAAACCGGATGGGTGACCCAAATGAAACTTAGGACACGATACCCATGAGACCAGGACCCCATACACGCGGAAACCAGGACCCAGGCCGTGCTACTGCCCCAGTGAACTACAAAGTTCTTCAGAGCTGAGATAAGATCGGGTGCAGATCCTGAATCTGACGTGATTTAGTTAATAGAGATAGATTTTTTTTTAGTAAATAAAAGAAATAAATAAATGGAAGTGGTAAGATTTGCACGAATTTAGCCATATAGTTGTGCCAATGCGATTTAGGCTTTCGATTCTAGCTCCTACTTGGGACCAGAGTTTGAAATTACGCTCACTAGTTTTTTTTTTTACGTTTGTGTATTATATTAAAAATAAAGCACATAGCTTGTTAATAAATTGATTTAAAATATTACAACAAGAATTAAAATAAAAGTTTTATAAGCGAGATATAAATACGAATTAATACATCGTTCTAAAATAATGTCAAACAAATTGAAATATTACATAATAATTAAAATCTAATTGTTTTGGTAAATATAACAACAAAAATATAAACACCTTTTCAGTAATCTAAATCATGCTTTCTTTGGAGAGCATTTCGACCTCAGTTAGCGATACTGTTGATACAACCACTCCATTTCATCCATAACCATTGGAATATGTATCTTCCTGTCTCCATCTACTTTGTTGATTTTCTGTTGGATCTGTTACCTAATGATCATGACCGTTTAATCGACGTTGATCGATCCTGGATTTATTCCATAACTGTATGCGAATGACCTCTGTGATACACATTGATTAGCAATATTTTTGTCTCTACGAGTATGAACAATAAACCTTCTTGTTAGTGTATTTTAATTTCTGACAAAAAATAATAGTCCCAAATAGAAAAAAATAACACACTTGCTAGTCATGACCATCCAGGACATAAGCCATGGCTTAGCGGTTTGTCATCAGACAGGTGAGGAGTCCGTATACTGTGAGTTAATGGCCCAGAATCTCGAATCGAGTGCAATTTTGAACCCGCTTGCACCATGTGGCCATATACTCACATGTGACCGGGAAGGAAGTTTCAAATCTCTACAGTTTCAAACATCATTTTTAATTCACTTAATTTAGGCAGGCCGGAATGATGAGAAAACACAGAGCATACCATCAAGTGTTTGGCCCATATCAACCTGTAAATTAAAAATAACAATCAAGTGTTAGGTACTTGGGTCCATACTCCATACTCATTGAGTCATTGGGTGAATGGAGTCGTCCATTTCTTTGAAATGGAGAGGTAAACTCAAGATAAGACCATTCTGGTCAAAAATTTCTCAAATAAACAGAAGTCTCCACACGTATTGAGTGACATAATAGATAGAAAAAAAAAAAGACAATTAAAAAGAGGACTTTAAGTTCGTCCCCTGGTGTGTCTGCGACCAAGCTGAATTCAATTTTTCTGCATAAACCAACAACAAATATGTACCTTGCATCTTGGTACAGGTAACATAATAACATGCTACAGAGGTAGGAGAATGTAATCGGTCATTCTCTGAGAAACAAATAACAATCGATTCGTGATCTACTAGTAGAAATCTTATTTGAAACCCTTTAATCTTTGTATTCTATTCTTCTTTAAAAATCAGAATAAGTTTTTTTTTTCAAAAATTCATTTAATGTGAGCATGCCCTCGTTCGCTCTCCGAGAGTAGAAATTTCTTTTTGTTATTTTGTTAATCCATAATTCTAAGTTCATTTGGAAGATTTATGCAGATCATGCTACGAAAGCGTGCATCAGCGTTATTAAGACCTGATCTAAATAAACTAATTAACATTTTTATATGCTACAAATTCATATCAATATTTTATAATAGGTGGGGATCAATACGATTGTGGCGACTATTATTTTGACAATCTTAACAACAAATTTATAAATAAATATAACACTTTAAAACATAGAAAAACTTCTCAAAAACATGATCTTTAAGTTGGTTCATTGTGTTTCTAAATTTCAAAATTGAATATCATTTGATATTCCAAACCAAAGCTCATTAAAGTTGAACTGTTATAATTGTCGGCTGCAGTTTTTGAAAGTCTTTGATAGAATATAAATGACATCCAAATTACATAAAATTTGAAACATAATCAATCTATAAATCTAAAAATCTAAGAATATGCTAGTAAAAAAATTAATTTTAAGATTTTTATTTATTTAAAACACAATCAATCTATTTTTTTTGTCTTTTCGAGTACGATTAATTTTGGTTGTTGGACGATTAAATGCAGTCTACGAATTCAATTAATTTAGTGGAGCAATAATAATTGCTTCATAATTGCTTTAAAGTCAAACCAGAGTTTGACATTAAAATAAATAAATAAATAAATAAAAAAGAGACAATAAAGCAAGTTGTTAGTGACAAATTAAAAAAAAAAAAGAAAAAAAAAAAAAGAAATAGGGATAATGTCAGAAGAAGTGATTTACATGTATTAATGATATTCTTTATTAATTGAAAGCTGAATTAATAAAAAAAGTCGATTTTTTAACCAATGTAAAATAAAATGAATATTAATTAAATTATAAGCAAGTTAGGAAGCTCACGAGAAATTCTTTTTTGGATATTTAAATTTCCGATGATTGACTCAATTTTTATGTAAAAATGTTGTACCAAGAAAATATAAAGCTGTGTGTTTTGGTGTACGCTTGAAAGTATTAGTTATATTTTAACTAGTTTCGAAAAGAAATCGGAATATTAACACTATTCTTCAGATGATAATATAAAAATAAAAATAAAAAATAAAATAAAAGAGCATAACTAGAATTATGTATATTTAAAACTAGAAAATTGACATGTATTATCTACAATTATGATTTGCATTAATTGTCCACGGACTTGTATTATAAATATGCTAATTCACTACATGCAATGCTGAGCAAATATGTCCATGAAAGTATTGGCAAATGAAAGTATATAGTTAGCAGGCAGTGATGGAACTTCAACCATAAGTATAAGAGTTAAAATAATTTTGACCGAAGCGATTTACCCGACATGAAAATTGACGAAAGCCAACTATAAGAACTCTCATTGACAATCCATATAAAACTAGACCAATCCGATCCGTTTACATCTCTACCTACCCCTATCCCTACACGAGTTACATTTTCTATTCATGAGACAATCAATATTCGCTGACTTGAAGATGCTTGAGAATTATGTTAGTTTAAAAATGTTCTCTAGTCATTTTAACGCACGTCATGGCGATAATGTACTGCGAATCAATGAACAGCGTCAACATTTGGGTGATTTTTAATTTACGAAATTTGAAGAATTATTAAAATAACGACTCCTACAAATACATGTGTTGAATTTAAAAGACCTACTCTGGTTTAGATTCTACCATATGATTAGGTAAATAAATAGTAAAAGAAAGTAAGTAAAGGAAGAAATGACACGAGATTTGTGAGTTCGGTTATGAAGAGTCTACATCTTACAGGACCATGCAATCATCAATTGTCGATTACTTGGTTAAGCTAAAACGCCATGCATAATTATTCTTCTAATTATGAACATTAGGTCCTTACTTACACCAAATAAATGGCTTGATCGTTGACGAAAAGCAATGAGGATAACACCTCTAAAAAAATAAGTCATCACGAAGAAAACACTAAACAATCACTTTAATCCAATCAATCAAAGATTTAGTGAAGTAATGTTGAGATTTAGTTAAATAAAAGTCCTCACGGTATAACTTGAAGTTATAATAAATTATGAAGAGGAAGGAAGCGATAATTTTAGATATTTTTATTAGTTGGGAGAAGTCATACAAGAATGTTTCTGTCTTTACTAGCGACTATATATAATTTCTATATTGCACCAAATACCTCATAGAGATGGAAAGTTTGGTGTTTAAATTTTCAATCATTTTGCATAGACATTTGGTCGTGCTGATGTATGTATTACCTTATCGACCCGATCTTATCTATCGATGCTAGATTTTTATCGGATCGATATGTCGATAAATTATTTATGATATGTGTTTATTATGCGGAGTAACAACTACCACCACTTGTATTTGTTGTGTAGCGGATGAGAAGAAGATGCGGCTAAGTGGGTTGGTTAAATGCGGTGGTTGCGTAAAAAAATTATCAATCTAGGTAAAATTGTCATTATCTTAGATCAATATCTTGATATATGGTAGTTTTGAGAGATCAGATTTTAGATGACGAGAAATTAGCGGCGAGATTATTCATCATTTTTGTACTCATATATTATACAAAATATATATAAGGACTATCATATAAAAAAAATAAAGACTCTTTTCAAATAGGTTTACATAAGACATAAGAAGTCATTCGAATTACGTGAAATTTCTAAAAAAATTAACAATATTATTGTATTTGTGCCATAAAATAAGTGTCCAACATATACGACATAAAATAATAAAACTATAATAACCAAAGCTGTGTGTATCGTACCAGAATAATTATCGATTCACCTAGATTTATGTCATTCTTATCGTGACCAACCCTTTGAAAGGTATTCTCGACTGTTATAGTAACTTCATCTAACTCTAAAAAGCTTAAATTAAAAATCACTTACATCAGTTGAAAAAATTCCATACAAATTTTAGTGCTCCGCTAAAGAAGTGCTTTGATCCAAAGTCGAAATGAAATTAGGGAAGACAAATAAAGTAAGCTATCTTGAGAGGGCGGGTAGAATAGGCGAGAAATTCTAGAATTAAGGAAGGATAGAGGACCAGAAGAATTTTATTATAAGAAGTTAATCTCGGATCAAGTACCTACATTGCATCAAGAAAGATAGGATAATTTCTAGACGGATGTCTCGATCGATGAGGTATAATGATAAGTAATGGTCTAGAATCATTGAACAACGTGTTCGGATCGTCGAGATAACTTCGATATGTGATATCATCAAGAACACACGGCATAAATGTATTGAGTGATTTTATAAGCGTTAAGAAATTGGCAAAAGCCGAGTTTGGGAAGCTCAAGGATGATGTCCATCCAAAAAATCATGAAATTGATAAAATATCATGGTGATAAGGGAAGAACTTATGATGTCATATCAGGATTAGTGTATAAACAAATATGATGTTTACAACAAAAATTAACTTATTAAGACAATAATATTCTACACTTATATAATTTTATTTAACTTCAAAATTTAAGCAATAAATTTTAATTTTTATTACAAATAATAAGGACAAAAGAATGAATGAAATATGAGATTGAATTAGCTATGATGGGAATTGGTAATTGTTGGTTAGCATTTCATGCGATCATTTGCTTATCGTTTGTTCTTTCAGAAAGCTTGGATTACACTCATTACGTTAGACCATAATATAGCATTCAGTATTACATTGACACATGATATGGTCATTGGCGTATAATTATGGTAATAAATGAGATTGTTCAATGTACAATAGTCCGATCATCAGGTCAGATCCAGCAAAAACCAATAAAGGAAGGAGAAGGAAGATACGCATTCGAATTGTTATAGATGAAATGAAGGGACGTATCAACAAACTTTTTGTCACACCCCAAAATAAATAAAATGGATTAGGGGTGCTTAATCCTACCACGTACGCATGACGAGACGTGCGTACGGAAAGCTAAATGAATAAAATAAAGTAATCACGGAATAAACAAAATAATAATAAATATAAATATACATGGCCGTACTGTCAGAGAATGAACAAAGAGAATACAACGCTGCATAAGCGGGGCTAGCTCCATCGGAATGAAGCGTGAAATCTCTCAAATAAAAACCCAAAAGAAATAAATAAGACTCAAAAACAGATGGATCCTATCAAACTACAAGCTCGCATGCAAATACGTAAGCATCCACAATAAATCGCGCATGTTGTCCACTAACACTCGCTCGATAAAATCCACGAACACAAATATCTGGATCCCACGACCACCGTGGAACGTGAGTAATTTTATAAATTACTTAATACGGTTAGATTCGACCTTAAGATTTGATCTCCTTTCCTAGTTGGACCCAAAAATGCTTGATGTTTGAAATGCAATATAATATTGATGGATAAATATAATAATATTATCATGCATATTTGACCTACATGATATGACATGAAATGGTAATGAAACCGAAAGCAGAAATTACGTGGAAATAATAATATAATATAAAATATAAGTACGAGAATCAAACACCGTAATAATAACCATTTGTAAATATGCGAGATCCGTCCCGGCCCAGACACAATTAGGGCCCAAACTTACTAACTCGGGCCTTGCCTAAGCGAGGCACCCGAGGGTCCAACTTACTAACTTAGGACTTTATGTTTGTGCGGCGATAACGCCGCACAAACGACAATTCGAGCTCCCAGAGGCGATAACGCCCTAGGATAGTGAACGGCTAAAAGCACATACTGCAGTCTGCTTGAATACGGTAATTTACCTTACAAAATAGAAGCAAATGGATATAGTATGTCTTCGGTTGCCATATCGTAAAAAGGAGATAACTAAATGGGAGGCTACAGTACCCGGCTAGAATTCGGAGGACGCGTCAGTAAAAGTATCAAAACGAAATATAAACAAATGGGAGCCTACTGCTGTACCAGCTAAGGTCGGCGGGACCGCATCCCAGGCTTTCTCTGTACCCACTAAGGGCCAAAGGAGAAAGCCGCTTCGGACAATACTAGGATCTAAAGAAGCGGACAAATATAATAATATAGTATCATGAAATAGATTTCGATCTCGGATATGGCGCCATACTAAACACTGTAAACACGAAGTGCGTTGTATCTAATCGCTTAAATTTGGATTAAAAATGTAATCATATCAAGAATAATATAATATTGATCCAAAGAAAACACTCTTACAACTACCGAACATGAAATGACGGGATCGGTGGATAACCAAACAGAGCAAGGTCTGTGATACATATACTGGATCGGTGGGTCCCGGGCATGGGTCGCCGTACGTAACCACGACGATGCAGTTATGCAAGGCGACTCGGCCGAGAATTACCGGTCGCCTCTCGGCTCCCATGCATTTAATGCATGATTAACTACCTTACTTAATTAATGATTAGTAATAGTAATAATATTTTCCTAATAAATATAATCTACAACTTGAATTATTAATTCTATCGATCTGTGTGGGGACTATTTCACGAATTCTACTCTGTCATGTCTACATGCAATATGACATGATATAACATGCGAATGCGGGTAGGCCCAAAAATCTTTGGTCAAATCTGGGATGCATATGACGAGTTCAAATTTGGTCCCTAATCATTTTTGGTGGAAAACACGTGATTGATTTATTTTAAAAAATAGTTTATTTTTCGGTTTGGATTCTAATTACGAAGAAAATCAAATCCCGGAAGTCGTACTGAGAATATTTCGATCAGGTCGGTAGCGTCAAATTGCTTAGTCTCCGGTGACGGTCATGAGCTAAATCGATTGTCACGTCTTGAGCGCGCTCGATTCTGGCTCGTCGGGACATTACGAGAGCTTACGTAGTCCAAAAATAATTAAATTCGTGAGTGTCTATTCTGTTGGTGCACGGTTGGGTCAAGGTGTACGGACTCGGAAGGATTATTATTTGAAATTTATAATCATATTATATTTATTTTGAGAAATGTAATTAATTTAATTTAATTTAGATTGATTAAGTTAACTTAACGTTATCGCTCGATTATTTTAATTAGGATAATTAATTAATTAAAAATAGAGAAATTGATTAATATATAATATTATATAATTAATATTGTCTCTTATTAGAAATAGAGAAATTGATTAATATATATATATATATATGATTATATAAATATTAACATTATTCCATTATTAAGTAGAGAAATTGATTAATAGGTATTTATATATATTAATTAATGTTATTCAATTATAAAAATAGAGAAATTGATTAATATATAATTTATATTATAAATTATTATTATACTTTAGTTATTATTTTATAACCCTTAATTATTTATATCTTATTCTTTAATTATATCTCATTTTATATTTTAATATTATTTTCATTAATTAGAAAATATATTATATAAAACTAAATTAAAAATGAAAAATTAAAATGAAAGAAAAAGAAATTTAATTAAACTTAAATTTAATTAATGTTTTTATTTAATTTAAAATGTGTTTGTGTTTTAATTTGTTTGGGATCATAAAATTTTTCTCCGAAACCATTTGTATACATTCGGATTTTTCATTATTGAAATGGCGAGATCATGTAATCATCTCCCATTTTTATCTTTAAGTATTAATTAATTATTTGTTGCACACGTTTTAGTTTACGGCACTCTCTAATTAATTAATTACACTTTTACCCAAATTAACCTTTAGGCCCACTTCGTTAAGATCAATTTATTTTACGCATTTATAATTATCCAAGTCAAGGTGATATTTTGCGCATATAACCCTTAGAAATATTTATTATTAAATATATTTTTAACATTTTGAATAAATATATTTATGTTAAAAAAAATTAAGAAAAGTTATTTTACAAAAAAAAAATATATATTTTTTCAATATCGACTATAAATATATGATATATTTTTAAAAAATTTCATGACACATAAAAGGTGTGTTTGGTTGGTGAAAGGATTAGTGTGAGAATAACAACTTGTTTGAGTTAGTAGTTGAGAATAGTATTAGATTGGTGATATCTTGGGAAATGTGAGAAGAATGTTAATTTTTACTATGTTTGAATAGAAATTTGAGAATAGTGAATGAGAATAGTTAAAATAATTAATTATTTTTTAGTATTTTATTTAATACTACTCCATACTAATATAAAAGAAAAAAAATATTTTTTATTATTTTCACTACCCTCAAGGACGCTAATCAAGCTAACCCAACGTTTTCTATGGGTTAGCGATTAGCGTTGTTCTATTATTCTCGATTTCAATTTTGTGTTTGGATGGTTGCTAACTTGAGAACATTACTACTTTTCCCAAAACGCATTGCTACGTTACACCATCCAAACACACCAAAAAAGAATTACATCAGTTCTTTTTTTTTTTCAGAAATGTTAAAAGAAAAATCAACATATTAAATTTGATGTTTCTCAAATGACTAACAATCAATTTCATGATTGAATCTGCTTTAATCAAATCAATTCAAATAGAGAAACTTTTACAGTGATATTGTTAGAAAAGTCAAGCTCCTCATTATTTCATGATCTCAATTGACGCGTATTCAACATGATTCTCCAAACTTTTGTACTTTATTATGGGAAGCATATTTCTTCACCAAGATCACGAACTTTTTTTCAACTTGTGGCGTTATGATTTTATTTTTTTCTTACAAAAGATCTTAATGTTTCTAAATGAAAGATTCAATTATACATTTTATGTGAATTATATTTTTGTAAGAAAAACAAATGTGGATTAGTACACTGATTATAATAAGTTAGAAAAGTAAATTTAAGGCTAAAATAGTTGTAACAATTGTTATAATAGTTACAAGGGTTGCATCCAAACTTTTAAAGTGCAAGTTGGGGACATATTCCAGCGTCTTCTTCCCTGGCTCTCTAATTTAATTAATGGATCTGGTGTTGACTAGGAACGCGAGTTTAGACCATCAGATCATAGGCGGCATTAATATGGGCCGTCCGATAAAATCCTTCTAATTCCGTCATTATTCCGTCTTGGCGATGGGGCGATGGCGCGTCTTAAAAAACACCCTTCCTCTCTCTTTCGTTGATCTTTCCCCGAAGATCAAATTTATCCCAATTTATTTATTAGCTTTAATTCTCTCTTTCTCTCTACGCAAGGATAGATATAACGAGCTGGGTACTTGTCAGAAATACCCAATTTTCTCACGTGATACCGTTTGAAGGTTAAATTTCCTCTTTTGATTGTTCGATTAGATTTCTGTTTTTGGGGGGTTTTGCACAAGATTGGATTCGAGAGATGGACGCTACTCCCGGAATGGAATTCATGCCGACTATAACACATGGAGGTCGATATTTGCAATATAATATTTTTGGAAATTCGTTTGAGATTACTGCCAAGTATCAGCCTCCAATCATGCCTATTGGAAGAGGAGCTTACGGGATCGTCTGGTAATTTCTTTTCACCTTTCTTACGGGACCGTCTGGTGAACCCTTTCGAATAACGAATTTATTTTGATTTTATGTGCCTAACTTTTCGTTTTTAATTTGTTCAGCTCAGTGATGAACTCGGAGACGGGTGAGATGGTGGCAATAAAAAAGATTGCAAATGCTTTTGATAATCACATGGATGCAAAGAGGACTCTTAGAGAAATCAAGCTCCTGAGGCATTTAGACCATGAAAATGTAAATTTTGTTCTTAAACTAAATCTGCTTATAGGGAGGCATAGATCAATTAAGAAATTTGTGTAATTTGTTGTAATATCGTATGGTTTTAATCAGTACTAAGCCAGAGGTTACAGAAAAGCTTAATTACTTTGGAGCAATATTTATTAGTATTTTTGTAATTAGTAAAATCAATTTGTTATAAGAAACCTGGTCATTTTAATAAAGGATAATAGTTATTACAGGATACAGCCATAAGTAAGAGAAGTATTTATTAGTTGTAGGTCTTCCTTTTCTCTGAAGATAAGTAAAAGTAGTTCAATGATTGAACCAATTCCTTTATTGCCGATTCCAACTCCTTTCTCCATGAAAAGCCTTTATTAGTTCATTTAATTAGTACTTAGTATCTCATGTTATTGTAACAGATAGTAGGGATAAGGGATGTTATCCCCCGCCAGTCCCTCAAGCATTTCATGACGTATACATAGCCACTGAGCTCATGGATACCGATCTTCATCATATCATCAGATCAAACCAAGAATTATCTGAAGAACACTGTCAGGTATTGATTAAATACTTTATTATCACTTTAAGTCAGTAAATGAGGTATTACTCTATTTTCCTTCTCAAATACTGTCAGCTTGTCTTTTCATTCAAGTAAAAGTAATAGCATTATAGTTGTCATGATAAGTTCATAACAAAACTATCATATTTTTCAAAAGAAGATTTTAAAAAATTAATATCTATCTCATGCTTAACAGGCCCATTTCTATATTTGTCTGCAGTATTTTTTGTACCAGATCCTACGTGGCTTGAAATACATCCACTCAGCACGTGTAATCCATCGAGACCTAAAACCGAGCAACCTCCTGCTAAATGCAAATTGTGACTTGAAAATATGTGATTTTGGACTGGCACGGCCCACATCAGAGAATGACATCATGACAGAATATGTGGTTACAAGATGGTATCGGGCCCCAGAACTGCTCTTGAATTCCACCGACTACACTGCAGCAATTGATGTGTGGTCAGTCGGCTGCATTTTCTTGGAGTTGATGAACCGCCACCCACTTTTTCCTGGCAAAGATCACATGAATCAGATGCGTCTGATAACCGAGGTAAGAATTACGAGGGTTGATATATTACTAGCACAATGTGTTTATCGTGGTAGATTAACTGTGAATGGATGATGTGACAGTTGATGGGAGCTCAAAATACTTCTGTTTCACCTAGTTGCGCAATTGATGAAATTTAGGTACCTTATTAGCAAAATATGCACAAGTTTAGTGCATGTTATTATAGCAATTTGGTATAGAACTTAACTCGATGTTTGACTCATCAACTAATTAGTGTTTGTCCCGTTGACAGTTCTGTTTGAGTTACCAATTGGTACTTTACTTAAACATATATAAACCTCATTCTCTTTTGGATTCCTTTAATTTAACACGAGTTTTATTCATTTTTGGGTCCATTTAGCTTATCGGAACACCTACTGAGGAGGACATGGGATTTATTAGAAATGAAGATGCGAAAAGGTACATGAGGCACCTGCCTCGATACCCACGCAAGAGCTTCACGGCAACATTTCCACATGTTAATCCCTCTGCAATTGACCTCATTGAAAGAATGCTCACTTTCAATCCATTACAGAGAATCACAGGTATTAACAATGGATGCATGATCTTCACTATTTGCATCCAAATAATATTAACTTTGTATTTCTAGAAAGAAATTGCATTTTTCAGTTTGCGTTTCATTATTATTTCTTGCTCATCATATCTCCAACTTTTAAATACAGTTGAAGATGCACTTGAACATCCATACTTGGAGAGATTGCATGACATAGCCGATGAACCAATATGTATGGAGCCTTTCTCCTTCGACTTTGAGCAGGAAGCTTTGACTGAAGATCAAATGAAACAGTTAATATACAACGAATCCATTGCTTTCAATCCGGGGTACGGACATTAAAATAATAAAATATGAAGCATGAATCAGCAATATTGGTATCTAATATTCGTAATGTAAATATAAATTTGAATGCTGAGATTGGTCAGGTAGAATTTAAAGATTGTATGAATATTTTTTTCTTTTGGTTTGTGTTGCTACGAACTAGAGAAAGCTACTTTCTGTGTTGTGGATGTGGAGTGTGGAGAGATTTATTTATTCTTTTTCATATGACTATGAGTGAACTAATTAAATATTTGTATTAAGAATGGAAAAAATAATACAATTTCAAATTAAAATACTCTACGATTGACTGTTATGAAAAAGAGACATACTGTACTGGCGTGGTGGTGTACTGTTCGTGGTTGGGTAGGTAGACGGTAGGCATCCTCTTCCCTCTATTAGAAAAGGAGATGGTACTGGTTCCCTTTGTCTCCTATAATAAATAAATAAATAAATAGAAAAGATGCCACTATCTGGAGATGGTACTCTTCCAACTGATGCTGGATGCTGAACAGGAAAGATAATTCCAAAATGAAACCAAAACTTTCGGCATTTGCTTATCTGAGGATTATTATTTATTATTATAATTAATTAGATGTCAGTATCTCATTTCATTTGGTCCGCAATCGTAAAACTATCAATTTCTGGCTGCTGAGATTTAATTCTAGCAAAGAATTTGAAACAATCCAATCTGTAACGTTATTCTAATTCACAATTTTTGCCACTAGAATTTTATCTGATTTTTAGTAGATGGTGCAAATTTAAGTTTTTTTTTTCCAATCTATAATGGTTCTCTACATAAATAGATGGAGACCACATATAAATTATAATTTTAGTATTGAGCTGTAATTAAAATAATCTATTTTTATTTTCTATTTCTGTCTTTACTTTTTACTACACAAAAAATATATTAACAACACCTTTGATGTTCATAATAAATAAAAATTTGAGGGCTAAATCTCATTTTTTGGAACATAAATAATTCTTAATCCGCTCGTGGACCATTAGATGATAGATCATTAATATCCAACAATTTAAATTATGGGAAAACCTTTCAAGAGTTGTTCATAAAAGCCATGAAATTTAAATTAGAATGGCTAAAGTCGATCGACTTCCGTGATGAAATGAAGTAGCTTAACGCTATATTTGATGGTCATAAGCCGTCGATTTTATTCGCAAATTCCAAGGAAAAGAAATAACGGGACTAACATAGTTGACGGATAAACATTTTCCATTAGAAAACAACGTAAACATATAGTGAAATTTCATAACAAAGAAACAAGCAGAAGCGCATTTTCATAGTGCCAAAATGTGACCAAGAAAGTGTTTATTACAGGAACACTCCTACTAATCTGATTCTAAACATGCAAAATACCATCCAAGGAAGCACCACTACTTTAGTAGAAGCCTTTTACGCATCAACAAACCTGAAACATTAAGAACCATACAGCAACTGATCAAGAAGAGCCAACAACTATGCACAAAGACATCATAAAATGTACAAGTATCAAAAGCTATATGATGATTATACTATCTATACATACCCAAGTTCAGAAAGCTTCAAGTGAGCCTCAGCATAATCAGCGAAGAAAGCATCCTCATCCTGCCAAAAATTCATCAAATTAAGTAAATAACAAAAATTGCTAAAAGAATGAGAGATTATAAGAAGGGAATATGAAGGAAAACATACAGCAGCATATTTCTCAACAAGAGGGCGGAAAACAGGGTCTGAAAGAAGGGCCTTGTCAGAAGGCAGCTGGAGGAGGCCTTCCTTCTCTCCGCTTAGGAGCTCCCTGCATTAAATTCTTTATCATTATATTACATTATAATGCACTATTGTTTTTCAAGATATTAAAATATTAAATGATCAGGGGAAATTCAGTGATACATACTTGAAGTAGGAGTTATCAAAGAATTTAATGCACTATTGTTTTTCAAGGTATTAAAAATATTAGATAATCAGGGGAAATTCAGTGATGCATACTTGAAGTAGGAGTTATCAAAGACAAGGGGGTTGGTGGTCCATGCACCCTCAAAGCCAGACCGCTCCTTGTGGCACCTCCCTGAATAAGCAAAGATAAATACATGAGGGAACTACTTATTGATTTGATTTGTAGTAGGAGTTAACAAATAGAAGTGAAACTGACCAAGGTGTGGCCACCAGAAAGTGCAACAATGTCCTGATCACTCAGTCCCATCTGGACTCCAAAGACCTGCCTCAAGTGGTCCGAGCCTACAAACAGCATATTCAGAGTTAATTTAAATAAATCTGTAGTCAAGGAAATAACAATCAGAATTATACTTGCATTACAACTTAATTTTCAGTTATTTACCCTTGGTGGCATCAGGAAGGCGGCCCTCAACTGGAGGCTCTGTCTTGTCCTGAAATTCAATAGTACATTGTTAGTAAACAAGTTTTAGGACCTAGCACCAAATAAATCACAGAAATCGAGATGTTTCATATAAGCAATGTTGTTACTCCAAAGAGCATTCTATTGGGATCCAAGTGATGATAGAGCTAATCATATGTAACAAAAATCAATAAAAACATAGAGTTGATTGGTCATAAGGGCCAGCAATGGGTATACTTTACGGAAGACAACTTACTTGTTCAAAGCCACTCATCTGAAACAAGAACTGCAAGTTCACTTTAACTAAGAAATAATTGTGCATAATTTCAATTCATGCCATTATCATGAATCAATGACCTGAATGTGGTGATCTTTATAGTTCTAATTTCTAGTGATATTGATCAATAAGATGAACCAGCCAAGAGAGCAAGTTCAAATAGTAGCTGGTATCAGATCATGAACATGATAGTGGTGGGATGTGGCATACTGATACAATTAAAAAATGTATCTATAATAAAGTAGATGATGTATAACTAAAGACATTCCAAATGCATTATCAAAAGTGAAAGGTGTCCAGGACAGCAACTAGGCGGCTCACTAAACCAAAATAAATAGGCCATGGGCCCATGATTGATTTATTTCAGTCTTTCAATCAAAGTTAGGTGAGCCCAAGATTTTGAAATCTGAATAAACGTCATTTTTTTTCCAACAATTGGCCACCAGAATTATCTCCTCCCAAAATAAAAATAGACATAGATTTTCTTCATCTAGGCTTGTTGTAGCCTGGCATTCTAAAAGACTAGAAGTGATGTTTTACTCTAAGCATGTCGGCCAGTACTTTATCTAAATCTATTCGGAAAAGCTAAAGTAACCACAATTATTATCCTCATCCAACACCCCTTTCACCAAACTTCAAAGATTCGTCTAATTCTAATAGATAATAAACAAGTACAAAAACCCTACCAAAACCCAAGACTTTAACAGATAAAATATTATTGAAAATTTCAAAACCACGACTGTTTTAACAAAACTCCCTCAAATTAGACGACAATCACAAATAAAAGTAATAATCAGCTATACCTCTCTTCCAGGGTGGAAGGGAACCTCAGGACCACCAGTCACCTCCACAGCTACAACTCCAGCAAGCTGAAATCATGTTATATCAGAAATAAAAACTAACATCAAACCCCAAAAAAAAAGAAGAATGAATTTAAAAAAAAAACTCAGATCTAGTCGAACCTGGTAGAAATCAGCGTAGGAAAGTGTGGGAACTGCTCCTTGATTGGCTCAAGAAGTCTGACAGCAATATCGAGACCATTGTTTGCACCGTGTCCCCGCTCCGCTTCAAACCTCATGGTACCGAACGGACCTCCGGTCTTGCTCCCCTTGTCAAATGTTCCAGCAGAGTGCCACCTGTCACGATCAACAACATTCATTCAAATATAGATCCATAAATAAAACTCAAATAAAGTATGTAACAACGATCTACATCCAGAGATCGGATGGATAACGCTTAAAATGAGACCATATATAACAGATCGGAAGAGACCATATGTAACAGATCGGAAGAGACGGAAGAGAGCACTTACGCAAGGCGGAGCATGAGGGGAGCACAGTTCTTCTCGGCGATGAGAGCACGAAGCTTTCGCTTGGCCTTCTCAACGGCCTTCTGGTAATCCTCGCTGACGGTGGGGTATGACTTGGCCATTTTTGATCTCGTGGACCTCCAACTCCGCATATGCTTGCTTATATACCACCTGATTGGAACCCCAAGAGGCCAAGAGGCCAAGAGGCCAAGAGGAAGATTCTAGTAATTCATGCATCACCGTCCGATGCAATAATCGTGCGTTAGAGGATCATATGACGGTTCGGACGGTCGTGATTGGTTTCGTGGGGTGCGCGTGTCTAGGCAGCCGGGCCCGGGCTATAAAAAGTGTGAACGCAACCCAACTCCTCCAGATTCCATTTGGACTTGGTATAACAATTTGTAACCCAGAAGGGACACATGGCAGTATCCTAATGGACGACAGAGGGAGAGGGGTATGGACCGTATGGTACAAATACAAATTAACAAATGGAGACGTCAATCTACGGGCTTATGCGACTGGGAGATTGGAAAATCATGTATGCTAGCTATAGTTGTTCATGGGAAAAAGAAATTTGTTAGATCTGTCCTCTTCAATTGCTAAGTCAACTAAATATAGGTAGATAGATTCGTCTCATTTTTATTTTTATTTTTTTCTTTAATAATATTAAACACAATAGTAGTAAATACCAGTGAATAAATAATAACCATTAGTAATAAATAAATTAGCAGTTGATAATCATACAAAATAATAAACATTAATATTGAACAAAATAGTAATAACTAATAATAAAAAAATATACATAATTTTATATAAAATAATAATCGTTGGTACAAAATAAAATAATAATCAATAATAGTACAAAGTAGTATTAGATAGACATTAGTATCAAACAAAATAACAATAAATAAAATAATAATTACTAATAAATAATGATAATAATTAAAATTAAAATTATTAGTATTAGTATTAAACAAAACAATAATTAATAATAGTGAAAAGTAATATTAAATAACATTATACTAAACTAAATGATATTACACAAAACAACAAAAATTAATAATAAAAAAATAACAATAAATAAGATATAATCATTAGTAATAAAAATAATAATAAACAATGATAAACAAAATAATAATCATTATTATTAAATAACATAATAATTAATAATATACAAAATAATATTAAATAAAATAATAAAATACTAATAAATAAATTAGTATTAAATAATAATAAACAAATTAATTGTAAATAATAATCATTAGTATTCAACAAAATATTGATCTATAACAAATAATGATGTGAAATAATATTTTCTAATATTAAATAAAATAATAATTAATAATATTAATATAATAATTATAATAAATTAGTTAATTAATAATAAATAAAATAATAATCAATAGTATCAAATAACTAATTATAATTTTTTATTTTATTTGTTCTCTTCATCACTATTCTTAAGTTACCATTCAAACAATATTTTACTAATCTGAATAATAAAAAATAGCTTTATTCTCATATTTTTGAAATATCACTAATCTCATATTATTCTCAATCATTAACTAAAAAAATATTATTTTTATACTAATCCTTCCACCATCCAAGAACAAATTCCATCGACCGGATTCATTGTAAAGCCGTCCGAGGAGATCCCACTAGTATACACCCATGTCTACATATGAATTCATGTTATCAATAAATATATGCAAATATTAATATGTAATAAGTTAATATTTATATATATCAAGCCAATTGATAAAAACTAAAAAAAAATGAATATTTTTTATGACACCACATTATTGGTAAACATACATAAATAAGAACATAAAACGAGTTTACATTAATATAAATTAAGACAATTATAACAATCAACTTATTGAGGAAATAAGTATCATTTACGAAATCACGTGACTAGTCGGGTACACTATATTTGGGTCGCTTGAGAACAGGACCGTTCCAAGAATTGCGATGCTATTATAAATCCTGAGCCATTTAAACATAAATTTGCTATTTCAGAATAATATCAGGTTATAGCTATTTTGTTAAACTATCATTTAACGATTTAGCGGATTAATACTCTCGTGAGAATAATGAAAATAATAAAAAAAAATCTCCGATCTCATTTTTTATTCATTCCTTTAATAATGTTAAACAAATAGTAAAAAATCATTAGTGATAACAAAATAATAAACATTAATATTGAACAAAATAATAATAAATAACAATCAAAATAATAATTGTTAGTGCTAAACTAATTGATAATTATTAATTGTAAAAAGTAATATTAAATACTAAAATAATAATAGACAAAATAAAAATAATATAACTAATAATAATAACAAATTAATAATAACTAATAAACACTACTAGAATTTGAGTTATTACCGTGGTTAGTTGATGTTTTTTCCGTGGTAAATTTGGATTCTACGAAAATAAGGAGATTGGCACGTGACGCTCATCATTTCTGTAGACAAGTCCACGGAAGAAATTTGCACGGAAATAAAATCCACGGAATATAATCTATTTTTTCACGGAAATACTCCAGAACTTTCTATATGTTTGAAAAACACAGCGAGAGTGAAATTTTTGGGAGGGAGGCCAAAACTCTCATTTCCCTCGGCTGAAAATCCCCCCTCCCCTAATCATTTCACCCAGAAATAAATTGCATTGGAGAGAAACCATAAAATGATAATCACAACGCCCAGAAATGCATCACATCATAAATCTAACGGTCCATAAACAATTTTAGGAGCCTAAAATTAGGAAAGAGGAGACATCTTTTGAAAAAGAGTACACATATATCCTCCAAGCTAGCTCTCCGTCTTCATTTCCCCACCATTCTCATCTCCAAGTTAGGGTTCCGCTGTGAAACCCTCGCCACTCAGCCATTAGTGGTCGTCGAGCGCTCATCCCAGCACCTTTTTTCCTCGGCTTACCCACTTTGCTGACCACCATTCCCCTCCCATGGTCGCCTCGACACGGTCGACACAATCTCGGGCTGATCTTGGCCAAGCCCCCCTTCTTGTGCCTTGCTCCCTGTCATCGCCTTGACATTCTGGTACTCCCTTTCTTTTCTTTTCCTAGCCTAGTGTGCCATCTCGCGGTGCCAAGGACTGAGCCTCGTGCCCCTTTTCTTCTGTTAGAAAACCTTATTTTCTGGAATTTGAGCAGTTTGACTTCATTTTCATTATTACTCACAGAAATATTGACATTACTCACAGGAATATTGACATTACTCACAGAAATAATGACTCTAATTTTATTTTTAAAGTTGGTGTCATATTTGCTCTTCTAACAGAAGAACAAATATTAGTGTGGACTCAAGTGAAAACTAAAGAATCTCTGCCGCATAGAAATATTAGCATTACTATATAAATAGTTGTTTCTTTGTACTGGTAATATATATGCTAGCTTGCCCCAAAATAACTTTTGATACTTTAATTTCTATTCAAACAACACATATATACTATTTTTTGCCTTAATCAAACACTCTTTTGTGCTGTTTATGACACAGATTCTTTCATATGGCTGGTACAAAGTCTTCTCTACCAAGGGGAAAAAGGGTAATTGATTTTATTAAATGGAGACCAGTAGATTTTATTAACTCGGTAATTGATTAATTAATGTATTCACCAAATTGCTATTGTGTTGTTTTATTAATGAAGGAACAGTTTAAATATCGAGCAGGAAATGTCACGGCAGAGTTTTATCTCAGGTGAATTTTCAGCTTTCTATAGTGAGAATTGAGTGCAAACAAGTCAGGTTTTGATGTTTCACAATACTAATTTTTGTTGTTCACTGTATGTTGTGCTTGTAGGCTCATGGTCTCATTTCTCAGCCAACTCAAGGACAACATATGTCTTTATTTCAGATAAGTATAATTTCTAACAAATTTGAATGGGTGATGGTATTTGACGGGAGTTGTGTAAGGTTTTCATAGTTTTTAACATTGGAGTGGACTAGTATTGTGAGATTCATGCATGTCAAAGTTTGTAGATTTAGTTTGTGTTTTAAGACTTTGCTGAAATTGATATAACAGATAGGTATGAATGTTGATTATTATCATGTTTCACTAAAAATTATATATATTTTCTAAAAAGGAATTATGGCAAATTTCAGGGCTCTTATGCAGTCATAAAAGAATATCATCGTAATATTAATATTTTCATATTATTTACTTAGGGTCACATGGCCCTTCCTTACAGTGCACTTATTGGAATGCAAATGCCTCTGCACCAAGTAAGAACAAAACATATAGATTCAACTTTGTTGTTATGTCTAAGGTTTGATCAATTTTCAATATTGGGTTTAAGCATGCGTTTAGTGGTAAATATTACAAATTTATATTAGTCATGCTTGAGGGCAAGAAGAAAAAACTGTATTGTACATGCTTCAAAATAGAGAGATACAAAGGACCCAATTTTATAAATGTAGGTTGTTTAATTGTAATGATGCTTCAAAGTAAAAGATCCTAAGTATTTTTTTTGTTCTATACTAGAGATTATCTTCAATGTCGCAATCAAATGTGATGGGAGAGATACAAGCACTTGTAATTCAAGCTACAACAGGAGAGACAGCCATGAACCGATGGTACGAGGGATCGAACTCGGACAATCAACAAATGCAGTAGTTAGGTTTGGTATGGTTAACGGTTTTCAATTTTTTGGTAATAGAATGTCCAATTATAGCAATATAGCAGACAAACAGCTTTTCAATTATAGCAATATAGCGAGTTGATATACGGGTTTATATTTTGGCAGTTCAATACCTGTATTTTTTGATTTGATGTACTTCCAATTGGTGTTTTTATATGCTATATTATTTTTCTGAAGTTATTTTTAATGCTTGATTGTTTTAATTTGTCATCAGTTGACAATTGGAAAATAAAACAAAAATTAGGAATGATATTTTGTGCAGGAATGGGTTTTACTGCCAGAATAAGTGGTGTTACTCCCATAAATAATAGATTTCTTCACATATTGTAATTTTTTTTAAATCTACGTAAATTAATTAATAATAGAAAAATAATAATATGGATGAGTAGAGTTATTCCGTGACTTGTTAAAGTTATTTCCGTGGAAGTAAAAACCATGGAAATAATATGAGTTATTTCGTTGCTCAATTCCTCGGAACTGCCAAATATTTACTACGGAATTAAGAACCGGAGCACTCAGACGGGAACCTATTTCCGTAGAATAATTTCCGTGCTTAATTCCTCGGAAAAGGATTATCTTCGTGGTATTCTACGGAAATAGTATTTGTTCTGGCGATGAAAGTACCGTGGAAGCCTTTCCGTGGGTAATTCACGGAAATGACGTCTTTTCCGTGCTTGACTCCACGGAACAAGCGTTTTTCATTCCACGGTAATAACAACAATTCTAGTAGTGTATTTATATTGTCAATAAAAATCTTTATATCAAAATATTGTATAATATGAATCCTGAGTTATAATTGATGTGATATAGTAATAACAATAACGAAAATTACTGGCAGCTGCTACCATGTCATCAAAAATAGCAATAACGACAAAGATTATAACGTAGAACCGCACTAAAGGGTTTTTGTAATATTTGTTAGTTCTGCACCAGTAGAAACCACAGTGCCTAAAGTTTCAGTAGAAACAAAACTGGTACACCTGTAATCAGTATAAATCATTCGGACCCGCAACTGAGAAGATAATTTACCCCAAATTGTACGGTCATTAGATTGCAGTTCTGACTTGAAGATGACATGATTACCATTCTCCTGTAAGACCCATCACCAACAAGCCCACTAATTCACTAACTATCATTATGCATCAACACATCGATCTTACTAAATAAGAACAAGAGCAAATTTACAGGAGCATGGTAAGAGCAATTTCAGTGAAAAATAAAATAAAATAAAAACTATAATTGCTCCCTCACAATATTATAAACAGAAATAAGGATCTCAACACTGATCAATATTATAATCAGCCACTCCAAAAAATCTGATTTCCGGTTTTGAAGTATTTCCTGAAGGAACCTTATGTTATATATGCTGAAAATTGCAAAACAAAAAAGGGAACACAAACTTAGTTTAATGAATGAAGTGCTCCTTAAATCTTTCGGTGGTTTGTTTTGCCTTTCTCATCTTTTTTTTGTTATATAGCCTTTTGCATTTCTTGTGAGCACCAATGAATCTGACTTGAATACAGTTAAGTGTTGTGCCACTATCAATATGATGTGAAAATATTGACTTTGTACCTCTCAAACAGACCCAGCTTGAGGATGACATCAGCAAGATTAGAGTTGGCCTTGCCCACCAACTGGAAAAGGTTTTTCCTCTTCATAGTAAAAGTACCCGTCTTTTCCATGCCTCGGTTTATATCTGTGAACTCAGCTACCATTCCATCAACCTACCAACAAAAATCTCGTCCATTTATTGATCAGATGGTGTACATACTGATACTGCCCAGCATTTAAGTAGCAAAAGAGAAAGGAAGAAGATGCACATGACAAAAAATGAAGAAGGACATCATGCAACTGGACTGTTTAGAGAGATGTTTCAGTGATAATGCATGAGTGTCTACTGTCAACATGATTTTGCATGTGAGCCAGGGACAGTGATCACATTGGGAAAGCACGAACATGGCAGGAAAAGTCAGCGACAAATTCAGTGTGGAGAAGAAAGTAAAAAGATGATCCCACTAAACTACATTCCTTTTCTAAATCAATACCCTCTTTTTATCCATAGCCAACTAATGCATCCAAATAATCATCAACCCAAACATCATTATTCATTATTTGACAAAAGAGATTTTGTAAAAAAAAGACCTCAAGGGGCTAATTTTTTTTAAAATAAATATCATTATTAGTCTCCTCCGTTACTTATCTTGTCTTGGTCACTGCCGAACTACAAGTTCAAGTATGAAACTATGGGCCTGTCTTCAAAGTCTGATAGAACTGCGAATGAAAATTAATTGAAAGCATAACCACAATAACTGAACACTAATAATTTTTGCTCACAGAAGTTTCAATGATCTATTTTTAATCACTGGACACTAATATTTAGCCCAATTCAGTCACTTCATCACAATTTCTGTTACCTCCCATCTCATCTCTTCTGTCATCTTTTTCTTCTCTGTTGTGCTCCCCCTTCTCTCTTTCTCCCACTTGATTTCTCACACTCTATGCCCAGAAGAGAAAAAAGAAACAATGAAGTAAAGTACTCAAATTCCAACTGCTCTCATCTCCTCTATCAATTTCCTATCCGGCACTCTCATACCACTAAAAAAAAATGAACAACAGTCATTCCAAGGATCTCAACTGAAGCTCACAACCCACTCAGCCAATATATCTCGGTTACGCTCTCTCTCCCCAACAGAATCTTAGTTGAAGACAAGAAAAGCTTCAAGTCGTGATTTCAGACAATGTCTCAGAATAACCTCTCTACCAGGCGACAGTGACGAAAAGACACCGGGGCAAGGGTTTCCAACACGGACGAAGTAACGTGTATGGCGAGCAGGTGTACTAGAGAAGGACGACCAAATGGAGAGAAGGCGGCGCGAACTGAGGCGATAGTAACTGGTAGTGTATGTATTATACTATTATGTAAGGAGCGGGACTTGGATTGGGATAAGCGAGAAATAGTAACTGGGCTGGCCAGGCTTAAATGTTGTTTAGGTGAGGATTGATTGTATCCAAGAAAGAAGATGTTGAATCTCGTAAGACAAGGTGTTGTTGGGCAATTGGCTAAGTTAATTATCGACCAGCCACGTTACTTGTCTTCATGTCATACATTACGTGGAGACGTGGAGTCTAGATGATGTTAGACAAAGATAAATTTTTGAGTGATATTTTGTTAATTATAAATTTTTGGATGGCATGAAACCAATTTCTCAAAAAATGAAAGTATCATTGTACTTAATATCACTAATTCATTTGTAGGCTCTCAGATCCACCATGTCCAGACAAAATTAATACAGCTTTCTTTGTGGGTCCTTTCGGCCAGCAGAAATTAATAGTGCTTATCTGAGCGTGCAATCACAGCCCCCAGAAAAAAATATTTGGCAACGTGGCCCCATAAATTAACTTTCTTCTTTTATTTATTATATATAGTTTACTTTAATAATAGTGCTTTGTTTGTTGCGAACGTCAAGTTCGTCCATATCGCCTCGTGCATTGAATCACGTTTCTATTTATGACCAAACCAACTGCTCTGCCCCCAATCCAATTAATAACGTGCACAACTTCAACTAGTGATGTATATTCTTTAATTAAAAAGACTAGTGAAAAAGTACAGCTTTCGAAGAGAGAAGTGAAGTGATTATGGCAGCTGGCAGGCTCTGCTCTGACGAGGTTGAGAGAGAGAGAGAGGGAGAGGTGATCATGTGCTTCGCCAATATTCTAACAAGAAATTGAGGTTTTGATCGAAAGCGAAGCAATTAACGACACAACCAGCCAGCTGGAACTTTTTGTTTTGCCAGCTTCGTCAACACAGATATCACCGCCATAATATTTTAATAGGAGTAATTTAATGCCTGCTTTTTGCACGTGCAACATGTTACCCGATCTATATTTTTTAGATTCATATTTTAAATGTAGATGTTAAATTATACTGTATTTTATACTCTCATAAGTGTATATGCAATTTTTTATAATTTATAATTTTTTTTATACTAAATGAAATGAAAAAGTTTTCATCATCCTATTATTGCATTAATTCATTAAATATTTGACATGAAAAGTTGGCATAGTTTGATAATCAATTTCAACATATGGAGTAAAATTAACATACTCCTAGGAGCACGGAACACTTTGTGTTCCTAACTCAAAAATACATCAAATAATTTATAATTTTTTATTTATCATGCTCATTAAATTATTCATATGAAAATCTTATGGAATACAATAATTTGGCTTGTTTTGAGTTTTCTAATTCATTATTTTTAATTTTTGAAAATAATGTGCAAACTTTAAATATTTGTTATTATTTTTAGAGCTGAATTTTCAAAAATTAAAAATAGTGACTTAAAAATTCAAAACATCTCAAATTTTGATATATTTCAATATAAAGAATTTAATAAACATGATAAATCAAAATTTAAAATTTATTTAATATATTTTTTGACTTAGAAATACACTAACTTTACTCTACACATATATACATACATACATGCATATACGGATCAAAGAATATAAGAGAGAAATTAGCTTTACTCCAACTTAAATAAAGAAATTATGGGACTAGTTTAACAATGAAATTTTATGCCATGAATGGATCAAAGAATACAAGAGAGAGAATTAGTAATATTTTATTTCAAATTTTAAATTTTGAAAATGACACTCTAAAATTTTGAAATTTTTTGCTATATTTTAGATTGTTATAAAATTGCTAGTTTTGGATAGTGCAGAAATTGTTAGATCAGCAAACTTTGTGTCCATTTGAAAAATAGCAAAAAATTCAAAGAAATATAAAATATGTTCTCCAAGGATATTTCAATATGAAAATGATGTTCAACGGGTTGGATCGACCGTTTGAACTTTTAAATTTGAGATACAGATGTGAAGCACGAGAGATTTTATGTTTCGTGAAGCACCATAGCCTCACTCTTATTAAAAATATAAAATAATTATCTTTATATGTATTTAACTACATATTTTTGTATAATTTACCCAATGGATAATGGATTACGAAAACCCCTCACTCATATCCATACCCGATAAGTTAACAAAATATTTCCGTATCCATATCCATATCCGATGACTTAATGAAAATAAAATCTTACCCATACATGTTTTATCAAATACGATACGAATCGGATAAACGACCAAAATAATATCATTGACAGCCATAGTTACACTAGCAACGCAGAGGAGGAGATAATTGGGGTTGGGTTTAACTGGGTTTCTGAAATCATCTCTAAAATAATAAAAAAATATTAAAATTTTATATATCATTTTTAAAAATTCAAAATAAATATTTAAAAAAATTTAAAATAAAAAATTATCCTCCAATATTTTTATATGAAAATTTTAATGGTAATGATAAATTAAAATTTTGAACATATTATGATAAAGTTTCTGATTCAGTTTTATAAAATATCCACACATATATATAAATATTAAAATTTTATTTCAACTTGATTGAAAAATGCTTGAGAGTTGAGAAACTAACCGGTTCCTGTTTTGGGAGGGCTGGTCCGATACAAATAATAATAAATTAATAGCAAGACAGGAGCCGCCGTCCTCTTGTCGTTTTCTGATCTGTTGGAAACGGATAAATCAAACTCAAAATTCTGGATTGAATTCTGATATTTTCAATCAAACCTTAAATTTGAACACATAAATTGTTATTTCTACCTCAAAATTAGTTCAAATCCCATAATTCAGCAGGAAGAGAAAACTATACATATCAGAAAGCATAATCAGATGAGAAAACAAGGGAACAAATCTCCCTAGTAAATTTACAAATTTACAAATTTACAAAAAAAGAAAAAGGAACCCTCTCGTCCGCAAAACTCAATTGAAATGAAACATCTCAATTTCGAGTTCCTAAAGGGTGCATATGTACAAAATCTCTCTCCACCATGATCAAACCTCTAAACTAAAACAGAGGAAAAAAAAAGGGAAAACAAAAGGAGTTGAGCTAGCCATCAGACGAGTAGCCACTTTTTGATGTGACTGGTGTAGTCGTGCCGCTACTCTCTCTTGATTTCTCTCCATTTTTAGAAGATTTGGGGATGATGGATTCAATAATCATGGAGAAGATCTTGGCTTTCACTTGACCTCGCCTCGGAAACGGCCTCTTCGGCTTCTCGTACTTGCTCTCCGGAACTCCGTAGTACATCATACTTCTTCTAGTTCAGAGAGGAAGATTTTTTCTGTTTTTTTATTTTCCTTTTGTTGAGAAAAATGCTGAGAATTGTGGAATGGGGGAAGGAGAAAAGGAGGCTGAGCTCATATTTATAGAAGAAGAGAAGTGCATGTGGCAGTTTTACTTGTTGGACTCTTGAAAATTTCTATATTCGACATAGGGATCGTTACGGAATGTCGATATTTATCATGATATATTTTACTTTTGGCAGCTGTTATTTTCACAATTTTTATGATAAACTTTTAAAAAAATATTATAAATTTTGTTGTTGTGCGTATCTTTTAATTTTAATATATTTATATTTAACACTAATTTTATTATAAATAATGTCTAAATTAATCATATTTTTTTATTTTTAAATAAATTTAATTTATTATTTAATAAAAGATGATATGTAAAATATAATATTTTTTCTAAGTATGGTAATGCAATGCGTAGTTTTTTTTTGCCATAAAACTTAATAATAGTTGATATTTAATTTATTTAATATATAATTATTTAGATCTCCTTTAAATATGTTGGTATAAAATAACAAATGAAGTGAAGAGAAAAACTGAGTTTGACTAAAATCTAAACTGCCGCTTTTATAAAATCAATCAATCTCAATTATAAATTAAATAAGGACATTTTGATCATTACACATTATCTGATAACATTAATGGACGTCCTCATACATACGCTCCTTATAATATAGTATATATATACAAAATATAAAAATAAAAAAATTATAGATATTTTTCTACTTATCAATTTATAGTGTTTCAAATTTCATACAATTTCATATTGTTTGATAGTTCATCGAAGACAATTAATTTTTTTATAGTTTATAATGGTTTCAATTTAATGATTTTTCATGAACTATCAAGCGATAATGAAATTATATAAAATTTGAAAAATTAAAAATCTATAAGTAAAAAATATATCTATATATTTTTTTTCTTGTTTTAAGATTTTCCCTATTTTTTATTGTTAAGACTGTCGAAGTAACCCATTGTCAAGATATCCCCCCTACTTTTTTTTTTGTTCTCTACGTATATGAATTTATCAATTATCAGGGAGATAAAGAATAATTAAACCTGGTGTTCATTTTTATATTGTTTGATGAATTTGAGAATTATAGCCGTACAAATTACTGAGTAATACTAAGTTATATTACATTTGATAAATTAAATTGTTTTATTTTGCAATGGAAAAATTTCAAAGTTTCCTTGTACTTATTTATACTTACCAAATATGATTTTGTATTAAATTGAATTTCGAGAACCTTATTCAAATTTGCTATTTATTTATACAATATAATTTTATTGAAATTTATTTATCTTGTGCCACGGAGATTCTCCTTACACTTCTGACTGCAAATGACCTTGTTTAGCTTTTTCCGTAATCAGTTTTTTTTTTTAATCTAATTCAACTGTTATTTGACCGATTAACGGGCTTTTGTTCAGTTAATCTTGAGCAAATACAACACAAATCTTAAATTCATGCGAAATGTTGGCACCTCATTTGCGAAGTAATTGAGTTTTTAATATTTTTTTTTTTTTTATGAAAATAAAATTTTCATGTAGTGGCAAAAAATAATGTCGTTTGTGTGGGGATTTCAGATTCAAAAGCAGATGAGATGTCAAATTTGAGTGATTATGATTTTTTTTATTAAAAAATAACATTTTTAAATTTTTATAGAAGAAGGATTGCGAAGTTACTGGTTAGATTAGAGATGTTAATTATTGATCCGATTTGAACTCAATCCGATCCGACATAATCTGAAAATAAATGAATTGAATATAAATTTAATTTTTTTCAAACTCAACCCGACCCGATTATTTTTTCCAAACACGATACGTTTGCAATGAGTTCCTTCCTATTTGGAGTTTTGAAATCATGCGTTGATGCAGTCTCAATAGTCGATACCAGATGACTATTGAGACTGCATCTGCAAGCGAAGTCTGTTGATAAATCTTCATTTAAAATGTTTTACCTCTGTTTATTTGTCTCATATATTTTGTACATATGGAAACAACTATTGGATGAATTTCAATGAGGTTTATTTCTTGTTTTGTTCCTCGGACGGTTGAAATTCTTTCATTTTTTGTGTTTTTATTATGCCTCTACTCTCTTTTTTTTTTCTTTCTTTTTAAATAATACAAAATTTAAAACGAAATGTCAAAATAACATAGTTTATTTGATTTCTAATATTCTCTTCTTATATATAAAAAAAGTTATTCGCTTCTTCATTTTCATTTCATATAAATCAATAAGTTTAAAAAATCAATATCCAAAATTTATTCGAATGTTCTAAATAACGCACTATAGCATCGTTATAGTGTTTTGGGAACTCAAACACTATGCTATACACCTGCACTGCACAATGTGTGCTATTTACGCTATAACAGCGATAGCGAAACTATTACGTATAGCGTATAGTGGCGCTATTGCACACTATCGTATATTTATTCACAATAAATTTTAAATGATTATAATTTCTTCATCCGAACCCTGATTGATATGATTCAAAGTGCGTTGAAAAATTAAGAATAAGATCTACAATATTGACATATAATTTTAATCATTCTATATAAATTTTGAATCAAAATTTATTTTTTTCTTTATTATCAATTTGACCCCGATTTACATCTCTTTTGCTTTCTTCTTAGCTTCCCTTATTTACCAGAAATAACAACTAAAACTAAGTAATACCTTAAAATTGAGAAATTTAAATCTAACTTAAACTAAATTAACTTAATTTTTTTTATTTTGAGACTTAATCTAATTCAAAATTTAGCATTTTAATTAATTCATCATCGGTTGTGAGGGTACGCCGGTCACGGTTTGGTGAGCTCCCGAGGAGGTTCGACCGAGGATGAAGTTTCTGATCTCCGGTAGCAGAGAGTTAGGGTCCCTACCCCTTACAATCTCCAATAGAGATTTCTTGGACATTGGAAAGGCTTCTTCAAGGTCATCCCTGCTTGATCCCTCGGACAGTGATGAAGAAGAGTCACTAAGGAAGGGGAGTGAATACTTGGGCGGTTGACGGGGAAGATCAGCTGCCGAGTATAACAGAGTGTGCACCCATTTCTTGACTAAAACCCTTACCCTGTACTCCAGTCCGCCTATTATTAGCTTGAGTTCCTCTGGAATGATCTCAAGATCAGGTGTAGCCACTACTAAGCTCCATAGGGAGATGTCGGCTGGTCTCTTCGGATTGATGGTGCTTGGATAGACACCCATTTGACTGGCCGCCAAGTGCACTACCCTTTCTGACCATAGGTTACGCCCCAAACCAATTAGATTGATAATATAGACTAACGTATTCAGTTTAATATAGACTAAATTCATTTTTATTGTAGTGATAATATAGACTAACGTACTCAGTATTAATATTTTTAAAATTATATTTTAATTATTATAACATTATATCTTTTATTATTGTTTCACATAACAAAATGATTAGATAAACATTTAAAAACAAACTAAACCAAAAAAAATATTTTAAACAAAATAAACAAACTAATAAAATTTATTAAAAAAATAAATTTGATCCCAATTACATAATTATAAATAATAAGATAATTAAATAAATATTTTAAAATAAGCTAAATTAAAAAAATATATGTTTAAACATAATAAACAAACTAAATGATCTATTAAAAATAATAAATAAATAAACAAATAAAAGAAGAAAAAAATGGACTCGAGTTTTAAACTCGGAGGTCTAAATATCAGAGTAATCATATCATATACCTCTTTTTTTTTATTATTTCAATTACTATAAAAACAAAATCTGTAGATTTCCCCAGCTTATATATTTAACTGCAAAGGAAGTTTGCTTCTCCTCCCGCACACAAGAAAAACAAAATGACTAATTTTGGGCCCTCCTCCCCACGTTCTATTATTTTGTATATAATGTGACCTCTTTCTGACTTGGATTAAAGTTTTGTAGTTGTAGGCTTTGTGGCCTTCTCCTGTCTTCGTACTTTTATAACAGCGAGACTAATTCAAAAAGATTGTTACTCTCCCCATTATCACAAGAGGAACAACTTCAAGTTTTTGGTGTTGAAATTATAAAATAATATGACTCAATATTTATCCATATCATCACACGGTCATAATTAGTGTGATATTTATAACGATTAATTCGGATTAAATGGAGGAGTTATAGGCAGAGCAAAATGAATTAATTTTCTAGATAACGCATGTTACGGTGATCTCTGGTCATCAGTAATGGGGTAATAGAGATTGTGTTGGTAAAAGAGATGCTATTGGTCTGTTATGGAGTAGTGTATTTCTTCAAATTTGATGTATTTATTTGCTTTTTGTTCAAGTTCAAATTGCTATATGTATATATTGCATCTTTTTTTTTAGTTTGCTTGAAAAAAAATTTGTATCGTTTTTTGAGAAGAAGAAAGCAGATAACATTGATTTCTTTTTTTTTTTTTTAAAAAAAGAAATATTGCTAATTCTCTGAAACGAAACAGTCCGTTCTCTGCCGAGGCATTACATACACAATATAATAGATATGACACCGGTGATATAGAAAACAAATGAATATATCTAATTGAGATTAAGGTCAGACTTAGGTATTTGGATACTACACTAATACTATACTTGATTATCTTGTTGTTTCTAGATGGAGGCTTAATGAAACTGTAGAAACACCTAGTCAGACTTAAGGATACTACACTAATACTATAATTTTAGGATTTAGAAGTATGATATAATATATATTTACTACTATTATTTTTATTAGGACTAGTATTATTATTATAATAATTATTAGTAGTAATATTATATTATTACTATTATTATTATAATTACTATTATTATCTATTATTATCATATTATCATCATCATTATATTTGAAATCTCTGATATCTATGATCCTAGATTAGACTTTATTTTTATTCTACTCCAATTTATTTAGGATTAAAAACCTTATTGTTGTTGTTGTTATACTATTAAGTTTTATATTTTTTAAAAAAGAATTATATACTGTGCAACTATACTCAGAAAAAAAAATTTGTATATCATCTTTTATTAAATAATAAATTAATTTTATTTAAAATTTAATGTTTCTAATTCATTTGAAATAAATTATATTTAAATAATGAGTTAGGCTATGGTGCTATACTTAGTTAATGATCAAATTTGCTACGGACTAAAAAATATAGGTAAATCATCTCTAAATTTTGATTTATAGGTCTTAATAAATTTTTTATATCAAAATATGATGGGATATAATTTTTTATTTTTTGAATTTTCTAAGTATTAGTTTTGGATTTTTAAAAATGACTTAGGAAATATGTATTATTTTTTTATTATTATTGAATCATCTTAAAAAAATAGAAAATGAATATTTAGAAAATTCAAAAAAATAGATATTTTTATCCCATAATATTTTGATATAAATTTTTTATTGAGACCCATAAATAAAGATTTGGAGATGATTTACCTATATTTTTAATCCCGTAGCAAATTTAATGATTAACTACGCGTAGCACCATAGCCTAACTCTTAAATAATATATATATATATTAATTTATAATAAAATTAATAGAATCTGCATGATTAGCGATTTGCCGGTTAGTAGTTGTAAAAAGTTGCATGTTGCCTTTTAGCCATCATCATAAAAGAAAATTCTGTTCTTACCAAAGTTTTGTAGGGTGACAACCAAAATCATGCTGTAATTGTTTAATATAATCAAACGCCAGATGATCAAACTGACACAGGGCATTTGTCAGGACTTAAACAGCGTTAATTTCACCATCATGATTTTTATCCCACTGTTGTACAAGGCCCACAACTTTACGAGAGTGACAGCTGAGGTTGGCGGGCCTCAGGAAAATTTTCATAAAGGAAGAAAGAACCAACTTATTTAATAGAGGGGCTAGTGACCTCGTAAAATTTTTATAGAGGGTAAAAAACGCAAGTATTACTTATGCCCCTAACAAGATTCTATTTTTCCTAATTCACAAGCACTTTTTGCCCAGCCTTTGCAGGTGTGGGGCCTAGTTGTCGTTGAAACTTAGGGGCGCAAGTAAGCTTATTTCTGGAAAAAATCCTCCAGGTAATAATAATAATAATAATAATAATAATAATAATTATGAAAACACTAATATTAATAAAATTAGTAAAAATAATTATAATAATAATAGTGATGATAATAATAATAATATGAAAAAAATATTATAAAAAATAAAATATATATATATGATAAATTAAATTATTATTATTAATAATAATAGTAATAAAATAATAATAATAAATATAGTAATAATATAAAAATAATAATAAATAATAATAAAGAAGAAAATAATAATAATAAATATATTAGTATAATATTAATAATATGTTATAATAATATTACTTCAAAATAATTGAGTGTTCTATTAATATTAAAAGATGTATAAGTAGAATATTTATCTCATATATTATAATAAATAACAATGATCTAGCGGCATAGGGTTGAGTTTGAGGCGTTGAGTTTGAGAGAGGACATGAGTTCGATTCCCCTTGCTGGACCATTTTTTGATGATTTCTTAAGGGCACAAGTATTACTTGCACCACTGTTTGTCACAAATAGCATTTATTCCTCACCTTTATGTTCTAACCTGTGACTTGTGGACCCACATTTCAGTGAAAAAAAATCTTATTTCTGTCCAAATCGCCCATTCTCTTCTTTTCACTTGCACCCCATTCTCTTCTTTCTCTTCTTACCCGAGAAAAAAATTCTCCCAACATCCATTTCTTTTCTCACTTGCTCTTCTTTGCTCTCCCCCTTGCTAGAGAAGCTTTTCCCTTCTCCCTTGTGAGGCCTTGCTCCATTGTTGGTGATCTTCTCTCTTTCTTCTCCATACCAATGTTCTTATTTTTAGGCGTATAATTTATTATTTGTTAATTTGGTACCAATTTAGTAAAAAAAGGATAGGAGTTAGGGTTTATTTATGATTATTTAAAAATATTGATTATTTAATTTTAAAATTGTGTTAATATAGTCATGGCAAATATTGATTATGTAGGTTGCATGATAATTTATTACCATGTTTAGGATTTAATTTTATAATTTATGTTAATATAGTCATGGCAAGAGAAATGGGTAGAGGTGGTAGAGGTGCTTGAAGCAGACGTAGAGGTGAAGGCAAATTGTTGCCACCACGTGAGATTCCGTATGCAGGTTCTTTACTGACTAGACGAATCTCACGCATGCATCAAACCGAGCCTATGATGAGGTGATTCTATAAATCTTGTTAATTTATTAAATTGTATAATTATAATAATTTATTTAATTATGAATTTTATTAATTGTAGCCTACATTTGTTATGGAGACGAAGGTCCATATTGTTCACATACGACAATCGAATAAACCTGATTCTTGAGATATTTCACTTAAATCATCTTGTTCGATTTGAGAACATAAAAATTGACCTTGATTTGATAACTGCCGTCGCGGAAAGATGGAGAAGGGAAACTCATTCATTCCATTTTCCAATCGGTGAGATAACTATAACGTTAGAAGATGTGTTGATATTGTGGGGTTTACTCTATCGACGGACTACCGTAACTGGTGATGTTGATCAAGATTAGGAGGTAGATGTGTTGGAGATATTTGGTCGAGTTGAGTGGCATAGCTTTCGGAGGGCACCGAGTCATTTTCACATGTGACAAGATTGGTTGTGAGAATCATGGCAGCCACAAAGACAAGGACCGGATGACAAACGTTGTCTTAAGGGCATTTTACCAACCAATGCCCCCACCCGAAGAGATTGACATGTATACACGAGCATACATGTTAGACTTGTTCTCGACCGTCATGTTTCTGGACCAGTCCGGATACATCAGATGATTTACATTCGTTTTTTAGGAACATTACTGATCCGCCAAGATATAGTTGGGGCTTAGCAGTGCTTGCGTGTTTGTATCGTGCTATGTGCGACGCATCCTACAAGACTAACAAACAAAACGGGGGTCCGTTGATGTTGTTGCAAATGTGGGTCTGGACTCGACTATCTATTGGACGACTGAGGGCAAAGCTTTTACCCGGTGATATGTCATATGGGGTAAGATGGATGGTGATAGCTTAGGATGGTGGTATTTAAAGGCTAAAATAGTGCAAAATTATAAAGAATATAAGATAGAAATGTATATACCGATTTGGGGCTTAGTGTTCAAGTGTAATGATAGCGGAAGACAATTTAATTCAATTTAATTCTCACAAGAATGTAACAATCAAAGAAATGAGAGAAAATAAAAGAAAATATCAAACAAAAATACAAGATGTAACAGAGTTCGGATTAAAAATGTCTACGTTTCCGGGACTCCCAACCTCCAATAATTTAGGTTGAGCCGAAACACTAAAAAATAGTTTTATACTTATAGAATTTGATCCCTTACACAAAATGGGCAGTCAAACCTATCGGTAATAAGAGTGACAACACACTAAAAAAATGAGTTACAACACACTCAAAACAAGAAGATAAGTGACAACACACTCGAAAATGGTGAGTACTACAACTCAATAAAGGTGAGCACTACAGATCAAGAAAGGTTACAAGGAGAGTAAATAACGAAGGATCAAGTTAGGGAATAGAGAGAAGCTAGATTGAGCTTAAATAAGAATTTGGCTAATTGAGTGTTTCTATCTTTTAGCTTATCTCTCTCACTTAGTATATTGCTAGTAATCTCTCTGGAGTAATGATTTAGCTAAATGGATCAAATAATGATCAGTGAGAGAGGTGATTCTTTTAAAATAGATCTTCTGAAATAGATGAAAAACTATTTTTAGCCTGAACCGTTATAATGATTTGGGAGTCATTATAACGACTTAGAAAGAATAACCGTTGGATCTGATTGAACTGAAATGTTATAACGATTCACTGAATCGTTATACGTTTCATAAATCGTTACAATGATTACTGAATCGTTACATAACGATACGCTCTGGCTTCTTTGAGAATTTTTTGCCTTAGAATATTTTTGAGTATTGAGATGAACCGTTATAACGATTCACTGGGCAGAAGCAGTTTTCTTTGTTGTTTAAGCTCAATTTATCTTAACTAATTCAACCCAGTTTGAGTCTAACTAAACCTAAGCTTAATGCAGTTTTGATTAAGCTCTTGTATCTCATCATTAGTCTTGGTTCTTGTGCACTAATTCATTTATATTTTAATCCATGCACAAAAATCAAACAAGGTAAATTGTAAAATTCAAAATTATTTTATAAATCGATAAATTAAAAAGTGTTTAGTGTAACAGATGGGACCGACACACGACTATGAAGACGAACCTCACAGAAGCATCACACTCTATAGGTATCGTTCTGACATGAATAATTTTATATTCTTAAATGAAGTAGTAATTTATATTTTATTGAATTATTAATTAATTTATATTATAAATAATGTTATAGGTGGCGTTTTGAAAGAATTGATCAGGATGGTCCAGACTGGTGGCCTTTATGATGAAGATATTTTGGCATTTTTTCCCTCGATATGTAATGATCAAGAGTATAGGAGTATTTATCATTACGATTGGTTAGATCAATTAGTTGGCGGCGAGCATGCAAGTCAAATGGGCGAGGCACCACTGTTTAACCCTCCGTACTCACAGCTATTGCAGGCTGGTGTATGGGAGACCGCCAAGGATCACGTGTGATGAAGGCTGAGGTGGAGCGGATGACCGAGGACAAGGTCGAGCGTGCGACCAAGTTTGTATTTGAATCTTCTAGTAAAATCACAAACTATGAGCAAGAGGACGATGATGTTGTGCCATTAAGGCACATTACTAGAGAGGGTAGAGCACCATCGACTTGTACTCCATCGCTTATGATAACCATGGTCGCGGTAGGGGTCGTACTCGGCGTTGTAGGGATGGATGAAATTGTATAATAAGTTGTAGAAGTTAAGTTATTATCTTTGTTGTATTAGCTAGTTTTTAAGAACTTAAAAATTTGTTGTGTTTGCTTGTGAATCTAATATAATTTAGTTCAAGAACTTGTTTGTTGTGATTGCTAGTTAATTTTTGTGTTTGGTAGTTATTATTTTTGTTGATAGTTATTAATTTAGGAAAGAGATATGGTAGTTATTAATTTTTGCCAGATTTCAGAAGCACCTAGGTGGGCCAGGTGTTGATATATTACTTGCGCCAATCAGCCAGACTACACTACATGCCTTGCAGTTGCTTCTGGACCACCACGTCAGACAAGACGACCTAACTTCTGCTTACAAAGTGACACGGTAACAGCACTTGGATTTAAAATAGATGAAGGAAAAGGTTTTATTCTCTTTTACTGGACTGGGACTGGGACTGGGACTGGGACATATCACATATGAGAAGAGGGCGCCACGTGTCTCAACTGGATCGGAATTCGGAAGGATCAAGGGCTGCTTAGCTTGTGGCTTTTGATTTCATCCCGTCTCGCGCTCCTAGTCCCTAATCTGCTTAAGAATTTCGTTGTGCCCTCTTGTGCTTCGCTTTCCTCCACTGATTTATAGATCACAATTCGTTCTTGATCCGACTGTTCGAGATCAAGAACGAATTGTATGGTAGCCACGTTCCATACACTCTCAGAGTGTTTGTAAGCTATGTAAGCACGGGATGTCCTAATAATCAGCTCATTATTCATTTTACAAAAGGTTTACAAACCAAAAGGTCTAATTATTTCTGTGATTCTCTCTAACCTTTTACCAGATCTGAGAAGCAACTCTCAAGTCTGTAATACTTAGATGTAAAATCGCAACACAGAAAATCACCAGAATATGTGCCAGCTGTACTCTTACATAACATCTAAAAACCCACATCTGACAACAGCCACTTCAAATCCGGTTGATGGAAAGCGTTCATCAAATTGCTGGTGAAGGCACTTCTCAGAGGGCTCTAGCTGAGACAAACTCCACTAACTGTGACCACCAAGTGAACCCTGGAGATTTCGAGATGAGAAATAATGAGGGAGGGTCGGAGGAGGATGAGTCACAGATTAATGGACCCCAAATAGTTCAAAATGGCCATGCTGGCCCGGGTGATGCACCTCAGCTGCCGGGACCACAAAGTGTGTCTCAGAAGCAGGGGCGGCAGCAGCAGCTTGGGTCCATTCAGTGGGACAGGTTCCTTCCTGTCAAAACACTGAAGGTGCTGCTGGTGGAGAATGATTACTCTACCCGCCAAATTGTCACTGCATTGCTCCGGAATTGTAGTTATGAAGGTATATTTCTTTCGAGCAATCATGTATTTAGATATTTATCTTCTGTTTTGCATTCTAAACTTTGCTGTGTTCATTTTTTTTCTGTTTTAAAGTATGTTTTTGGAGTATTTAAGTTCATGCAGCACTGCTTTCTGATAGAATATTCATCAAAAGTCAGGAATGAAGGTAGGTTCTAATAGATGCAGTTAATTGGTGAAACTAGGCAAAACACGATTCTTATCAAAGGTGTGATGCATGTGCATATATGCAAATATTGCTATTCCTTAGCTTACTGCCTGCAAAACTACTGATGCTGAAATTGCTTACAGCTCGAAAATATATTTTTTGGACTTTTAAGGCGTTTTGCTTTCTTTTGGAGGAATAGTTTGGTCAGCTTTTTCTTTGGTGCCCTAAAGTTTTGTTGATTGGTACCACAACCTGAAATGACCAGAACTCCAAAGCTTTGGACAAGCATTTTTTATCTCAAACAATACACAACAACAACAACAAAGCCTTTAATCCCAAATAAATTGGGGTAGGCTAGAAATGAAACCCAATCTGAAAGTATAAGATTGGAGATCTCAAATATCAATGATAGTAATAATGATGATGATGATAAAAAAATTAAATCAACCTGAAAACCGAGACACTTTTTTTAAACATGAAATGACTCAGCCCAAAGGTTACCTGGGTATTCAGGCTCAGAAGAACAGATAGGGGAAGTGCCTCCTTTACTGGGGTTCCTAATTTATTTTCTAGTCCCCAAGAAAATAATTTTTGGGTCATTCATCCATGCCATTGCCTCTTGGAAATAGAATGAGAAATACTCAGCAGACTTGAATCTGTGCACTCCACATACTACACCAGGAAAGGTACTATTGATTAGTTAATATAACATGCACGTGATGTCTTTTAAAAGTAAAAAAGAAATATACAACTACAAGAAAGTTGTGTGGTTATATTGCAATATCTGATGAAAAGGTATCATTTCTTTTAATTGGTTTTTGTCTTTTTTACAAAAAAGTAGATTACAATAGAATTTATCTGGAGTTGGGAACTTTTTAGCCCAGATTACTTGCATTTCATAATGCAGCTCATAACTGCCATTAATCACGTTAACATAAATAGCAGACTGAAGTTTTAAACATTTTCTTATTACTTAGCTTAGGTCCTGTCAAGTAATTAGATAAGTTAGACTATTATATATGGTGTTTATAAATAGCAAAATTCTTGTGGCCCTGGATAGGATACTTACGTTATCATTTTAAAAAGAGATAATAGTCACATCTTCAGTTTTTGTTTATAGCCACTATTTGGTAGCTTACGTCACAAAGTAGATCTTCTGTGATGAATGATTGGTTTTCTTCTTTTATTTGTCAGCTGAGTCATTTACATTCATCACCACATTTCAATCTGAGTTTGATATTCTGGATACTCAAAAATTATAATGATGGCTTAATTATTGTCCTAAAAATGGCTCACTTTCTGAACTGTTGATAGATACTGGCTCACTTTGTGAGCTTTGGAGAGACGGTCAATACCTTTTTTGTGGCAAAAATGAAAGATTAGCATTGTCCTTATGTACCCTAATGGGAAGTCTCTTGCTTGTAGAACTAGAAACAGTAGCTGCAATCTTGCAATTTTTCAGTAGAATAGAATGGCCGTAGAATTCTGCAAATTGAATCTTAGTTTGTTACTTTTATTTATATAATATTGTTTCAAAGGTCAGTGATCTAAGGAATTCATACAAGATCTTCCAAACTGTTAAATAAGTGTTTTTTCTTTTCTTTTTTCCCTTGCATATTTGGTTTATGTCAATTTGAATTGGTGGAATCTGTTTTGCTTTTCTTTCATAACTTTGTTTGAATCTTATAGGCTGTGGTTTGATGAAAGAGCTTTAAACACATCTTTATATCTGAAAGAGGTTGCTATCAATCTCTGTTCACCTTGTCAAGTTGCATCTTAGGATCCTGTAATTGTAGTATAGTTACCACCAGTAAGAGTTGATTTTTGTGTTTTTAGTTGCATGGTATCTGAGAATGTTTTTCTCAGAGTCATCTTGGGTTAAACAAGCAAGTGAACTAGAAATGGGACAGGAAGGCCTTTACAACCCTTAGCAAAATATTGCCGATCTTGTCTGTATTTTTAAAACTGAAGGGATCAAAAGCTAAAACTTCAAGTGCTGTTTCTCATTACTAAAATTACTGATTATTATGCTTTATAGCCTGGTGTTGGTGTTGTATTAAATCTGACTATTCTGATCTGGATAATATGCAGTTATAACTGCTTCAGATGGCCTACAGGCATGGAGAATTCTTCAAGATCAGACGAAGCATATTGACCTGGTGCTGACCGAAGTCATCATGCCAGGCCTCTCTGGAATTGGTTTACTAAGCAAGATAATGAACCACAAAACATACAAAACCGTTCCTGTTATCAGTGAGTACCTTTTTTCTAAAGCATAACTATTTGCAGGAAATTGTTTCATTTTCTTCAAATATATTCTGGATTATTTGGATATTTAGCTGCTATGCCTAACGAGTTTTCATGCAGTGATGTCATTAAATGATTCTATCGGCATTATCTTTAAGTGTTTGACAAAAGGTGCAGTTGATTTTTTGGTCAAACCTATCCGCAAGAATGAGCTAAAGATCCTTTGGCAACATGTTTGGAGAAGGTGTCATAGCGTAAGTTAAAAGTCGTGCTATCCTCTCATTTTTTTTGGTACCAATATCAATATTAAGCTCGTTGCCTTTGTTTCAATACAGTTCTTCGTCATCGAAAAAGAAAATGGTTAATTGCCTAAACACACCCCTTTTATAGACAACATCTTGTTTTTTTTTTTAATTTAAGTTCATTTTCATGTAAATAATGAAGTAATGCGATTATTGGCCTTCAAAGTTCATACTACAATAAGGGAAAAAAGATAACTGTTCTTAAATCTGGTTGCTACTGGGTCAGTGCTGTTTAGATTATCGACACTGGTTGCTACTCGGTCAGTGCTGTTTAGGTACAACCATACTTTGTGTCGATAACCTTAAGGAGGTCGTGAATTTTAACCTTAGTTTGATTTATTTCTTAGCAGGTCAGACACATTACAACATAACCACATAATGCAATCAATATTGGATTTTTTTTTTGGGTCCAGTAGACCAGCTTTAGGTTATGAAGGATAATAGGCAGTAGTGCACATAACCTTTGTAAATCTTCAAAGCAACACATACCAAGAGTTCGAATTTTATATAGTACATATATTCATGTGAATCACTTTTAATTTGAACATAGCAAGGCCCTGATTCATTACTGGATAGTTGTGTAAAAGCAGCACCTTTAAAGGTATCATTTCAGTGTTTGTTACCGAAGAACAGTGTTGATGCTAGCAATTGAATGAATCAACTAATATTTGACCGGATTTTTTGAATCCTATCATTGTTGCATGACTCTCCTTTTATTCCTTTTACTGAACTGATGGGATTATTTTATTACTCTAGTCCAGTGGCAGTGGAAGCGAAAGTGGAATCCATATGCAGAGATGTGACAAGTCAAACAGTGGTAAAGATTCTGATGATAACAGTGAGAGCAGTGATGATGAAGAACATACGAGCATAAGGTTCAATGCAAGGGATGGCAGTGACAACGGCAGTGGTACTCAGGTATATTCTGATAACTTTTTCGGACTTGTAGATATTCCAAAGCTTCATGGTGTTTTTTTGGGAAGTACACTGAAGAGAAATTAGTGGTCTTCCCGCCAACATCAATTAAAAACATGAAATCTTACAGCTTCTGAAATTGATTTGCATCAAACAATAATCTTTCAGCCGTTAGTGTCAGTGCAATCCTCTTGTACAAGCTGAGCAAGTTTACATTAAATTTAATAACAAGATACCAAGAATAAACAGATGCAAGGCATTATCATTCCCAAAATATTTATTATACCCAGTACAATGGTAGATATCCAACATATATACAACAACAACAAAACCTTTAATCCCAAATAAATTGGGGTAGACTAGGAATGAAACCCAATCCGAAAGCGTAGAGATCATAGATCTCAAATGAAAGAAGAAAATAATGAAAATGATGATAATGATAATGAACATAATGATGATGATGATGATAATGAAAATAATAATAATATAAATATCTATAATAATACTAATAGTACTAATAATAATACTATATAGATCTCTAATAGTAATAATGGTAATTGCTAATAATAATAATAATCCTAATAATAATGATACACTAAATCTATATTATGAAATATAATTCTAAATCCTAAAATTCCTAAATTCTAACTCTAAAACCTTAGAATCTAAAAAAAAAAAATCTAAGAACCTAAAATCTATACATTACTGGTATACTCTAACTCCTATATGATGGTTCTGGTACATGGATCGTCTTCCAGACACTCCTATCCAAAATAAACTCTTTAGGTATACTTCATTCCTTCAAATCTTTTTTTATTGCTTCCTTCCATATTAGTCTCGGTTGATCTATGTTTTTTCTTGTGTTTTCGGGACGACTTAAAATACCACTGCGTACCGGTATCTCAGGAGGTCTTCATTGGATATGACCAAACCATGGTAAACAGTATTGGACTAGCTTCTCTTGAATTGATGCTATGCCTACAAACTGCACCCGCAGAGTTCATGAATGTGTGGTACCTTCAAATGTTGTAGCAATTTCCCTCTGTGCAGGAATGGTCATGGTCAGTTTCCCACCTGTGGTTATTTACCCCCAGTAATTTTCTGCCAAACCCCTTCCGTTTTACTGGCACCATGTTGGACGCAGTCTAATTGTCACAATTTTGCACTAACCATCATTCATTAGTGAGCAAAATTTTTGCGCTTACCTTCATACTGAAAGAAAATGGTGCTAAGGTTAAAAAATGGTTGAAGATCTAAATTGTAAAGTGGATAGTATCTATAGGACCTGAATATGGAATTAGGTTATAATTTGTAGGATACAATGCAGTTTCCTCCTTAAGCCTCTGTATTTAGCTTGCTTTTGCTTCACCGCTGAAAATATATTAAAATTTTAATCCGTTAGTCATTTCGCATTCATGATGATTCCATGCAACTTCCAGCCTTTTTGGTAGTAGAAAATAAACCAGGTACCTCTTGTTAACATGCAGAGCTCATGGACCAAGCATGCTGTGGAAGTAGACAGCCTGCATCCAATGTCTCCGTCAGATCAGCTAGCAGATCCACCTGATAGCACTTGTGCCCAAGTCATCCACCCAAAAGCTGAGAACTATTGTGATGGTTGGCTACCTATTGCTGCCCAAAAGGAATGCGAAGGTAAAAAAACATTTTACATATTTTCACCTCAGTACCATTTACCAGAAAATTGACAAGAAGAAAGGAAAGCTGATGTTATGTTCCCCAGATTTTTGTTGGTCAGGACCGGTCATGCCTTCTCACCCTTCGCCCCTCCCATTTTCTGCATTTTTCTGTAGCATGCAGTGAACCAATGCATACTGGAATTAACCAAGATTCTAGATCGTGATCTGGATTATACTTCTTGATTTGTGGTCTGGATTATTCTTTTTGATTTGTGCTTGCGTCATGTTTAATGTGACCTAACATTTCTGTTACTTTCGAAGAAGTTTTTCATTCATCGGTACTGAGTACATATACATTAACTTATTACAATTTAGTCCCTACAACTATTCTAATCACACTTAACTAATATTCAACACTCCCCTCAAGATGATGCATATATATTTATCATGCTCATCTTGCTATTACATTGGAGAAGTCGGTGATACTCGACCCTTTGTGAAGACATCCGCAATTTGCTCCTTAGTCCCAACAAAAGGCATACACACGATACCTTCGTCGAAGCTTGTCTTTAATGAAGTGTCGGTCGATCTCCACATGTTTAGTTCTATCATGTTGTCTTGGATTATTTGCTATGTTTATAGCCGCCTTGTTGTCACGATACAACATGATGGGTTTATCTTCAAATAACCACTAACTCGAGTAAAGAATCTTCGTAGCCACACCCTTCACTCACACCATGGGCCATGGCTCATACTCGGCCTCGGCCGTAGACCTTGCCACCACATTTTGTTTCTTGCTTCTCCAAGAAACCAGATTACCTCCCACAAACGCACAATAGCGAGTGGACTTTCTATCATCGAGACACCCACCCCAATCGGCGTCGGTATATAGACTTCGATCCTCACTATGCCCTTTTTTACTAAAGAGCACACCTTTTCCGGACAACCCTTGAGATACCTTAGGATTTGATACACAACCTCCTGGTGTGATATTCAGATCATGCATATACCTTTCGCTTTCACCACACTCACAAACGTAGGAGATGTCGAGTGCGGTGTGAGCTAGGTAAATTAGCTTGCCTACCAAGCGTTGATATTGTCCTTTGTCCACTTGATCGCCATTCCTCCACTCAACTTGTGGTTGGGATCTATGGGTGTGTTGACGGGTCTACACCCCAACATCCCCGTGTCACTTAGTAGATCTAGAACATACTTCTGTTGTGATAGAACTACTCCTTTTTTCGACCGAGCAACCTCAATGCCGAAGTAGCGCAATTCACCTAGATCTTTCATCTCGAAACTCCTTGGCTAGACTAGCCTTGAGCCTCTTCATCTCCACAGAATCGTTACCTGTCAACACTATATCATCCACATACACAACCAGAATGCAAATTTTCTCTCTTTTCCTTTGGATGAACATAGTGTGATCGGCGTTGCTTTGCTGGTAACCAAGCTTTTTCATTGCCATGGAGAACCGATCAAACCAGGCTCGCGGTGGCGCCCGGCCCATACGAGGAGCGCTTGGTAGCGCGCACTTTGCCCTTTAGTTGTTCATTTTGAAAACCGGTGGGATCTCCATATACACCTCTTCTTTTAGGTCCCCATGAAGAAAGGCATTTTCACGTCTAGGGCACAAGTCCCACCGAGTTCACCGCACACCAGATAAGTGTTCGGACGGTATTCATTTTTGCAACGGGAGAGCAAAGGTTTCTTCATAATCTACTCCATATGTACGTATGTAGCCAGCCACCAACCTTGCCTTGAATCGTCCACCTTTCCTTCGGGGGTATGTTTTATTGAGTATACCCACTTGCATCCCACAGTATTCTTTCCTGACGGTCTCGGGACCATATCCCACGTGTCATTCTTGACTAATGCTCTCATTTCCTCGAACATAGCATTTTTCCACCTCGGGTCCTGCATTGCTTCTCTCCACTCATGGAGCGAGAATTAGAATGTAAAGAGGTCATAAATGCTTTGCACGCAGTGGTAATGTCTCGAATGACATATAGTGGGAGATAGGGTGAGATGTTGAGGCACATTTCCACTTGTTCCAACACGGTTGATCGAACCCTTTGCGCGCGGCGATAGGAAGATCGAGACCGAGAGAAGAGTACACGAGGGTAACTCTAAGTTACACGGTTTGTGTTGTGGGAGGACCGTCGACAGTACGAGCAATTGGTGTTGATCTTGGACGACGGTGCTCAACATTTTCATGACGAGGTTTTCGAGTGTAAACTTTATGGATTTGTACGTAGGAGGTGGGAGGTTCGATCCATGCTTGAATCCAAACGAGAATTTGAACTTGTACTTGGACTCGCGTCCATAGTGTCACTTAAGTTTATAGTATCTTATACCCTCCTCGATGCCACCACCACATTCTCTCTCTCTCGGCGTCCGGCCGAAGAGTGACAACTACCTCAAGAGTGTCTTGAAATGTCACGGGGGATGTATTGAATTTGTGCGTTTGAGAGTATAAAATATGATTAAATCTCTAAATGTCACATCCAAGCTCTCAAACATTCTTTTCTTCACGGGGTCATAACACTTATACCCTTTTTCCCACTTGAATATCCAACAAACACACATTTGTGGGACTTTACATCAAGTTTACTAATACCTGGACTTGTATTATGAACAAAACACACACATCCAAACTTCTTGGGAGATACCTTAAATGAGGTAATACTTGTGAGCATCTCAGCGGTGTCTTGAAGTCCACAGATTCTCGATGGCATTCTGTTGATTAAATATGTAGCGGTTTATCTTTCTTCTCCCAAAAAGGTATTTCGGGACATTCATGGCAAATAGGAGGCACCTTGTCACCTCAGGAATGTGTCATTCTTCCTTTCCAGCGACACCGTTACGTTCGGGTGTACTCACACATGTAGTTTGATGTATAATGCCATTATCTCGTAAGAAGCGGTCGTTGCCTGTTGGTGTACTACTGTGCCATTGTATGCGAACGTAACACCTTTATTTTTTTCTCAAATTGCGTTTCCACCATCTTGTGAAAACCATGAAACACTCAGGGACTTCATCCTTACTCCTCAACAAGTACAACCAAGTCATCCATTTGTGACAATCAATAAAAGTGACGAACCACCTTGAACCGGATAAAGAACTAATCCTCGAAGGCCCCCATGCATCGAATGAACAATATCAAAACACGAAGAACTCCTATTACCAAACGAGGGATATGTTGTTCTTGTGTGCTTAGCGAACTCACAAGCATCACATACTAGTTTAGCCTTGCTACACTTGAGTACAACTTGGGGTCTGACTTTCCAAGTACGATGGCGGTATATGGCACTAAACGACAATGCGGCGAAGCGACTCCGACTCGGGTTTACGCCATGAGCTCTTTGATTCAAACTTTTCCTCCTTGCTTGAGTCGGTATAAGCCTTCACTTCTCTTACCAATACCAATTACCCTTCTGTGTTCGACTCATAACGACACGACATGAGTAGGAGACAATGAAACCACACGATTAAGGTCATCTACCAATCGATTGGTAGTGATAGGAGGTTATTGGTGAAATTAGGAACATGCAAAACTGATGATAGTTGGAGTTACGAAGTACATGTTATATCCCCGACCCATTATTGGACATAGCGAGCCGTATTTGTTTGTACCTTGTCTTTTCCGGACATAGGTTTATAGGTTTTGAACATTGTGGGGTGAGGAGTCATGTGCTTGGATGCCCCGAGAATCTACAATCCGGGACATATCAACGCTCGCTCGGCTTTCTTAGAGCTTTCATAATAGTGCCCGATCGGCTTAACTACGATAGTGAGAAGAGAAGAAATATTGTAGCAAGTCGATTACAGATGAGGAAGCGATCGGTGCGGTGACACTAGCGGAGTGATGGATGTAAGCACAGGCTGCAAGTGAATCATCGATTGGGTCGACATGTCATCGGGGCTTGGACCGTGACCGACTAACTGATGTCGGCCATATGCGTCTCGGCATTTTGATCCCTGCGATCTCTATCATGACCCCGACCTCTGATTGGTCTTCCGTGTAAGTCCCAACAAATCTCTCGAATGTGATTCTCTCTATGACAGTAATCACAAAATTTATGACTTTGAGATGAGATTGTACGTAGTTGGCTCAATTCTTCTGTCATTTTCCTTTTTTTTTTTTTTTTTTTTTTTTTTTTTTTTTTTACAATTCGCAATTGAGATGAACAAACAAGTAACTCAATACAGCAGATACCAACTCACGGAGAAAGAATTAAGCACACGCTACACAGAGAAGAAGAGGAGAGAGACAACACAGAGCCTCGCTACACACGCGAGAGAGGACGCGCGAAGGAGCTCCTCGCGACTCCAGGCGACGCGCGACACAAGCGCTGGGAGCAACAAACTCCTCGCGATCGACACGCTCACGACCAGGAGCTCGCGATCGCCACTCGCTTCAGGCGCTCGCAATCCGCGACACACGCGACACGCGCGTCAGAAGAAAGGTCGCATACGCGACTGAGGTTAGATGCGCAGCACAGGCGCTTGGCTGAGCTCGCGACGAACGGAGGCGGAGGAACCCTAGGCTGGACGAGATTCCGCGACACACGCGAGAGATAAGGGACATGCACTGGACAGAGCTCGCGACACACGCGACGCGCGTCAGTGGTTGTACTCGACAGAGACCTCACACGCGACAGAGGTTACACTTGCGACTTCCTCTCGGCGGCAGCGGACTTGGACTCCCGCTCTGATACCATGTTACTTTCGAAGAAGTTTTTCATTCATCGGTACTGAGTACATATACATTAACTTATTACAATTTAGTCCCTACAACTATTCTAATCACACTTAACTAATATTCAACAATTTCTTAAATGGCCACAGTACTACCTGTTGAATGTTCCTCTCAGTTTGCATATGCAAGTAAAATAATGTAAAAAAGATGACAGGAAAATCTCTTCACATTTTTTTTGATATTTTAATAGATGAATTCATGGGAAAGGACTTGAAAATTGGGATACCTGACAGCCTGAATTCAGAGTACGTGAATGAAATGGCAGCTGCAAAACCAGCTGACAAAAGCACAATCAAGATTCCTGACAATGGTCCAAAAACTAAGGGGGTGGAAGATGGTGGCAACACGTCTGATGAGCCAACCACAGAAGTTGCTGATCTGATTGGTTCAATTATCAACTCACTTTGTGCACAAGCTGCCACAAGGGTCACAGATGTCCCCAATGGATTCATCAAGATATCTGATGACAGAAAAGACAAGGACTGTGATGGATCTGCTGAACTACCATCACTGGAGCTGAGCTTGAAGCGGCTTAGATCTGCTGGAGACTGTGTAAACCCACCTGTTGATGACCGAAATGTGTTGAGACGATCAGACTCATCTGCTTTTACCAGGTGCAAAAAATAAAATCAGTGTGTTCTCAGGTGTGGAATTAACAGATAAATTTGCATTCTAACTGTCTAACTGTTTGTTCATCTTTGCAAGGTATCACACATCAGCAGCAGCATCAAACCAGGTACCAACTGGAGGCTATGTGGGGAGCAGCTTGCAACTAGATAACAGCTCAGAGGCTGTCAAGACAGACATCACCCACAACATGAGATCAAATTCAAACATAGCAACTCTGATCAAGCAGGGTTCCAATGAAGGCAGCAATAATAATGACATGGGCTCCACCACTAAGAATACGTTCACCAACTGCCTGGCCCCTACAAAAGAGAAGGTATGTCTATTAGGTAAACTAGTTTCATTGCATTTGATAGATACCAGCAGATCAGCTTCTATTTAATGGTGCTGAAGGAAAAATGACATAAACAGGTTTCATCACCATCAGCTGTTAAGAGCAATCAACACACCTCAGCATTCCACCCAGTGCAACTCCGGACAGCTGCAGCAGCTCCAGCTCCAGCTGCAACCCCACAAACCATGCAAGCCAAATCTAAAGAAGTGGTCCCAGCCGCTACTACAGCAACGACTAAGGTTATATCAGGGCAGACAAAGGAGATCTACTTGGAACATCATCACCACCATCATTATCACCACATCCATCACCACCACGATCTTCATGTATCGCAACAACACCATCCATCACAACCACATATGGACCGTGGAATGACCATGGAGTGCTCCGGTGTGACCGGACCACCATCTCAAACAATGACGCTAGTGCCTGTAGAAGGTCAGGCTGCCAATTACAGTATGAATGCGAGCAACTCAGGGAGCAACCACGGGAGCAATGGACAGAACAGAGGGAGCACTAATGTGCATACTGGTGGGGTCAAAGTGGAGAGTGCTAACATCATGGTCGAGAGGAGTGAGGCCTTGAATGGTAATGAAAATAGTAGCGGTAGTGGGAGTGGCAGGGGTGTCTATCAGGACCGGCTCGCACAGAGGGAGGCTGCACTGAACAAGTTCAGGCAGAAAAGAAAGGAGAGGAACTTTAATAAAAAGGTTACCCTCTTTCAGTAACCAAATATTCTTTACAGTTACATACTATTATATTTTGTACAAAATTCATAGGCATCGTCACTAATATGTTCTTTCTTAAACAATATGCTGCACGAGGTAGTAGCGTGATATCTTGTGAGGCAGGATGCTTCTTTGTTCAGAAAAGTGGCCTACATGTTTCTCTTAGAGAGATTATTCCTGCAAGGGTTTGACATGATTTTTGTCATGATTGCATTAATTGATGTCCAGAAAAAATGGTTGTGCCAAGCAAACTTGAGAAGTTTTTGTTATGTATGTGGTTTCTTGTGATGTCCAGAATGTAGACAGACTAATTTATTATTCACAAAAAAAGTTGTGCAGTTTTGTACCACAACTGTCTTGGTAAAACAATTATCGGTTCCTTTCTGATGGATATGTTGTCTGAGTTTCAGGTGCGTTATCAGAGAAGAAAGAGGCTCGCAGAGCAACGGTGAACCAGGACCATTCGAAAAGGTATGTCGAGAGATGACCCTGATCTGAACTGACAATTGGCCAATTCCCTACCAAGTAGGCAGTTGAGCACTAATGATAACTATTAATTCCTTTGCTAAGACCAGCTCATTTAATGATGATCCTGATCTTGGCTTTTAGGCATCACCCTTAAGTTGTTAGAGTAAATTCAAAATAAAAGAGTTTATATGTATGTTGCATGTGTATCTCCGTCCATGCCTGTTATGGTGTGTTATCATGACAGACCCATATAGCGATTATCAGATACCTAAGAAGGGGTAGTTTTCAGCTGTTTGTATTAAGTACTTTGAGATGAACTCTTTTATAGCTGTATTGTACTTCAATACGATGGTTAGTGCAATTTTCACTTCAGTCTGTTCTGATTTATCCTAGGTGGTGGTAGCATTGAATTTGCATGCGAAAATGGATAATGCCCTCTTGCCCATCGGAGATCGAAGTATGGTCATTACCTGTGCTATTTTGCAACAGAGTTACAGATTACTTTCATCTTTAATTTCTGCATTGGAAAACTATTATCTTTTTGTATTGAATTGCTGTAGAAGAAAGGTCGCGGACATGCAGGAGATTAGGAGAATTTTTTACTCTGCAGGTGTGCAGGTGAGTGGAATAACAGATCACATTTGCGTTGCGCCAATGATCTTACCTTTTCGTGATCAGTCTACAATGCGGTTATTTATTGGTACACATGTCTCGCTTTACTTTCGTAAAAAAAAAAAAAAAGAAAACAAGATAGTATTACTAGGACCAAATTTGAGTGTTTAAAGCTTTATGATATTGATGTACATTCACATTCTATCGTTTTGATTTCCTGAATTGGTATCTGTCCTTTTTGAATTGGAGATTAGGCGGATAATCCTTCACTAACCTAGTCACTCAGTGTTTTTAAATGCGGAAAAAAATTGAAAAATAAATAATTTAATTGACCCTCAGGATTCGAACTTATGAATTATGTTCAATATTTTTTCATCTTATAACTAGGCTATGATCCATTTGTGTTATAGTTATGAGTTCTTTTATTATATTCTCTATTTTTTTTTTAAAAAATCTGTATATACATTTCCGCATAAAAATCTACATATACGGTATTCAGTGGACTTCTACATACATGAAAAAATCCGCATTTAAATACATTGCTCAACAACTTTTAATGTGGTAAACATACCGATCACGCCAATATGATCCACCCTCTGAGAAAAAAATATTAGATTTTCTCTCTTAATAGAAAATAGAGAAGAGCTTTAATTACCACTATTGTTAGTGCTTATGGTGTCTATTTATTTATTTATATATAAATTTAAAAATATGAACTGTTGGATGTATTATATATCATCTTAATTATATGTATATGAAAAATCACATAATTATAACTTCATTTGAATATTCATAAGTAACGAGTTTAAATTATAAAATTTGGTCCATTGATTTTATTAACGCTTGATGCATATATAAATAATATTGAAATGATATAATTTTTTGTATACATATATAATATGATATTTAGAAAATATTTTTCAATTAATTTTATTATTTAAGTATTTAAATAATAGTTATTTGATAATTAATTTTAATGACACTAATGTGGTATAAAAATGATGGTAATTGAATCCATTCTCTAAAAAAAAATGAGTTTCAATTGTCAAAAGAATAGTGCTACTCAGGTAAACATGTGAGAATACTATAAGAAAAATGTTATTAGGATAGTGTGACAGAAGTTTTAATTTTGTGTTTTAATAATAGAGTACTATTTATTTTGTATTATTCGGCACAACACAAATTCAAAAGATATCAAACTTGCATTTAATAGTTTGGTCGCATTACAATTATTAACTTGAACTGATGAAGAACAATAATTTTCCTTCTTGAGCTTAGACTTTAGTGCTATTTTGGTGCATCAAGTTTCAAATGTGCCCAAAGAGAATTGGCAATGAGACAGAAAAATACTTTATCCATTTGAAGTGCATGAATTCTCCTAATAATCAAAATCACCTCTTTTATCGTTTCTTCAAATTTAAAAATATTTTTCCCGTAAAAAAACCAATATTTATTTTATTTAATTTTTTTGATCTTGGCAAAAATTATGAAGTTCGTTTTCAATTTGGTTCGAAATGAATGCATTCATAATCATACTGTGAAATATCAGTCTGTCAGTCACGATAATAAATATACATTTATTTGCACAGGAGAATCTTATACTATTTTCAGTGCAGTTGAAACTTTGATCTTTCATCTTAGCAACTTACTTAAAACTTGTTTTGAGCTGAACTATCATTTATCTATTTTGAATTTTCTATTTGGAATTTGGAATTTTGGTTTATCATATCTTTTTTTTTTCTTATTTTCTGGACTCATTATTAGAAAATTATCCTGCTAAGTGAATATTTAATATTATCATCGATACTCTTCTTAGGACGAGACACACTTTGGTCCAAAAAAAAATAATAATTCGACAAAATAATTGCATTTTATCACAAGTTATGCATAATATAAGCTTTATTTTTTTTTACATGATGGTTGTAAAACCAACTTTGTGCAACCGGATGTAACTTGTGGCTGTGACAAATTATCAACCGTATGTTCGTAACGTTATGAGAAAAGAAAGAGAGGAATATAATGAAATGTCTTGTATGAAAATAAAAACAAGATGCGGGCTAAAATTAGAAGGGACTATTTTATTTCCTAGGAGGTGCAATCAGTATAGCTTTCTTTTCAGAAGAAAGTAACTTGAATTAAGGGGATTTTATAAATCAAAAGGCGTCTTATAATTAACTAGTTGTTTGCATTTATTATTAAATATAATTTCCGATTCAACTTTCTTCTCAGAAATACTAATTGTCATTTCATATTTTACAAGGAACAGTGGAACAACATTGTTCTCAGCTGTTCGAGATAATCAACGAAATAGTTGTTTTGAATTGGTACCCCAATGAGAATAACAATGTTATTTCCGGTGCTATTAATCTTGAATATGTTTTATCGCACCCAATATCACTTCATTACTGTTAATTACTAGTAAATTTGTAAATGCAACATATTGCGCTCTGCCTTACATTTTCTAAGGCTGTGCTCCACAAAAAAAAAAAAAGAAAGGGAGGAAGGAGAGGGGTGTTAAAATTGAATTCACATTTTATACACCTCAATTTAGAGGAGATAAATTTTATTGATTTAAAAGATGAAAAAAGTAATTTTTTTTCTTATACTCTTCACATAAAATTTTATGGAGCAAATAACAAATTAAATTTCCCCTCCTCTCCCATACCCTCTCCTTCTCTACCCACCTTTTGAAGCACAACCTAAAGGAAATCGTTTCATTGATTTTACTATTAACTATTAATTTCGACGTCATTTCTAAGTTTAAAGGAAAAAAAAAAGAATGCAATGGTTTCGAAGTGCTTGTTGTTGACTTGTTACGTCTATTGAAATGTCTATTATTGACATGGTGAGTATTGGTGACATGAAAAAAGTGTACATTTGGTGAAAAAATAATTGGGGAGGGATCACATTAAAATGGTTATCTTGACAATTGATTTTTATTAAACTAGTAGGGAACTTGCCCGTTGTGCAGTATCCTTTCGTTGCAACTAAATTGTACACTTTACTCGAACAAAATAAATCCACCATCTAAAAATTCTCCAAATCAACACATTAGATATTTCACACTTACTCAAATTTTAATTAGGACCCTATTTTTCTCATTATTGCTCATAGAAATGTCCAATATGCAAAGAAAACTAACCATTTCGCAAATCGAGCACCTTGCTTGTAAAACTCATCTTGCTATATCCAAAATATTAATTAGAAGAGATAATTAAGTAGAAATGTAATTAACTATTTTGTATTGAATACAAAATAATTTATTGATATCCTAAATATAGATTAATTGAGCTGATTAATTTAATTTGTTGTAATATTTATAAACATACAAAAGTTTGATGACAAATTTTATAATTATTTATAAATATTGTTAAAGACTTGAATGGATTATTTTTTGTATAATACCTATCCAAAGGTGTCGGCTCCCAAAAATATTTCTTTGACAAATAATAGCATTTTTTTATTAAATAAAAAAATGAATATTTAAAAACCGAAATATTTATTAAAATTTTAAAAAATGAATATTTAGTTACATACAAAAAATTCTTAAAACTGAAATTTAAAAACCAACACATGATAAATATAGAAGAATACAAAAATGAGGATTCAAATGGATGACAGCACCAGCAACTATGCCACTAACCTCTTCGTATACTTTAAGAATACGAATGCCCATGGAATCCAACCAAGACATCATTTTTTTTCCTCAGTAGATCAAAGGGCATGGCATATTTCGAGGCAAGGCATGTTTTCTAAAAAAAATATTTCAACTAAGTGTATATCAATAATATAATAAAGAGTACTAAACAAGTTTAATTGACATTGACATAGCATAGAGAAAAGTAGGGTTCCCATTTTCATTAAACAAAGACTGTTTTTTTTTTCATGATCTCTGTAATCCATGAAAACCATTAAGCTGGGGTCATATGGATTGTTCTCCACCTGAAAATGTCATAAAAAAATTAAATAAAAGAACTTAAAAAGCAGGATTCAGAAGACCAAAAAGGAGGGAGGAGGAAGAAAAATAGAGAAATGGAAACCTCTACTTCCACACCATAGGCAATCTGCACAGACACATGTGGCCCACCAACCTCATACTCTAGGAGTTTTCCAGAAGCAGCTCCTGATGCAACAATGACAAGCCTGAATAGTTTCTGATATAAATTTTGAAAATGACAATCTTTGGTCCTTCAATTTTCAAAACTTTTATTTCTGATAGCACAGGTCACTACCACAAAAAATATTTTAGAACCGGTTATATAAAGGATTTAGCACTGGTTATACAACCGGTTCTAAAACTATGCGGTGCTAATATTTAGAACCGGTTATTTCAAAATAACCGGTTCTAAACTCTAACCTTTAGAACCGGTTATTTCAAATAACCGGTTCTAAACTCTAACCTTTAGAACAAGTTATTTCAAATAACTTATTCTAAACTATTGTACACATTCAACGTGCCCCAGGAATAAAGTCAAATAATTTGAGTTCGCCAATTTCTCTCAAATATCTCCACTACACTGGATAATACATTATTATCTTGAAAACTTTATTTCTTAATATTTTGTGATGGTACTATTTACTAAAAAATAGTTTTTTTTCTTATTATTCTCTAGTTCTTATTTCTTTAAATTTTGATTAAATAATTTAATTTTATCATTAACTAATAAAGTATATTTCATTAACAAAATAATTATATATAATTTACATATTAAAGAAAATCTGACAAATTTTTTATCTTTACAATTTCTAAAGAAAAAATAAAAAAACTAAACTAAAAACTTCAAATAAACATCAAATCCATTTTTGAGCTTCAAGACGAGTTTCAAATCTGTCTTTCTTTTTCCCTTTCTTTTTTCTTTCTTTAAGACGACCTTTGCTCTTTCTCTTTCTCTGTCTCTCAATATTTCTTTTATATATGAAATAGGAGGATGAAGAGTGATAATCCGTGGGATATAGATTTTTGATTTTTGGTTTTTAGATCGTCGGATAAGCATGAACCAACGGTTAGATTGAAAAACATAGCAATCCGTGAGAGCAAAAAACTGAAATTCTATTGGTTGATGCAAAAAATTTCTTTAGAGCCGGTTTTTATTAAAAAGCGGTTCTAATTCATATTAATTAGAACCGGTTTTTATTAAAAACCGGTTCTAATTCATAAAATTGAATTAGAACCGCTTTTTAAAACCAGTTCTAAAACAAAAAATTTAGAACCGGTTTTGTTAAAACCGATTTTAATTAAATCAAATAGAACCGGTTATTATAAAACCGGTTTTAATAAAAAAACTTGTAACCGATTGTTATACAAAACCGGTTCTAATAATTTTAATAAAATTTATAAATATGCCACTTTCACCTTTTAACACCTATTTTTTAAAAAATCGGTTCTAAATAGGCAATTTTTTTCTGATAGTGGATATGTTACCTGCATGGAATCATACTCTATTTCTCGCACACCACCAGACTACATCCGTTGTTTGATTCAATTATTTTCTCGACTCTTGAATTAAGGTAGTTGACGCCTGACTCATAACATCTAATAAAAAAAGACGTAATAAATGAAGAATGATTCTTTTGAGTAGATGCTACTTTTTTTTAAAATTTTAGCTAAATTTGATTCATAACATCAAATAAAATATACCTTTTTAGTAGCTCTTCATGTAAGAGATCACGATGAACTCTACCATAAGCCCGGTCAATCGTAATCGGCTTATCACTATCTAAATACACAATGCTATCCTTCCCCACATGTTCAATGCAACTTTCTATAAACTGGCTCAAGCAATTTGCTCGTTAATTTAATCAATTCTACTGAGTGAGTTATTTTTTATTGACGTATATGGCAGTTAGTCCAGAGAATACACAAGATTTTATCATATCTTCAGGGATAGGAGGCAACCTTATGCTATTATGCTAGCTGTATACGTTATTTGATACTATAATTTGAAAGACAGAGTAGGATCAACAACCATGGCTCTCCCTTTGTCTGTGCCTCCCGCTGCTCCGATGTCGCTACCTTCTCCTTCATCGTTCTCGTCTAGACAGAAATAGGGTTGCTTTATCTTCTTCCTCTTCCAGGTTCCCTAATTCTCAGTGGAGGAAAGAGGAGGGTTTCTCTTAAGGCATAAAGCAACGGCACAGGATTGATTCATCAGAGCTTAATTGCTTATGGTGATAATCATGCCAACACATGCTGTCATATTCATCGGAGCTTAATTTCTTTTCTTTTTTTTGGTGCAACTTTTGAAGTACTTGTTAGGCTTGACTATATCGGCAGAACTAAAACAATTACACGCATACATGTACTGATGTACACTTGTTGGAACCTGGAGTTATAATAATCAGCTTTATTTAAAAGGTTATTAACTGTTCACCATACAAAGATCGCAAACGTCAATCACACGCCACAAAAGCGCCACTTAAACCGGATGACGGTGGGGAATTTAACAAAGAGAAAATATTAATTCGACGATATATATTTAAAATGGATGACAAAACATCGCACTTGGACGGTGTCTAAATCCAACAGCACTGAGAGCATGACGCTGCCAGTGCCAGCACAAACAAGATAATATGATACTGAAAGCATAAAACAAGACAGCTCATGCAAGATTGCAAGTTTGCATGGGAAAAGGTGGGATTGATAATAAGAACCTGATACATACTAATCTATCGAGTAAGATCTCATCACTCGGTTTAACTCTCTGCAAAATACTTTTCTCTCTCATTGTTTATTTTTTCATTTTGGTGCATGGGTAATATTGGAACCAACGGATCTTTAGATATATATATAACATATGTGAAAGTACAAACAGACAAATCGACAGGCAAAAAGGTTTATTATATATAAAGCTCCGTACTTTGCTTCCAAAAAGAAGGTAACGTCTGAGCACTGTGAAAATTCCGTCATGTATCTCAGATGAAAAATGTTAATTGATTTCAGTCCACTTCATAGACGATATTTTTGTTTCAGACCATCAAACTTTTTAATATTGCTTCTAAAATCAAGTGAAAATTTTGAAAAACCCCACTGATAATTTTAAAAAATATTTTTATTAATATTAAAAAATTATAATTAAATTGGTTCTCTATCTAAATATAATCGTATAATGTACAGCATTCATAAAATTAACATATAAGTACATTGTAAAATATGTTTTATGGTCTGAATCAACGTTTGATGTTAGTGAATGGTTTTAAAAGGTAAACTCGCTCAACCTTTAAGCCAAGCAAAGACAAAAAAAAAAATTGTCACTTATGAATCTCCCAGGAACAAAAATTATTTTGAAAGCACTCATCATTAGATAACATTTAAAAATATTTTAACAAACTGAACCGTTAAAAGACTAAAAGAGGTATTAAATATAGTATAATCTCCAAATTTGCAATATTGGAAGCACCTTCCAACTATTATTTTCTGACTCTCTAAGAAAGAATTAAATAAGCAAGCATATTGCATGCATTGGTCGTGGGATCTGAATAAATAGTTAAATGTTTATTAATTAAACTAGAAATAAGTCTGAAAAATCAAAATAACTAGTGACGGCCGGAAAAATATACTTTTCACTTAATCAAGATCCTGTGACAGCTGTTAACTATTATGTCTACTGAAATCTATAAAAGATGTCCCAAACAAAATTGAGAATCATACTTCGCAATTCACTTTTAATGAATTGTATTTATCTAGAGGTGTGTTTGGAAATAACACTAACGGTTTTTAAAGTAATTTGCTAACGGTTTTGCAACCATTAGTAATGGAGAGTTAGAAAAGATATAAGCAATCGTTAGGAAAAGAGGAGCGCTGGACGAACCTTTGCTAACGGTTTTTTATATAAAAATCGTTAGTAAAGAGTATGGATTTAATAATATTTTTTAGCCAAGAACCATTAGCAAAAATTCTGCGCTTATATATTTTTTTGTAACATTTTTTGTTATAAAAACATTAGCAAATGGTACTGTGATTTATTTATTTATTTTTGCTAATAGTTTTTGCTAAAAAAAAACGTTAGTAAAGAGGGGTTTCAAAATCTGACACAATTGAACTTCAATAACGGTTCTAACTTGAGAACCGTTAGCAAAAGGGGTAATTTTTTTTTGTTATTTTTTTATGGTCCAAATTGACTGTTCTATTTACTTTACTGATTGAAAGGCAACAATTTGACGATATCAATATATATATATATATATATATATATATATATATATATATATATATATGCATATCAAATGTACATAACAAAAATATATAATAACTAGTATAACTTCAGTTGGGTTTCATATATGAACTACCAATTGATAAAATAAATGTTTCATATCAAATTGTACAAAGATCAACGTTAGAATTCTTCCACACCATGTGAACTTGATTTCTAGAGGCCTACTAACTTCACAATACCATATGCTTTGAAATGTTATTTGCTGCACACACAAATAAAATAAATTAGATTATAATGAAACATACGATTCAACTCATAAATATTATTTACTGGCAAAGAAACTTGCACATAAAAGAAATACCAAAAAACTTGTACATGTAGTAAGTTTAGATTCACTCCATTTAGCCTGTAATACAGTATGCATAAACATAACTTCACTGTTGAGGGTCTTTACACTCAAATACTGAGTGGTAAACCGCATGAATTAAGTCACAATACTTGACGATATAGTCCTTTCACAATACTTGAGTTACCTCGGCATAATACTTGAGGATATTTTCATGCATCTCTAGAAATATATCAGTGCCAACCTTAATTGTCCTCTCACAAGATTAATTGTCATGAAACTAAATTTTCACACTAAACAACTAAAATGAATGGTTTACAAAGAGATTTACTTTAAGGATTTGAAGCGTAAGAAAAGAGAGCCATACTAGCATGAGAATCAGAATCCCTTTTCACCTCAAGTTGGACAGAAATTTCTACTTTTTTATTTACAACATAAGATAGAAAACAAAGATGAAAAATTAGTTGCTAGTAGTATCTGATAAAATTTCACTAGAGGCTCTTGGCATCTTATATAGTTCATTACTTGAATTATGACTTCATTTGAATAAATTTTCCTCTAGAGGAAGACCCACCTAGTAATTAAACACCAATGGTTTTTTTTTCCTTTTTGTGATTATATTCAATTTAAATACTAGTCGATTAAGTAAACAAACCTTATCAATGATTTCTTATTTTCACGTCTGAATGCCTTTGGAGAAGGACCTAGAAGAAGTACATGTATCATCGGAAAAAAAATCTACTAGTTGTTGAAAAAGTTAAATGAAAAATAACTCTAACAGTGTTCGACAAAGTAGTGTAATTTGACAGGCATTATTCATGTCAAGAATCTTAGAAAATAAAGGATTTTTAGTTTGAACAGTAAGCAAGAGATTTATAGAGAGACACACCTTGTACTGAGAGTTGAGCTCCTCTTCGAGCTCAGGGATCTCTCCCTTCTTCATAGTAGAGAAGTACTTAGAATCATGACCACTCATTTTTCTCTCGTGATCAGGGAAGAGACGGGTCGGGCGTCAATTTCTTAGTCTGATTCATCGGACGAATCGTCAGAGCTGAGAGAGGAGGAGGCGGCGAGGCTAAGGGAGGAAAGATCTAGGTTTGGAACTGAGAGAGATTTTAGCAAGAGAGAGTGTTTTATCGATTCAATAAAGTCATTGGATTTTCTAACGGTTGTTGATAAAAAAATTGTTATTAAATATTTTTGTTATACTTAATAATTTCTTTAATTTTGTTATTTTGTAAAATATTATTGAGTTTAATAAGTTTTTCTTAAGATTTGATTGCAGGATTCTAAGAAATTTTAAGGGAATGAAGAAAAAATGATCAAGATCAATACAGAGGCTTCTATGAAGATATAAGATCATATTCAATGTATATGTATAATTCAAAATTCTACATTCTTCATAATTATGCAAGGAAAAACTCTTTGTCGCAGAGAACCGTTATAACGATTCAAAATTCATTATAACGATTCAATAAAAGTCTCAAAAATAATCTAAGTTCTCTATGCGTTGAAATGAGTCAAAATTAACAGAGTGTATCGTTATGTAATGCTTCATAAAGCGTTGTAACGATTCAATACACCTCAAAAATATTCTAAGTTCTTTGTGAGCAGAAATAAGTCAAAATTAACAGAGTGTATCATTATGTAACGCTTCATAAAGTGTTCAACGATTCATGAAACGTATAACGATTCAGTGAATCGTTATAACTTTTCTGAAGATCAATAGACTTATCAGAAGGTTGGTCAAACAAGTCAAATCGTTGTAATGGTTCTGTAAACCGTTCAACGTTTCTGTATATCATTATAACGATTCATCATATTCATTTTTGAATCGTTATAACGTCTCCATACAATTCTGACAAGGGGTATTCTTAGAAGCTCAACTCTCAATCCAGAAACGTTATAACGATTTGTGAAACTTTATAACGTTTCCCCAAAAAATCCAAATTATTCACATAATTTATTTATTTTCTAAAGTTTTGTGGATTTGCGCATTTATATAAATTACAACGAAATTAATTATTCACAGATAATATTTATATTGTACACAGATCATGAATTAAAATTTTGTCGAGTTATTTCCCTGTCCGGGACTTACAGTCGTATGCAATTCAAGTAAACTATTGCGTAATAAAAGGAAAATATAATACAAATTAACATTATATTATTGTTCAATTTGTTTTCTCAGACCAGCTGGCACCACAAGGTCCATACCACAATATAAGATTTATCATTGCAAAATGATATATTAAAATAATACAAATTGCAAGGTCCGATATTAATCATCCAATTGTTCAAATCAAATTAAATAAATTCCATTTTTTAGTGACTTGCTTCATAAATCGCCTTAAATAAAAATAAAAACACGTTAATAAACAAAAAAGGAAAAACCGTTTTTCCATTAGTCCACTAGAAAAAAATAGAGTACAAACAGTGGAGAAACAGTATAAAGCTACGACTACGAGACAATAATTGCTTCAATGGAAATGAAATACAAGCTTTTATTTTTAATTTCCTTCCACCACAAAATGTCTGTTTATATTTTGTCTCGATTATATTTTTATTGCTCTCTCTCTCTCTCTCTGTCTCTCTCAGGAAGAAAGAAGGAGAGAGCCCAGAAGCTTCTTCCGCTATTTCTCCACTGTCTTTCGCTTTTACCTCGCGACAACAGCTAGATACCGCCGGGAGTGAAGTAGGCGAAACACATAAATAAACAACGGAGGACAAAGAGAAACCGAGAGCGAAATGGGTTGCTTTTTCTGCTCAGGAGAGCCAAGCAATAAGCACAAGGACAGGAATCAGATCGCACCTCCATCTGGTAAGTTTTCTTCTTTAGTCGTTTTTTGAAGAGAGGGTAAGATGAATTTTGTTCTAAATTTCGTTTTTTTTATTATAGTTTCGAAAGAATTAATTGATGGTACATGGGTTGATTTTCTTGGCTGCGTTGTCTATTTGGGTTTTTCCTTGTATTTTGAATTCGAGCTAATGTTTTTTCGACTCTAGGCTAGCGTAGTAGATGGGTTGGTAGATCTGATCACTAAGAAATTTCAGATCAAAATCTGCATTATGTAAACATCTATCAGTGATCGAGTTTTAGAAAGAAACAATTTCAAACCCCTGCATTTTGTTGCATGTTTAAATTTTTATGAGTTCCATACTTACATTACTTGCAAAATTTTAAATCTGGGTCTCTTTGTATATTTTCACTTTGATAGAGAAAGTGAAGACGGAATCAAGTACAACAGCTGACTTGAAGAAACAGCAAAGTCTGATAGACATCAAAAAAGAGATTTATCCTAGTGGATCAGATCATATTGCAGCTCAAACTTTTACATTTAGAGAACTAGCTTCTGCCACTAGAAATTTTAGAGATGATTATCTTTTGGGAGAGGGAGGTTTTGGTCGAGTTTACAGAGGCCGGATCGAGAGCATCAATCAGGTCTGTTTTCATGTGTAATTTTGTTGTCATCAGATGTATTTATTTATTTTCTTGCATTCTTTCTTTATAATATCATTGTTTGAGAAATCAGCTAGTAAAAATTTTGTAGTTTAGCACCTAGAGTAAGAACTATTTATTATGTTGTTTTGATGAAATTGCCCTTTCTTTCTCAGTAGATCTGGTGAGACATTGACTGAGGAAGGAGGGGCATTTTGTGCATATTGGCAAATTTTGACAGGTGAGGAACAATGTTGGCTATTCTTTTGTGTATAGGGTAATAATGAACTTGGAGCCATTTTAGTTGTCCATGAAATTCAACAAATACACTATTTTTATCTTATGTTTTCTCTTCCTTTCCATAACTAAAGTGGCCAGGATTTTCATTATTTGTTTTTGTGTGATTTCGTAGGTGGTGGCTATAAAGCAGCTTGATAGAAATGGTCTGCAAGGAAACCGTGAATTTCTAGTGGAAGTGTTAATGTTGAGTTTATTACACCATCCAAATCTTGTAAATTTGATTGGCTATTGTGCTGATGGAGATCAGAGGCTCTTGGTTTATGAATACATGCCTCTTGGCTCTTTAGAGGATCACCTTCATGGTATTTTCTGTGTTGATCTTTTTCTTTTTCTAATTTTTGTGCACTTATACCCCGAAAGCCAACTTACATATATAAACTTAACTGTCTTAGATTCTTGAGTACTGCAGTCTGATTTACATTCTCAAATGACCATTGAACTTATCTAAATAAGTGTAGTAATTTTCATGAACCTTTGAGGTATGTTGCTTACCGGTACTGGCTCAATTCATGAACATGCTTTTGGTATTTGAGCAAAGCAACAACTTGGCCTGTGAAAGTACCATTCAGAGGCTTGTTGCATGCTTGTGACCTTACTATTACCTAACTTGGCCAGTACTGTGATAAACATAAAGATGACACTTAAATTCTAGGAGTACAGGCATAAGTTTACTCTTTGAAAAGCAACTTATGAATTTGCCCTTCGTTTATTGCTATCAGAGTCTTCTCCAGACAAGAAACGGCTTGATTGGAACACTCGAATGAAAATAGCTGCTGGCGCTGCTAAGGGATTAGAATACCTACATGATAAGGCTAATCCCCCTGTAATTTACCGAGATCTGAAGTGTTCAAACATATTGCTTGGAGATGGATATCATCCAAAATTATCAGATTTTGGGCTTGCTAAGCTCGGTCCGGTAGGAGACAATACCCACGTATCAACTAGGGTTATGGGAACATATGGGTATTGTGCACCAGAGTATGCCATGACAGGTCAGTTGACCTTGAAATCAGATGTGTATAGTTTTGGGGTTGTTTTGTTGGAGATCATTACTGGAAGAAGGGCTATTGACAATAGTAGATCTACTGGGGAGCAAAATCTAGTTGCATGGGTAAGTTATCATATCACCTCACTCTACCCATCCTCCTTTCATTTGTGATTTTGATCATCATAATTCAGCCATAATTCAGCCTACTTGTTTGGATGTCAAGTAGAAATATATATTTTTTCTACGTATAGCATCCAAAGCAAAGCAGATGAACAATATTGCTTTTGTGCTTATTGCATCTAGCAAAAAGTAGTATTCAAGGCTTTTATGCTAGTTAAGGTCCATACATGAATCCCACTACAACCTTTTCATTACAAAATATCATATAAAGTTTAAATTGTTCTGAGCACCATGACTATCAACTTCAAAAGATTTTCGAACTTTGGTTGTCATTTTCAGTCTCCTTCATTATCTGGTTATTGTTTAAAAAGCACAAAGACAGTTCTTTTGGGATGCTTCTCTGTTGCATCCTCTGTCCCACCATTGAGCAAAAAAGTACCTTCCTGGTGCCTGTTTTTAAAATCTTTATTTTTACTAAATGGGTGCTTGTGGCTGGAAAATTTACAAACCAATATTTGAATGGTTTGGTAACTGTCATCTTCATTAGGATGTTTAAGGCTTTTCACTAATGACTTTGGCACAAGGTGCATCCTGTGTTTTGTAACTCATGCCAAAGATTTATGATATCATAAATGCAGGCAAGGCCGTTATTCAAAGACAGACGAAAATTCTCCCAGATGGCAGATCCTGCATTGCAAGGACAGTACCCGCCAAGGGGCTTGTACCAGGCTCTAGCTGTGGCTGCAATGTGTGTGCAGGAGCAACCCACCATGAGACCTCTCATAGCTGATGTGGTAACAGCTCTCACCTACCTTGCTTCTCAGAATTATACCCCTGGCCAGGGTGGAATTAACAACCCTGGCTCTTCTCGGCTGAGCGTACCTGGCACACCATCTCACTCTAGACGAGACTTTGAAAGAAAAGAGTGATTCAGTTTCTGAAGGTTGTGTTTTTATCCTTCTTCTTTGGGGTCTACTATGTGGTGGATTTACCTGAAGGTGTTGGCTCTTGCAAGCTGCATGACAGATGTTTCCTAGTGTACCAAGGAAAGAATTTTCTACCAGTTACATGTGTATTGGTAGGAGCACCCATGGTCGGTTTCTTATAGTTAGGTGGGTTTGTGGTTGTAAATGCGGATGTGATTCTACCATGTGCTAGACGTTTCATTTTAAATGTTATAATCGATAGTAATTTTGTTCTTTACTCTGAGGAACTGGAAAGGTTTTCTTTTTGTGGGTTTACATACTCTTTGGTGATACGAGAGCCAGTTTGTACCAGCTACTATATACTGTCACCGATCTTACCCTAGTTTAGCAATTGTTTCACTTTAATTTTTCCTTGCCTTGTTTGTCACTGCATTGTTTTGGATGAATCTAGGCTTGTTCTCCAAGATTTCGTTCAAAGATTCATAGCGTCATAATAGTGTAATTTAAATGGTAAAAGTAGAATGATAATTTTTGAAAGAGTGAGAAGAAGAGTATTATTTGACAATAGTGAAATTATCCTTTTGGTAAAATGTTAAATGGAACAGCAAAATGATAGATTTTATAAATAATTAAGAAATTGGAAAAGATCAAAATATTTTCATATAATTTTGCAGTTTACGTATTGCTCTTGAGGATTCATTTAGATATTTGTTAAATTTAAACATAAACATGAAATGCATTTTTTATCAAAAAAAATTGTAACATTTTTACTTTATTATAAAATATTAAAATCTACCATTTTTCAAAAATTTAAATGTTTTAATGAATAAGAAAAAATAAATATTATAAATTTGGAAGTGCAAATTTACAAAAAAAAAATCATTTAGTTTTGAGAAAAGAAATGAACTAGGATAAAAGAAAAATAAAGAACTGACTTTAGTCAAAATTCCACTTTTCATGTTATTTTCTCTCTCCTCTTATTGTATTTCAACTCCTGAAATTTAAAACAAGCTCTTCCCTCACTATTCTTTTTATTTTTCATGGCCTTTGACACTAATGGAAAGTTGGCAGAGCGCATTGTTTCAAAATAGTATGTGAAAATGCAGGAGCAGAGCATGGATTTCAGTGTTTTATTTTATTTTTTATTTTTTTTGTGGGGTGGGTGGGGGATCCGGAATAGCAAAAGTATGACACTATACAACCGACATAAGATTGATTTAAACAGTTTAGATTAAATTTAGAAGAGTCTTTATTAATGAATGAGGTTCGCTGTCAGTGTCAAATAACACCGCTGCCATACTTTTAAGTATGACAGCTAATACGTTTCCATGGGGCGGAGGGGGGATCAAATTAATCACTGATCGCTAATTATGCTTGTACCATTCAATTTATGATATTTTTTATCTATAATTATTGTAACTTAAAATTGATTGAATCTCTATTGCTCATAAATGATTGGATTTTACAAAATATCAGATTTTAAAATAAAAATAAAAATGCACTAGACAATAACATAACAAAGGGATATAATGTAATGCTTTATTAGTTTTATTGGACTCCTATGATTGTTTATATACATATAATTGAAACAATATAAACATATCCAATGGTTCAAATTTCCAAATTTAAAAAAAAACAAATAAACTAAATTTGCTATTGTTTGAAACGATGACTATTGGTATCAAATCCTTCCTCATTTATTTAAAAATTCAAACAAAGAATATAACTTTAAATTATCCAAAAAACTGTAATTTCAATCTTTTAATTCAGTTTTTCAATATAATAAACAAAAAAAATAAGACGTATAAATCAGAACGTATTAAATTCAAATTTTAATGGAATACTTTCAAATAAGTATTTGAAGAGAACAAATGAAGTGAAACTTGCATAAGTTATAATGAAACAAACATTCTGACATATTTCTTTTCTCAATTAAATAATTTAGACAATTTGTATCAGAACGAGAGATATATAATTTTAAGAAAAGATAATAAAGTTAACTACTTTTATTTAGTTTTTTATATTTTAATAAAACTTTGATTGGTTAAAAAAATTGAATGATTAGTTAAATATTTATTGGACTAACGGATACAGAAATCTTGCTCAAAGTTTAAATAGGGGAGCCAATAACAACTCAACATTGAAATAACCTTGACAAATTGAATGCTACTTAGTAGTTTTGTAACCATAGTACTAAATGGATCCTAAATGGTTTGTGAGTATATATTATTGTAATTTTTTCTTTGTTATTCGGCCATGATTTTACGACATGCTAGGGATCTATACCGTCCCAATAGCGAAAAAAAAAACGATTTTTTTTTAAAAAGAAATGACTACTGAATTATAATTTAAGAAGTACAGCAAGTTTTTGAACCACTGGTAATAGATTATTAATCAATACTATTGTAAACAATGATAGAAATGTATCCCTTTACAAGATCAATTTTGTATTTCTTTCAGTAAAATGTATCCCTTTTAAGTTTCTGCATTGAATTAGTATTTACTGAAAGAAGTAAAACAGGTTTTCTCATCAAAGAACAAAATATATCAATTCAATGCACGTCTGTATATATATACACAAGCCATAACTAAATAAAAAGCATCCATTCCTCCGCTCCATCAGAATAGTGCCAAAATTAATTTTTAAAGAACGAATCACCTTGTTTATCCCCTAGACTATTTACATCTTTGTGTAGTAGGTTTATGGAAGTTGAACCATTGACTTCACTTGCCTCGCAAGTACTAGCTTTTCCCTGAAAATTCAGCAAGTTCCAAGTCAGTCAAGTAGCACCAAGTTTAAAACGAATGGTACTTAAGGATGAGATTAACTTTTCTCTTAAAGAAGTTAATTACCTTGTTCTTATCATTCCAACCAAATCCAAATGGTCTAGAAAGCAGCCCTCCTTTCTTACCAGAACCTTCATTCGATGAGTCTTGACTGGTACGCACATTTTGATCATGCAAAGTACTATAGGAAACATTCACATAGTGAAGTGAGTCTGTGATTCCTTTTGGACAATAGGTATGTATATTTACATGCAATTTATGATTCCATACTAGTTCGATTCATTTGCTCCCTTTTGTTTTATAGCAGGGGAAAAAATCATCATTGTGCTTCACAGCATAACATATAAAAATTATAAAAAAAAAAGAAAAGAAAGTTATAGCCCAGCTGCTCCCTCTTTCCTGGATTGAAATTATCACAAGGTGATACTGAAAATAATCACAAGTCTACTATTGCCCACACACTATGACAAGAGGTTCAACTGGGCACGTTATAACCTGACTTGCCACGTTGGCATTGACTAGTGCCACCCCAGTAGGGATGCAAACGGATCGGATACGGACGGATAATAGCAAAACCGTATCCATATCCGTTATTATTTTTCGGATACGGATATGGATACGGATCGGATAATAAACGAATACGGATACGGATCGGATAATAAACGAATACGGATACGGATCGGATAATAAACGAATACGGATACGGATCGGATAATAAACGAATACGGATATTATCGGATACGGAATGCGGATACGAATATAATTCGGATAGCTAAACAAAATAATTTATCATAAAAAATAACAACTTTGACATATCATGATTCGATCCATAAAATTTAAGAATCTTTCTTATATATAATATTCATGTAAAATAAGTCCTTCTAAAAACTATAATAAAGTATTATTGGTACTGGGCTAATAAAATTTTATCCGGCGGCATCACACTGTTTAATATAGTCAATATAATATTCGTATTATTTATGGGTCATGTTCATTAATATTTAATGTTTAATATAGTCAATATTATTTATGGGCATATTCATTAATATTTAATTTTGTATTGGATCAATACTTGGGCCATCTATATATATTTCAAAGTCACGGATATCCGAAATTTTAAAACTTTCGGATCCGGATAATTAACTTCCGGATCCGGATAATTATCCGTATCCGGTTCCAAATTCCATATCGTATCCATATCCGTATCCGTCAAAAAAATATCCGAAAATATCCGAATCCGAATATCCGTATCCGTTAAAATCCGGATTCGGATCCAGATATTTATGGATAATATCCGATCCGGTTGCAACCCTACGCCCCAGCATCATGCGGACACTATTCAACTGCCTACTGAATGAGGGGCTATATACTACATGGGGCCAACTGAAACCCAAAGTTACAAAATTGCAGACCTTGAGTGAACCAACAACAACAATTCGACAACTGAAAACAGAATAATTTTATTTCATTTCTACTACTACTAGTAAAAGTTTGCGAGAAGAGAACATTTTACTTCATTTCTACCACTTTTCTATGAGATGTAAAATGTTCTCTTTTCACAAACTTTTAATAATTCAATCTCCCCCCCAGAAAAAATATAAAGGCAACAAAAGTAGGTACTTTCCTGGAATACTTCTACAACAACAACAAAAAAATCAGATATATAAAGAACATGGAATACCTTGGAGAAAAAGGTTGCTGGGCCCTACCCTGACCAGACTGGTATTGTACAGTGGCCTCTAACATTGTCTCTGCCATCACAGCTCTCTTCTCCATCTTAGCAATCAGCTCCAGTGCTTCTTCGTACTTCTCCTAAATGTCAACAAAAGAAGTTAATATATAATGGTAGTCAAAACAATTGGGGGCTAAAATATAATTTCTTCATATAATTTCCTACTATATAGCACAATTGACAAGAAGTTATTTTAATTTGAACTAGACCTGGAGCACACGAGCTGCCTGTCTCTGAGCAGCCGCATCCCTCTCAGCAGCCACACGCGCATCCTCTGTCATCTTCTGTTCTTGCTCTACTCTCATCAATACCTACAAATTTGTCATGGTTTGCCACTCCCATTTCAAATTTGAATATCTTTCTACTACTGTTTACTAAAAGAAAATGAAGAGCCAAAATGAACACCTTAAGCATTGCTTGCTCCTGCTGTTGCTTGTCAATAAGTGTCTGCCTTAATTCAGATACCTGTTTTTCCAATTCTTCCACCTAACACGAGTATATAGAATTTCCATGTTTATAAAATAAGCTTATATTGCAAACAAATTGAATGTCCTGTCAAAGAGACAAATATCATTGGAATTAACTTAACAAAGGTAAAAAGAGTTGCAGGTACTTTTTTACCACACATTAATATCAAGGCTTTACCTGGGCAGTCAAGGAACGCCTGTTATCATGCTTGACGATCTCCATTAATGCTGTTTCTAGCTCTTCAGCTCTTAAATTTTAAAAAAGTACAAAGGAAGGATAAAATTAATTTCTATTCTAAGCAAAATTAATAAAATATAAATGAAGGCAACAAATCATTCTAATAAAGACGAACCTCAAAACAGCTGATCTTTTCTCTTCCATTAGCTTACATAACTCCGCTTTCAACCACATTACCTGATCTTCCAAAGCACCCACACAAGCATTGGGTGAGTTACAGAAATGCCGATCCACATCCCCATTATTCTCCAAATTGCCTTCAATGGATTTTCTTGGAGATACTAACAAGCCAGGATCTTGTTTAAAGCTATAAAGCTTAGTGGCTAAGCCCTTGTTTTTTGAATCATTCCAAGCATGTTGATCCCTCCTCTCTTCCATGGCTTCTAATACATCTGGCCTATATTTTTGCCGTAGTTCATGTAATTTGTCTTCATTTACAAATTGATATCCCATGCAAGCTGTCAGTACTAGTTGACTACTGTCAAATGTTGAGCCTGCTAGAGACTGGAGTAGTGTTATTGCATCTCCTGCATCCTTTGTAGTAACTATTGCAGGACCTACATTTGCAATGTAAAATCTAATTAGTTAGAATTGCTTTTTTAGGGTATGCAATGAAAGATACCATATAGCTTCAAAATGTACAATCAAACTAATTAGCTTGTAATTGCTTTTTGAGGGATGCAATGAAAGATACCATATAGCTCCATCAGAGCAAGAGCGGTACGAAATAGCATGGTACGATTGCCTTCAAACAGAATCACATCCCATATGCGAAGAACTGCAATATGTTTTCATAACTGTAAGATACAGAAGTGTCAAATTTGGAAATTTTCTGTATGTATGACATGAAACCTGACCACTTTCCCATGGAAGCATGTTAACAAAAATTGAAAGGAACAACGGCCCTGTAACCCATGCTATCTCCACACCAAGGTAATTCAGATGGTTTGCTGCAATAAACATTCATATTATCAGCTAAGCAATACCATTCAGGTAATATATGGTTATCAGGCCAATATCTGACATGTACACAATGTACATACTATAAGATACAGACCCAGCTTAGGGAATCTTTCTGATACAAGTTCATCTAGCACAAGCTGATCCACCTGTAGAGAAAAAGAAAAAAGAATTAAAGATAGATATAAAGTTAGCAATAATCAGTTACATATAGATTTGTAATTAGTACCTGAGATTCAATCATTTCTTCAGAATAGTAACCATCAAAATAGTCATCAATCATGCCCACCAATGTCCTAGTAGAATTTGAGAATTATGCAAGTAGTCAATTTTGTGCTTCATTGTTCATTTCATTTTTTTTGGGGAATGACATTTATGTTAATTGTAACAAACACCAAAGAATTCAGCCCAAAGGAACAAAAAGTAAATGCCTAACACTAAATGATTAGATATTCATGGGTGCAGAGGGGGTCCGTTGGCAAAACATATGCTGTTAGAGATTACTGTAATATGCACAATGTTCAGACATTGAACTTGCCAGAAAGCATTTTCTTCAGGCATAAGCAAGAGTAAGAGGCCCCCAAAGAAGTTCATAGCCTTAAGTTGCATCCAAGTAAAAAGAAAAAGAAAAGTATTAGAAATTACAAAATTAGACAGGAATAGGAAAACAAGAAACATAAATTAATAACCCCCAACTAAACGCTGACCTGGCAATACCCCACTAACGGATTATGCCTGGCATAAGCTGTCAGTAAACGCCTTAAAGCATCTCTTCCATCTTTATCTAAAGCGGGGTGTCCAGGGAAGGTTCTAGGTAAATCCTATATACAAAGGAATAACGTTACAAAATAGAAGTTTGTTTTTACAGAATGGTAAAAGCATCCACAAATCCTATATTCAGTTAAGAACCAACCTTCTCGATCTGGCCCCTCCAATTCTCACTTGTTTTGATGCTTTCCTCCAGAGAGGAGATTTTGGATTCATCACTAACGGCTGATTTTGGTTCTTGACCTGCTAATTTGTCATAATAGCCTTTTATTTTTCTAGCTTTCACACCCACAAAGGCTTGCCATAGCTGCAAAATAGAAGTCTTTCATGTAAAAATTGATAAAAAATAAAAATATAAGGTATAATATTGGTAACTTTCTTTAACTTTTCTGAAATAAACTTCAAGATATTTAACAACAAAAGGCAAATGTTTGTTGAGTGTGCAAACATAAATCATAATATTTGTAGCGTTTTGGGTGTTAGAAAATTAACCAATCTACACTAAACATTACTCTAAATTATCAAAGTTATTAATCAGCGAAGAACCTAAACAACATACGTACGATCTTTTACACAGATTTATAAATCTGTTACCAACAAAATGTACTATCAGAAAAAAATATTGTGTTTAGTCAATCAGATGGGCCTAACAAAGAGACTGGATCAAGGTTTCAAAAGAAAAAGACATACCTCTCCTCTAAGAGCCATAGGTACACCACCTCTGACCAAACTCTCAAGCTCTTCCTGCCAAGAGAAATCAGCATCTTTTGCTGACTCGTTGTGGGATATGCTTATTCCATTGGCCTCTGCATTTTCACTTTTCTCACCTGTCCCGCCTAGAGGGACATCATAAAAATCTTCGTCTGATCCTTCACTATGGGTTCCATTTGTAGTTACAGGCTTGGACTCATCTTCGGTAGAGGAGATCTGAGAATCACATGTTCCCTCCCCCTCCTCTCCAAACTCTTCTTTAGCATTGCTAATTTTATCGCTTCTAATTCTGTGGCTCATCATATTTTCAATTGCACTAAGAGATGCACTTACACTGTCCCATGATAGTTCATTTGGGGATTCTCTCTCTTCTGAAACAGGGTCATTTTCAGAAGTATGTTCTAAATTGTTGATTTTTTCTTCTTTCTTTTCATTTTTCTTTTGGGATATCTCATCAGAATCAGCAAGCCGCTCAAAAAAGTCTTTCCATCTCTCCGACCTCTCCTCCTCCTCCTCCTTCATAAAAAAAGAAAGAAATGGATTTTTTTTTTCTGATAAAGTAAAAGAGGCAACTCGTATGGAGTATAGAGGATTATGATTCTTTGTTTTTGTGGTCGATGTTCGTTACCTTGTAAATCTTTGCATACTGTTTATAGCTTTGCAAGTGCTGGGGACGCACCATGAAACCATATGCGTCTCTGATCAAAATTAGACTCAATTAAGTATCTTCTACATATCTAAACCACTAGTAGCAATGAGAAAGTGAAAAGAAGTTGAGAAGATAAGAAAATTTACCGTGATTCCTCCATTTGGACCATTTGGAAAAAAGTAAGAAAAATCTAAAAGCTCATTGATAAAGGGAGTCTGAACTGAATCATTGAAGGCACTGAACTAGAAAAGGGTGTCTGAACTGAATCATTCATGGCACCCCTTTTTGAAAGATAAAATCGTCAGAGAGTGCCAAACCCGAGATCCAAGTAGAAGCATAAAAAAATGGTTTAAGCCCCAAATTGAACCAATGAAGGATCAGAAGTCAGAGCAAGCACACGCCCCGATAAATCTCACAAGTTAAAAAAGCGAACCGGCGTGGACCACGATAATATAATAGAGAGATGAGATATAAAATTGTAATAGCACTAATTAGAGAATAAAAAAGGGCCCTGGACTGGATGCAATTAGTAAGGTAACGTCTAACGTGGCATGGCAATTGACAGGATAGAGGGCAGCTCACCTATTCATATGATTCATATGATCTGGTGAGGAGACATTTTCATCTTCGTCCGTCATCTCCTCGGAATTTGGCGCCACGCCGCTCCGACGTCCGACCAGAAGCGTTGCTGAATCAAGAGCTTTGAGCCTTTGAGCCTTTGAGTGCCGTGCAGTTTTCGCTTGCTAGATATCACATCACATGGGAAAGAGGATCAGATTCAGAGGAGGGACAGCGTATTAAAAATTTATTTCTCGATAGGAAGAAGAACTGAGAGTCGACGAGAAATAATATAATTAAGAAAAAGGAAAAGCAGAATTGAACCGATTAGTTTAATAAATTGGGTTTTCAATTGGTTTTGTGGTGTTCAGAGTTCAGACTTGACTGAATGATGAGAGCAATGGCCGTAGACCGTAGTACCAATTGCTGTAGCCTGGTAGGACCCGGTTCACAGTTGATGTGTGCACTGCACGATCAGTCCATCACCATCCCTTGTCCCTTCAAATGGATCCTTGCCAGAATATCCACTTCACTATTTCTGGATGCGGAATTGGCCAATTTTGTTGATTTGCTTTTCTTTTTCTTTTTGTTTCCATTCAAAAGTAGAGGGTGCTTCCTATTTAATATACAAATTTCCTCACAACTCTTTTCTGGTGTTTTTATTTTTCTATGAGCCGAGTCTCGAGAAATTCTTCCATGCAGGCAGTTCATGTATAAACTGAATTCTCACACTGTTATTTTTCTGGATGCATTAATATTTTCTCTCATTCTCTAAAACAGTAAAGGATACTATTTTTATTTTCCTAAGAAAAACGAGTCAGTATGGATCTATTGATTGTAAACTCCACGTGTCCAATATCTATACTCGCTGATGGGCTGATGGCTGATGGCTAATGGTCCAGTCATCATTTACCCGGCCACACTGTAGGATGGACAGCTGTGTGGATGAGTACTCTTTCTTTCTTAGTTTGGCCCGGTATATAATAGCCAGGTGCCCGTATTAATAAAAAAAAAAAAGTCCAGCTTTATTGAAGTATAAAATTATATAGGTTAATTATAGAGTTAATTAGATTTATGAGTTTCAGTCATACATTACAGACCCACAATATAGAGAGTTATGAGTACTGACAGTATCAGTACTGCAACCGGTACCAACACAACTGTCACTGCAAAAGAAACAATAGATATCAATAACTCTTTAAAACTTACTTCAATGCTTTTAAATGGTAAAAATTATCAAGCATGTGCCAAAGAAGCCAGAATTTCACTCAAAGGGAAAGACAAATTATGATATATCAATGTACAAGACCAAGACCAGTGACAATAATTGAGGCTGAGGAGTGGAAAGTGCAAGATAGCATAATACTATTTTGGCTTCTACACTCAATGGAACCCAATATCAGTGAAGAATGTGTACATAGAATCGAAACCGCACAAGAAATATGGGATAGCCTTAAGAAAAGGTATGGCGAATAAAATAATTTTGTCCACTTCTTTCAAATCAAGCAAGAAATAGTTCAAAACAAGCAAGGTCAGAAACCCTTTGCTCAGTTATACTCAGAAATACAACGAAAATGGGATGAATTAGATATCCTCCAATCAGAAACCTCAGATCCTGAACAAAATTCAACACATGCAAGTCGAAGTTGTGAACATGTTTGTGTGTTTAGGAATGAATGCCTTATCCTCTAGCTAATACACCAAGCGGGTACCATCATCAAAAAGAAAAAATTAAGAATGAGTGTTCCAATTACTGGTACTAATCTGCCATCTCTAGAAAATATAGCAGCAATAATCGAGTAAGAGGAGACTCGTCGTACTGTTATGAGGGGCCCACAAGTCCGAGCGGACAAGGAGCACGACTCTCATGCATTAATCGTAAGGCACTAGAGAAACCCTAATTTTAAGGACAAGAGCATTGCACAAGCCGAGTGTGCTCACTGCAAGCAGCTTGGTCACAAGCAAGAGACATGTTGGTTCCTTAATCCGGAACTAAGGCCAGTAGGATGGATCAAAAAGGGCGACAGAGGAAGAAAGGGGGAGAAAGACTTGTGAAAAGGAAAAAAAAAAGGGCGAGACTCTGTCGAAGAGAGAAGAGCTAAGAATCTTCTCGACAAAGATGATTCTCGATGGAGTGAAAACAAAAATAAGGAATTGGTAAGAATACTATGAAGTTGTGCGCTAATTGCCTGGACCAAGTTTGAAACTACTAGCCATTAGCGCACAATTTTGGGGTGTTCTTATAAATTTTCTATTTTTTTTTATTTTATTTACCAAAATAAAAAATTATTACACGAGATAATTATATTGGAAATAATATAATTTATTTTCTTAATAATTTATCTTATAGGGCAAACGGGTACGAAATGATCTTTACCCATATCCTTATCCATTTACTTAACGAAATAAATTTTTTGCTCTTATCCATATCAAATAAGTTAACGAATTTTTTTTATCCATATTTATCATATCGAATACGATACGAATCGAATAAATGAGTAAAAGGAAATCATTGACATCCCTAATCGTCTTGCCTTCTTTTAAATTTCATCTATTAGTTTATCTTTATTCTTTTGTATCTTTTTTTCTTGCTACTAATAGTTTCCAAGCTGAGAGAATGGTGAAGCACGTAGATATCTTTCTCAGGTCTAGATATTCTCCTCTAATTTGTATCGTCTTTGACCTTTTACTATTTTTTTTAAGAAATTGCGTTTTCTAAAAAAAATCAATTCAAAGAAATATATTCCTATATTCATGAATGCTAATTACGCTACATCCTTTCTTTCTTTGTTTATTTTTTGTTAGCCTTGGCTGATTTAGCTTTTAATTCAAGCAATTTGTTTCATCTTTTTGGTCCGTAGAAATTTATAATTTCATTTAATGGTTTCTACTCAAAGCCAGTCAAGACTGATAAAATAGCTTCAAAATTCTCTCATGTGTGGTTCAGTTGGTTCAACCGGCATAAATCTCTAAATTATTTTCTAATAAATGAATGAAAGGGAGCTATCAAAGCACACAACTTCATAACAAAATGACAAACAAGGTGGAACAAAAAATAACAAACGAAAATTCTATTAAATTTTTAATTTACTACGTAAAGTATTTGTTCATGCCATAAAAAAATATTACCAATACAATTAATGTCCTCATTTAACCAGTATTGAAGAAATAGTTTTGTCGGTGTCATGAAAGTTAACAATCGCTGATTTTGTTATACATCATGGTATAGAAATTGGCCCTTCTATGCACCTCATATAGTCATATTTGGGGCGAAACATAATTTTTGCATAAAATTGTTAAATATACATCGAATAAACTAAAACAATGTTATTGTTGTACATTTTATAAGATCTCAACCTAGGATTATGCATTGGAAATCAAAATTGAACTTGACACACAAGTCAAGTCCCCGTCCCCTCTGTTCCCCTCTGTTTTTGTTTTTACCACGGAGTCAAAATGGATTCTCCATTCACTCAGAATCGCTGTCTGCTCCAAGCATGAAGCATGGCTCCAGGCTTCCGGCATTTCATCAAACAGTTCCTGAATCCTGCTCTGCTCAGCTCCAACCATTCTCCCATTGAACCCATTTTGAACTCCAAACCCGCAAATCTCTCCTCCTCTCTTTTAAATTGCATCCTACATTATATAGAGATATATATATATACTCAGCTATTTATTATTTTATTTTTCTCCTTCTCCTTTTTCGAGAGATCCCAAACCGAAATTTGCCATTATTATCTTGCTGAAAGAGACGAAACAGATGCCCCCACCCGTTCCTTCACCTTTTCTTAAATCTGTTGCCTCTCTCGCGCACCACCCCTCGATTCCATTCCTCCACCCACCGCGCCTCTTCAATCAAAACCTAAACCTAGCCACCAAAAAAACCTTGGGTCCCACCCGCACCAACCTCCCACTCTCCGGCGGCTGCGGCGGCGGAGGAGGAGGTTCTTCCTTCTTTCCCTTAAACAGGCCGTATCGCTCGGGCTGGGTAAACCGCGGATCCATGCCCGCAGTACGAGCGCTGGGTCCGACTAAAAGCGGTTTTGGCTTTGGCTCCGATTCCAATTTGGTGAAACGAGGTGAACGGAAAGGATCAGGTGACAGAGCGGAGGCAATGGGAACTGGTGCAGATTCAGGTTTGGATCCGGTTACCGGGTTGGTGAAGGAGAAGTGGTTAACGGGTTCTATCATAAGGATACACCTCCACCTCCACCTCCACCTCCGCCCCGGTTGCTAACTCTGCCCACTGTTCTGACAATTGGAAGAGTTGCTGCTGTTCCACTTCTCATAAGCAGTGAGTTGTTTAATTCAATTTGATCTTTGGAAACGGGATCATCTGTTTTTAATTTTTAAATGTACAATAATGCAATATTTCTTTTCTTGTTAAGAAAGTGATTTGCAATGGATTTAAACTCGTTCATATTGATATATGTGTCTCTCAAAACAATTTCTCTCTTTAAAATTGGTGTAGCATTTTACATGGAAGGTCCGTTGGGAACAACTGCCACTACCAGCATATTTCTTCTGGCAGCTATAACAGATTGGCTTGATGGTTATATTGCCCGTAAGGTTTGCACTTCTTTTTATTTAATTATCTAATTTTCATTTAACAAAGAAATGTTCTATATACTATTTTGTATTTGATATATCAGTATATCACATCATATCCTTTATGTCTTAAATGGTAGATGCAATTGGGGACAGCATTTGGCGCATTTCTTGATCCCGTGGCTGATAAGGTTAGATTACTGTAATTTGGTAACTGGATGAATTACATATAATATTTTTCTAAAAGAAAATTTATTATTGTTGTCTTCAATTTGTTGATGACATAACTTTGATTGTTTGCTCTCTTATTGAAAAAGCTTATGGTAGCTGCTACACTTGTACTGCTATGTACTAGACCTTTTGAAGTGCCAGGACTTGGTGATTTACCATGGCTTTTGCCAGTGCCATCAATAGCTATAATTGGCAGAGAGGTTTGTTCTCTCCCTAATACTTGCATTGCCAAGCAATATGATAGATATATGTTAATAAGTCCCTAAACTTATAACAAATACCAACACTCCCCTCAAGATGAGCCTATGGATGAAAAATATCCATTAGACCCATCTTGTCACAAAACCTCGACAAATCCAACGAACTAAGTCCTTTGATGAGACAGTCAGCTACTTGCTCACTAGTAGCTACATATCCCAACTCAAGTAATCCGTTGTCCAATTTCTCTTTGATGAAGAACCTGTCGATCTCCACGTGCTTGGTCCGATCATGCTACACGGGGTTATTGGCAATGCTAATGTCCGACTTGCTATCGCACTACAGCTTCATTTTGCCTCCTTGGTCCATCTTGAGCTCCACCAGTAAAGCTCTCAGCCACAATAATTCCGCTACACCCAGTGCCATGGCCCCAGTACTCGCCTCTACGTGGACCTAGCAACCACCGATCGCTTCTTGCTCTTCCAGAAACCAAATTTTCTCCCACAAACACGCAATACCCGGACGTGGACTTTCTATCATCGGCACAACTAGCCCATCCCCGAATCACAATAGCCTTCAATGTTCAAATGCCGTTCTTTCGAAGATCAACCCTTCCCCGGTGCACTCTTCAGAACCTCAAGATCCGGTACACGGCATTCATGCGACCCTCTCAGGGTCATGCATGTAGCGACTCACCACACTCACCACAAAACAAATGTCGGGGCGGGTGTGACTCAAATAGATCAAGCGACCCACTAACCTCTAGTACATGTCCTTGTCAATCGGCTCTCCCGCTCAAAGACTCGCCTTAGCCTTTTGATCAATGGGGGCACCCGTAGCTTGCATCCTAACATACCCGTCTCGTAAGCAAATCCAAAGACATACTTCCTCCGAGATAAAACTATCCTCTCTCGCACCACGAGCTATTTCAATCCCAAGAAAGTATCTAAGTTGCGCCAAGTCCTTCACCTCAAACTCCTTACCCAATCTCTTCTTTAGCCGAGAAATCTCACTCTCATCGTCCCCGGTGATAATCATGTCGTCCACATATACCGCAAGCATCGTAATGTGAACTCCATGCCGCCTAAAGAACACCGTATGGTCCACGTTGGTCTGCCAATACCTCATGCCTACCATAGCCCTCCTAAACCTATCAAACCAGGCTCGAGGAGATTGCTTCAACCCATAAAGAGATTTCACAAGTCTGCACATCTTCCCCTCCGTCTGCTTTGTGCCAAAACCAGGTGGGACCTCCATATATACCTCCTCCAACAAATCACCATGAAGGAAGGCATTCTTCACATCGAGCTGGTGCAACTTCCAACCCCCATTCGCTGCCAAGGAAATAAGCGTTCTCAATGTGCTCATCTTCGCCACAGGTGCAAAGGTTTCATCATAGTCGATGCCATAAGTCTGACTGTACCCCTTTGCCACCAATCCGCCTCAGTAGCGCTCAACCCGACCCTCTGGGTTTTGCTTCACAATAAAAACCCATTTGCACCCAACCGCCTTCTTGCCTGCTGGTAGTGACACAAGCTCCCAAGTTTTATTTTTCACCAAGGCCTCAAGTTCCTCAATCATGGCAGCTTTCCATTTTGGGTCCTCCTTAGTAACCTGCCAAGACTTAGGAAAAGAGATAATGTCCAAAGATACAATGAATGCTCCATGTGCAGGTGATCTGTGAGAGTAAGAGACAAACTGAGCAATGTTATGTGGGAAACCATATCGATCAGGGGGACTCCCGCATTGATGCGAGTGGTCCTCCTTATCGATAGGGGATTTGGAGGAGTAGAGAGAGGAATCATATCACCTGAGTATTCTAAATTTGTGGTGGATGGTGTAGGTGTCTCAGGAGTCGGAGAAGGCAGGGACAAGGGACTTGACACAAGCGGTGGCACTGATAGGCACGATTCCCTCATTCTGCTTCCCTCTCCTCGTGTACACTCTCAGTTCCCCCTGAGCCTGAGTTCCATCAATTCCAGAATTATTCCCCTTCCGTTCCTGTTCCGGCACAACGACCGACTTCTCCACATCCACAACCGAACATGGAACAGTCCCCACACTCGCCATCCTCTCACTACCAAGTGCTACTCCCCCCTCGCCTCATACCCCCGTATCGAGCGAGTCTCCAAATGGTGATGTAACCTGAGAGTAGTAGTATGGTTCGTGCTCTCGAAATGTGACATCCATATTGGTGAACAACCTCCTCTCCACAAGGCTCCAACACACATAGCCCTTTTGGGTGGCCAAGTATCCCACAAAGATACATTTGACCGCTCTCGGATCCAGTTTGCCCAAATTCGGTCTATAGTCCTGCACGAAGCACACACAACCAAATATCTTCAAAGGAAGAATATCACAATTCTCACCTTTTAACATCTCAAACGGGGATTTCCACTCTAGCACTCGTGAGGGCCTCCTGTTTATCAACATCGTAGCTGTCAGGACCGCTTGCCTCCACAAGTACTTTGGCACATTCATCGAGGTCATCATACTCCTTGCCACCTCAAGGATATGTCTATTCTTCCTTTCTGCAACCCCATTCTGCTCTGGTGTGTATGGACACGTGGTTTGATGCTGGATTCCCTGAGATGACAAGTACTTTCTGAACGCAATATTCGTGTACTCTGTCCCATTATCAGACCTCAAAACCTTCACTATAGCCCTGTATTGAGTCTGAACCCCTTTGTGGAAATCTTTAAAACAAGCAAACACATCATTCTTGTTTTTTATCAAATAAACCCAAGTCACACGAGAGAAACAATCAATAAAAGTCACAAAATATCTAAATCCATTCACAGAAGTTGTAGGACAAGGTCCCCATACATCAGAATGTACCAACTCAAAAATACAGGTGCTCCTACTACCAGAACTAACATATGAACTCCTGGTGTGCTTGCCAAACTCATAAGCATCACAAATAAGTATTTCTTTATTAGCATTTTCAAACAAAGAGGGATACAATCGACTCAAAGGACTAAAAGAAGGATGACCCATACGCTTGTGGTGAAGCAACAACAAGTCCTCCACATTACTCCTAACTCCTCCAGATCTCTCGACCATAGATGAAAGGACGGAGTCCATCCCCTCTCTATCCAGACACCATAAGCCGCTATGCCACGTGCTAGTCCCAAGCCTCCTGCCTGTCCCAAGCCTCCCGCCTGTCCCCTTCTCTTGGAAGATCACCTTGGGAATATCAAAAGACACAACGCATTTTAGTTGGAGAATAATAGCACTTATGGATAAGAGATTCACAGGAAAAGAAGGAGAATGCAAAACATTGGACAAAGTCAGAGAATCGGTACATCATCGCACAAGATCCTTACCCACCACGGCCGAGCCGTGCCATCGTCGTCCGAATACTCTCGGGGACCTGTCGGTGAGTATAGGAAGAGAACTCCCAGCGCATTCGTCATATGTCTAGAAACACCGTAATCAACGATCCAAGGGTGATCTAATGGTGGGTATAGAGGCAAGCGTGAGTGTCACAAGTACCGTGGCGTAACGAGCATAAGAAGCAATGTTACTCGAAGTGGATGCATCCCCATCGCGCCTCCCCGCCTTCTACTAAGCAACTAGAGTACTTGTCTCGGAGCTCCCGATCCTCCGCAAAGATCCTATTCTCGCTCACCCTTTTCTTCCTCTTCCTCTCGCTACCATCGGGTTTGCCGTGTAGCCCTCTTCCACCTCCTCTCGCGACCACGATCGCGACCTCCGGACTAACCACGTCCTCTAAGTTTTCACCTTCGGTGGCCTAGTGCAAGCCGACTTCGGGTGACTTACCTCTCCACAATGTAGCACTCCCGGTCTCACCCTTAGACTGGTTGCCGGATTGGAGCGCCTGTAGGGGCGACTTCACCCGAAAAGTCCCCCGGCCCGGCCCCTGTAGCCTCAATCGGGTCTCCTCCCGTATCATCGCGGACACTGCTTCCTCAAGTGAGGGAATCTTTGGCTGTGCGAGCAATATCGTAGCTCTCGACTCGAAGACTGGAGCCAATCTCCTAAGAAATCCCATGGTCCTGACACGCATGCAAAGCTCACTCTTCTTGCAAGCGAGGCTCGGGGGCGAGAATGATCTCGTGCAGTAATCATGATTCAGCCATAGGCGATCCAACTCTATAGAATACTCCTGCACCGTCCTCTCCCCCTGAACACAAGCCTAGATATCATTCAGAATATGGTAGAATCTCAGATTGTCCTCCACTCTATCATACGTCTTCCTCAGCTTCTCCCAAACACACCTCACATCCTCGATGCCATCTACATTGGCTGCTATCGGCGGAGTCATCGAGCTCAGAAGCTAGATGTATACTAGCATATGGGTAGACCTCCACTCCTTCCATACCGGAGTGCCCTTGTCTGGCTCAGTAATCGCCCCAGTTAGATACCCCTCTAGTCTCCTCCTTATCAGAGTATACCTCACCCGACGTGACTAGTTCAGATACGAAGCTGGACCATCGAGTTTCACATCAATCGGTGGAAGCTCCACCCGGTGCCGGTGCCAGTGCTGGTTTCGGCGCATTTACACTGGAGGTTGCGCTGAATGCACGCATAAAAGCTGCAATCTCATTACCACTCAGCTTCGCAAAGGTCTCCTTCATGAGATCTGGATCCTTATTTTTGTTCGCATCTCCTTCCATTTTTGACCCGATTCTGATCTATACAATCTCGAGTCAAATCCTCTTCAAGACCGAATCTTGCACCCTAAAGATCAAGTCATCATCAAGATTCGAGCTCTGATCACCCCGATCAATCCATCCTAACCCCGCTTCTCGGGTATCGTGGGGTAACGGCCCCCCCACGCCGGCCAAATCAATCACACACAATCAAGAACAAGTGTCGGTCTCTAAAAGAAGAGAGAAACCTACTAAATCAAGAAAAGAACCAAGTCAATCAATCTCACAACGCTACAGTAACTTCACAATGCTACAGTAAATCCGCGGTGCTACAATAACTTCGCAGATTCTTTCTGAAACAACGAAGAAGGAGCACCCGCTGCCTAGAACTGGGCCAGATCGAAGGCAGAGCTCTCCTGACGGTGGCAGAACCACCAGACGGAGGCAGAACAAGGAGGCGGAGCTCTCTTGGCGGTGGCAGAACCACCAGATCACCGACGGAGCCCCTGGCGAAGTAGGCGGAGGTCCGGCAGGGCTGTGGTGGAGCTAGTGGAGCTCTGGTGGTTGTGCATGATTCTCGATGCAAGAAACCCTAGGTTTAGACGGCTTTGATATCAACTAGAAAATAGTTCTAAAAGTCTCAAAATTTATTAATCGAGGTATATATAGAGCATACATCATTCACTCGAGTCCCTATGATTACTCTATATTCTCAATTCGCTAATAAGTCTCTAAACTTATAACAAATACCAACAGATAACAATGTCGGCTGTACGAGAATGGGCTGCTTCTCAGAATAAAAAGCTTCTTGAGGTAATTTTTTTTTCTCTTTCCTATTAATTTGATATATGGAAAATGTTGCAATTCATCAATGTTTATTTGTCTATCTCATTTCTTTTGTTGAACTACCAAAATCAGGCTGTAGCAGTGAACAATCTGGGAAAGTGGAAGACTGCCACACAAATGACTGCATTAACCATTATGCTTCTTGTTAGAGATCCAAGGTTGTAATTTTCATCCAATCTATGTAAAAGCTAATGTTTCATCAAACTGCTATGTAGCATTTATTAAGGGAAGGGATCACTTGACAATGGTTATCTTGACAATTTTGACAATGGATTTTCAAATAAATACGAAAAGAATCTTAAAAATAGAAAAGAATTTTATGAATATGTTTTTCTATTTATAGATTGTCGTCGATTCAAATTTCATACAATTTTATTATAGTTTGATAATCCATCAAAGACCGTTAAATTATAACCGTTGCAAATTATATAAAATTTTGATGGTCCTTGATGGAATATCAAATGATAATGAAATTGCATGAAATTTGAATCATCATCAATCTATTAAGTAGAAAAACATATTCATATGATTTTTTCTATTTTTTTAGTATTTATTTGAAAATTCATTGTCAAAATTATCAAAATAATCCATTGTCAAGTGATCCCCACCCTTTATGTAATATATCCCATTAATCCCTGATGATTTTTTTTTTTTTGTCAATGCAGTCTAACTGGGCAAACTACTCTAATTGCCTCTGGCGTGACGTTACTTTATGTTTCTGCGGGTCTTGCCGTGTGGTCACTGGTGGTGTATATGAAAAAGATATGGAAGGTTCTTATCAGGTAAAAAAAATCTCAGAAAGCTACTCTAAATGCATAAAACTAAAGGCGGGCTAATAATTGTTGGTGCAAGACGCCTTGCAGCTATTTACATAGAAATGCCCGAGTTGAATTAGTGCTCTCAGTCTCAGGTGCTGAGCTTTGTGACTTGGGGATTATAAACAGATTACAACACACCCTCTCACACTTTTAATTGTGTGTGTGCCTGTGTGCTTCTCTTTTTTGGTTTCATCTTTTTTACTCATGTTTGCATCATTGTGGCTGCCTAGCTACCAGCAAGTATTGCTTTACAACCCGCTTTATAGCGTTATATATTAACTAATATAATAGAGATTAAGATTCTATTTATCCTTGAAATGCTTATTTTTTTCGATATAATTTTAACACAGTGTTGTAATATTCTTCGGAGATGACTGTATAATCATGGTTATTTTCTTATAATTCTGCAATGGGAACTGCTCAAAAAGCCTCAGACCATTATGCAGAAAAGAACTTCAAACTCTCCCAAGAAAAGCCCTACTGTTCACTGTACACATAAAATACTAGAAAGAAATCTCTAACAGCGCCACAACCATAGCAACTCCAACTCGGCAGCCACCAGCCAGGTACAAAACAGATGCATGCAGCTCATACGAGCTTGTGATTGTTGGTTCCCAATGAACGCCTCAAGGGGAACGTTTTCGTTATAATGATCGTAATTTTAATGATATTTGATGGATCATCAAATGATAACTAAAGTATATGAAATTTGAAATGCTATCAATCTATAAGTTGAAGAACATATAAATCTAGTGTGTCAATATTTGCTGAATTCGTTACTGAACAGTGAGCATAGATAAATATAATAACTGCGCGTAAAGCATGGGTTGGGCAGCAAATGAAATGCCGTTTTATCTGGACTGGTTCCATCTTGCATTGTTGCATAATTGCATTGCATCCATAGTGGACATTCGTTCCTCTTCCTTCCCTATTAGTATTCAAATTAATTTTGTTTTTATACTGCAGCCTAATTACACGCTGCTTTACTAAACAAATTAGCACTAGACGTTAATTTATAATTTTTCTTTCATTTTAATATAGGTCATATTTGAACTTCATGACAAAAATACATATATGTCATGTAACATATATACCTTCTAATTTGTAAAACAATATTAATTAAATTATTTACAAACTTGACAAGAAATTCAACTTTTGCACAACTATTTACACTCTTGCTGTTACAACGAAAAATTTTAAAAAAAAATGTGGATCCCACTGGCCACTGTAAATTACTAGTCGTGTCGTGTAGGGGCAGATCATGAATCACACAACTTTTGAATTATTTATATATTTAAATAATGTCCAAAAACATTAGAACATGATTTCTCAACAAATAATGTCCAAAAACATTTGAACATGATTGTACTATGTGTGCGTACAGCTATGAATATGATCTATAATTCTATATATACCAAGTATAAGGCTTAGAGTGCAAGTTAAGCACAGTGCTATCATTATCCGACCGACGCTCCTATGATGATAAATTGATAATTATAATATACAAGAGTTAATTGACAGTTGATTTATGCTTTAATTTTATACGTCGACAGATCAGGGCATCAGGCCTTCATTACATGTCTATGGGCTGATGGGCATGCAGCTGAAATATTATTGATTTTGTTAAACGAAAAAAAAATACACGACATCTTGCCTAACACATCCATCAACTAAACAACAAAATCAATATATGACATGATTTAGGATTTCAGACATTCAACAATTGGTCGCACAAAACCAAAACTCCTTTGTAACGTGGATAGTAGTGCCTGCATTCAACTGCACCACCTGAATCACATTTCTGCATTCTTCAAAAAATCAAATTGAAAAGAATAAAAGAAAAAAAAACGACTTTCTATCGAGTCAGTGATAATTCTTTGGGTTGATTTTCTAAAACATTTTCTCTTTTTCTTTTTTTTAGAAGGAAATAAACATTTTTTTCTTTGTAAAATAGAGGTCATTTTTCTAACTTTAAGAGAAAAAAAGAAGAAAGAAGGGTATCCGAATTTTATACAATTTGCGATGGTTCCAATTTAGCTTTGATGAAGTATCAAACGATAATGAAATTACATAAAATTTGAATGATCATCAATCTATAGATAGAAAAACACATCTATTAAATGATATAGTATATATATAATATTCGGATATAAATAATTAAAATAAAAAATTAATATCCGTTCATCTATCGTCCAGAACTCCAGATATTTGAATAGATAAATATATAGTTGTAGGTAAATTTTCGGATAAAATTGGCACCCCTACTGGTGGTAGCGGGCAAGCTCTCATGAAATGCCAAATGCCAAATGCCAAATGCTACACACACTGCCGTCACGTGTTTCTTTAAAGCGGAATAATATATCTCATCCGTGTCACACTTACCCTCGTGCTAAATAATTATAAACCTTCTTTAAAAACTAATGAATGATTTTGGGTTTGTGTGGCAGGTTCAAAACCCTAGCCATGGGGCCCATCACGCCATAAACCACCAGATAACAAGTTATATTATAACATTTTTGTTTTTTTGTTTTTTATAATCCTGTAACTCATGTTTATGAATTTTAAATCGTCACTTTCAAGTTTCAATATTCCTAATCCAGCAGTGTCATATCATACCAATATTCCAAAAACCATTCTCACTAACACTGAAATCACAAATTTTACGAATTTGTGTAAATGAATAGTAGAGGTTGCAAGGCGCTTGATGGTGACACCTGGCACAAATAATAAGTATTTGTAATTATGAAAATTCAAGCGCTCTTTATTATTACCATTGAAAAAAACGACCGGCCTCCTAATTAAACTGGGCACGAGGAACACCTAGAGGCTCTTAACGATTCATCCTCTGAAAGAAATAAATAAAACAGGAGAGAAGATAAATAAATAAATAAAACAAACAAAAAATTTCCTCGAAAAATAAAATAAAATAAAACAAACAAACAGAGACCATCTTTTTATTCTCTAGAGAGAGAGAGAGAGAGAGAGAGAAAGTCACCTCCTTTCGCTTTTAATACACCATTTTTTTCCTTTTATATTCTGACTCTTGTGCTCTTTTGCTCTATGCTATTTCACGGAGCACAACCAGAGAGAACAATGTCTCTCGCGCGCCGCAGTTTTGATCAACAAGCTTACATCCCAATTTCCATTGCAATTTCCAACGATGGAATACTTTCATCAAGCATCCATTGCAGGTATTGATTGTTAATTTGGTTCTTTGTTTGATGCATTCACACTCCTATTGGTCTTTGATTTATTCTTTTTTTTTGTTTATTTTGGTGGGTTTTAGAGATAAAGGTCGCAGTGGTCAAGGAGGATCGAAATCAATTGCATCAATCAATCAATGCAGGTACAATTTAATAAAATTGCTTGTAACTTAATTCATTTCTTTCATCACAAACTTAATTCATTTCAGTTCTTCATCCTATCTTGTTTTACTTTTTTTTTTTAATTATTTGGTCTTTCAGGGATGATGATGCTGAGAAATTGAGAACTGTGGAGTGCTTAAGGGGAAGATTACAAGCTGAGAGAATTGCATCCAAAGAAGCCAAGGAGGTTACTCAAGTAATAGGCAAAAAGGTAAAACCGGATCTCTTATTAGTTTTCCTTTTCCCCCTTTTACGTCTTTGTTTTCTGTTTATTTCTGTCTTTATTTTTATCTGAATACAACGGACAGTTACTGTTTCAGTTCCAAAAGAAATTTTTTATTTGGGTTTGACTGATACAGTTGGAAGAACTGGAAAAGAAACTAAATGATGAGGTTAAAAGCAGAAACAAAGCTGAAAAAAGGCTAAGGCATGCTCTGAAAAAGCTTGAATCTCTCAGGATTTTGGAATTACCAGATAGTTCTGTTGGTTCTTTCTCCTCTTATTCCTCTTTGGCTAATGACGGATTCGATGACAAAAGATCTAGTTCTGTTAAAACAGACAATGATTCCATACAATGTAGCTCGTTTGAAGAGGTGAAAGAGGAGAAAAATGGTCTTGTCGTGTCAGAAAACGAAAGTTGGTGCTCAATTGGTTCAGAATTGTCTCATGTAAAGGACAAGAATTGTGGATTTCAATCAAATGAAAATTGCGGGTCAGAAGAGGAATTTCATGCAGATATGAGGTACCACTTTTCTGAATCCATACAATTAGAGTAAGGTTGTAAGATATAAAGATTATTTTACCAAGGTTTGCATGGACAGATTAATAAATACTGAATGACCCCCCATCAAATTAGATCTCACTTGAAGGTAAGTTGGGTTAAAATTAGAAAAAATTCTAATGCTCTTTCAATTACCACAGATCTTTTATAGTAATGTAATATGTAGCAAAAGAGAGTTATTTTTTTTGTATTATTAGTAGAAGTGCACTATTTTAACGTGACATTTTTTTAGAAGATTTAATGTGACATTTAGAAGCAGAACTAACTGTATTAGCACTAGTTTACAAATACCATGTCACTTTGCATTCTAATCACTTCAATTTTATAATGTTACCTTTGCTTAATTACCGATTATATCTTGAATTGTCTCCCTTTATCCTATAGGATCAATACCATGATATTGGGAGCTAATTTTACTAACTGATTTATGGTTAATTCAGGGAATCACCCATCTTGACAACTTCTCCTCAAGAGATGCCAGAGGAGCAAGTAATCAAGAGCAAAGAGAACAAGTTGGCCATAGTTCCAGCGAATGCCGAAACAAACAGAAAGGAATGCATAAACAAACTGGAAATGAAAGAGAACAATGTGCATGCAGTTTTGCTTGCACTGAGACAGGTCAGGGAGCAACTGCAGTGTTCCATTGAGAGACGATCCTCAATTTCTTCTATGAAAGAGGTCTGTGGTCACTGACATAAATTTTGAGGCCTTGTATTAGATTGAATGTTGTTACTACTTACTACTGTAATTTTGTCATAAAAGTATAGTGTGGAAATAGCTATATAAATGGATCGGCCTTAGTTTTCATGGCCTACTCCTCCTAGGTTATTTTTGTGGTGTGATTTTCACTTTCCTTTTTTTTTTTGTACTTATTTTTAATAAGATTTTTTTTTGTTTTTTTTCTTGCTTCAGTTTCAATTTCCAACAAGTTGAAAAACCTCCGAGCTTATCAATTTTACTGATCCAAACAAACTAAATTGGATTCTCCTCTCAAAAGAAGAATTTTTTTGTTCTTGTAGGAATGAAATGAACTCAACAATCTTTCATAAGATAGGTAAAGTTCCGAATATACGTAAGCGGAACAGGTAGGTTCATTTGTCACATGCATCTCGCGAAAGCACAACGATATATTTTCTCTTCCTCTCTTTCACATTAACTCATTAAGCATTTAGATGCAGTCAATTGCTTTAATTAAGGCTGTCACGAAAAAGAAAATATGGATAAAACCTTTTGCATCTTTTAATGATAAAATCTCGCACTGTCTAAATTAAATGGTCAGTGATCGCTTCTACACTATTTTTTCAAAAGAAAACATGAAATCCATGCAAAAGTTTCCGAGATAAAGGTATTGATCCATAACGGCTAGATAATTACTCCATAAATATACCTCACATACTCGCGATGCTGTTTCATACGCTCCAAAATGCATACTCGATATTGCAAAATATATACTATTTACATAGTAGTATCCACTGTAAAGTACACGCGCCTGTTTCAATTAAATACCAAGAAATCATTGTAACTGTCAAAGCTTGATTCTCTTTTGAAGCTCCAAAACGAGACATCTTCATCTTGCAGAGTACGCAACACAATTAGGCAAAATGCACATACTCGAAAACCTTTGCACTTATTAATCGGCATAACAGAATTGCACATTTAGATATTAAAATAAAGGATCTTGACGATGAAAACCTTAAATAATTATTTAAAAAATATATTATAGATATATGTTATTTTACTTCTAAATTGATAATATTTAAAATTTCATATAATTTCATTATCATTTGATAGTCCATCAAATATCGTTAAATTAAAATTGTTACAAATTATATATAATTTTGATGGTCTTTGATAAACTATCAAATGACAATGAAATTATATAAAATTTAAAACACTATCACTCTATAAATAAGAAAATATATCTATAAATTTTTTTATTTAATTTTTTTATATTTATTTAAGAGTTCATCATCAAGATCAAGATTGTAAAAGAATCCCTACTCTAAAATAAATACCCATTTTATAATATCATTATAAAAGAGTGAAATAAATACCCAGTTCATTATAAAAGAGTAAAAGCGCACACTTCACAATCAACTTACTACAAAGCCGTTTCAGAACCCAAATAAATTATGGCAGCAATGTGCAGTCTGTTTCAGGCTTTCAGCTTTGGATGCAGCATGGCTACATGCGACTCGGTGTATCAGTCAATCTTTCCATTGTTTTTTCAGTTCCCTTCTGCATAATTCATCCTTTTTCTTTCTTTTTCTTTTACGTGCACCTTGCATGCTAGTAAAATAATTACCTCAAATAATACGCCCATTAAAAAGTAAATGACACATACTATCAGCAAGGCTACCAGAATACTTATAGAAATATCCAATTACTACAACTATGTAACAAATGTTAATCACAAAATAACAGAGTACGGAACTAAGGATACTGAAAATATATCACTGCAGAGCTAGATTTGAATAAACAATCCCTAAAGTTTCATGCAATTTCCATTTCATCCTTGTATGTCATTGCAGATTATTAACTAGCAGTTGTCACAAACAGTAGAGAAAGCCAGAGCAATGCCACATGTTAGTAGTTAGTAATTTCTAATCAAAATTTGCCAATATCACATCATAATTATCAAAGAAGGCAAGAGAACGCACAAGATGTCTACATATCAATACTGCAGCCTATCCTTCAAACCACCAAATTCTGTAGTTTCACAAACTAAACCGGAATCTAAATGTTTGGTTCAACCACTTCAAAACCTTAAAGTATGTAACTGGCAACCGTAAAAAGTCTTAATAGAACCATAAAAGCCCAAAATAAACACAAATTAAAACATCTAAAACAGTTTCACCTTCCGCACCAATTAAGAACTAAACCTGCTTAGATTATCAATGAATTCTGGTTTAAGATGGTAGTGAAAATCCAGAAAGTTAGGGTGGATTGAAAATTCAATTTGATTTTAGTTCTACCAGTCAGTCAGTTCTATTGTGGCTTTGCTCTAGCAGTAAACCTGTTCTTTTCACTTGTATTTGAAACCAACTTTAAACTGCAATGGTTAAAATTCTAATGCCAAGGAACTAATTAAACACTGCATGAAACTTTAAAGATTGTTTATTTATCAGATTCAATAACTATTACGACCTGCCCCTGGTTTGCATACCAAAATTACTCCCTTCAAAGAAATGGCCAAAAGTGCAACCATGAGCACCAAAAAAAATTATAGGAGCAAATTTTAACCTGCAAAAGTAATTTCAAGGAACAATAAGAGAGATCAGAAGGAAACTTAAACACAAAATATTCCTAGCATATATAGGTTTTGGAAGTTCATAAATAATACTAACAGACCTAGCTAAGCAGCAATTTTCCTGTTAATCATACAGTGCCAGCGACTCTCGCTGCCTCCTTGTTCTGTCAAAGAATATAGCAATAAGACCAAAAAATAATGGAACATTTCAGGTTTTAATCCCACATAAAAAAAAATGGTTCCTAAGCTTTTACTTACACCAACTTGATCCTACAGCTTTTGAAAATAAGAGTAAATTGATCTTTCATCTTGAAACAAATAATTAAGTCGGTAATTAAAGTTTGATCTGCAGCTAATCTTAAAAAAGAACAATGATGATGTTTGAAATTATCTGACACAAAACTAAGTTAAAAGTACTTATGAAGGACTATTATTGTTAATTTGAGAGAAGCTCAAAGTAGACGTTCTTTTTGAAAGTTTATGCACAGATACGGCACAATAAAATTACAGGGATCTTTCTTGAGATTTTTCAAGGACCAAAATCTGAATTTGCAGTTTAAACTTCAAATTCTCATGCTACCATATTAAAATGTTTATGAACTTACAAGATCAGAGCTATCCTGGGTACTTGGCTGTGATGGACTAGTAGAACTCTTAGCAAACCTGAAAATTTTAGTACCATTAATACATACATATCTGCAAATAACTGAAGGCAGCACCTTTTCTTTAAGACAAGTATAATAAAAAGGTTGCAAAATGACCTGATCGCCCGTGCCTTCTTTTTCTCTTCTTCTGATGCATTAATTTTTGGTGCTTGCGAGAATCTCTCTAAACGAGCCTTCTTCCTTGCCTCCTCATCAACTGTTGTGGTTGTGTTTGTGCTAAGCCCAAACCTAACAAAAGCAAAAAAGAAACACAATTTTATCACATTCTGACAACAAACCACAGCAAAATTGGACTTGATTAATATAAAACGATATCACACACCTCTCAGCACGTGCTTTCTTTTTCTGTTCTTCCTCCAGCTTTCCAGTGCCTCCTGCACGTACTGATACTGTCCCTGTACCAAACCTAACAAATGACAAAGTTTCTTGAACTGAGTACAGAGACAAAAAGCAGAAAATTAAATAAGCAGCTCAAGTACAACATATGGTTTTGACTACACAAAGAACGTTTCTCTGGAACCCTGGTCAAAGTTATCCTTTCATTGATTTCAAATGTTGGTTCGGGTGCAAGTGATTAAGACATAACACAAGCAGTAGTAGGACAACAGGTGTAGAGGTGCTAGAACTGTTCTGACTTCCTTCTTATCTTACTGAATAAAACGAGTATGTTGAAAGAGCGTACCTTTCAGCACGGTTATTGCGCTTCTCATCCTCTGACATCACCACCGCCACACCGAACCGCTCGGCACGGCGCATCTTCTTCTCCATGTCGGTGACTGAACTGAGCGGAACTGCTGCTTTCTGCTCTCCTTTCTGGACTGCTCCTTTATTCTTCGTCTCATCGCTACTCACGCCATTCGGATTGGATGAAGAAGGCGCAGTAGATACGGTGGAACTAGGATTTGGAGGAAGCGGAGCCGGTTTCGTGGCAGTAGCCGGAAGAGGGGCGTCTAGGGTTCCGGGTTTCAGCGAATCCATGACCATGAGAAGAGGAGAAGGTTTCTCACTTTTGCTTTATCAATCTGGGCTCTGAATGAGGAAGGAAAGTAGTATTGTACTCTGCATATTTGGGCTTTCTTCTGATCAAATGTGTAGTTGGGCTTGTTGGCCTGTTCTCTTCTCTTCTCTTCTCTTCTCTTCTCTTGTCCCGCGAGATCATTATTTATGTATTTACTGATTTATGCTAGTTTTATTTTGATAAAATTATCTATTTATTGACGCGATATGTTTTATCAAGTACATTTTGAGCATAAAAAAATAAAATTTGGACTAGATAACGCGTTTCGGTCGAAATACTACTGAAAGCACAATAGACAAACTCATATGTCGCCGCTTATGCGATATGTTTCGGTTATACAGCCACATATCAACAAAAAAGAGTAAGTATTTAGATATTAACAGCAGTAAAAAAAAATTAATACAAATGTTTTATCAGAAAAAAATAGTCCCAAAGTTACCAAGTGAATAGTGGTGAAAGTATAAATACCTATTACTAGTTTGCCGTTAAATTGTGTTCTCTTTAATTATTATGTGGAATTACAGTGTAGACGAACCTTCAAATTAAGATAAAATTCCAAAGAGAGGCATGATACATCTACTATAATAATAATAATAATAATAATAGGATAACGCTCAAAGGAGAGGAATTTAGTGCAAGCGAGGTAGGAGCGAAAGAAGAGCAAGCATCTCTCTCCTCTCCTACGCTGACACCACACATCTGAACAAGTGCTGGATAATGAAGGGGTGGATGAGAAAAACTGGGGGTGTTTTGGATATTATATAAATTTCTGTATTTTGATTTTAAAATTATACATTTATATCAAGATTTTTAAATTTTTTTCGTTTTACTCCATTCTAACTTCATTACAATCTTTAATGTTAAGTAAAAAAAATTTTATTTAAATCTAAACGCCATTAGATACCCCATTTAAACTATTTTAATTCGAAACTATTGTTTTATCGTTAAAAGCCGTAAAATATTTTTTAAAGCTTGATTTATATAGTTATGATGGCAAATAGATAAATTAATAGAGCTTAGAATGAGTGAATGACATTAAAACACTCCATTAATTTACATATTTATCAGTAAATTAATTGTGCAAATTTTTATCAGCAATAATATTCTATAACGAAACTATCCGCAAAAATATGGTTAGTAACTCAAAAAATATGGGTCCACTTGTAGGTTAGTAATAATTATACGTACGGATATCTTGTCGGTTCTGTCACAAATTTAGTAGTGGACCTAGTGGTCATATATATGTACAGGGTAGCTGAAGCTGATTGAGGCCTCTGTATTTATATTTTTATTCAAACGTTTCTCATGGCATCTATGATTCCTGATAGGTATATTCACATTTCTTCACCATATAATTGTTTTCTTTTAGGGTTCGAGCTAGTTTTCAGATCAAGATAAAGAATTTTTCTCTAATAATTTATAATTGAACTCGAATCATGTAGCTTTTTGAAGGAAGAGCTTCCCTCTCCCCTGAACTCTACATCGCTTCCACTACCTTTCTTTGACGGTACCACCACTAGGTAACTTGCTCAACAACCAAACCTTTCCAATTCTTTCAACTATTCTATTTATTTTTTTAACAACAACTAATATTTTAGATGTAGAAATTTGCATAAGTAATATATATTGAGTTGATTTTATTTTAGGGTTAATATCATATTACCCTTTAAAAGTTCTTTTATTTTATATCTTCCCTTTTAACTCTTAATATATTATATTTATCCATCAACTCTTTAAATCCTTTTATATTTACCCATATGCTCATTAACATATCTAATATATCATTGAACGCTTTAAATTATTTTATTTTATCCACAAACTCTCAAATATATCATTAATTTTTTTCATATTTATTCATCAATAAAATATTTTATTAGTAAAATATTTTCATATATACTTAATAATTATTTGTGCTAGTTTATAACTTTAATGTTTTATATTTGTTCACAAAATGAAATTAGTTTGAACAACTTGGTTAGATATTATTTTTTTTTGACCCAACCTGATGTGAACCGTTTGGACTAGTTTCGGGTCGGGTCAAGAAAATAAAATAATGCCTGTTGAACTAGAATTAAACAAATATAATTTCAAATAAATATAGAAAGATTAAAGAGTTAAATAGTATATAAGATTTTCTAAATAATTATTGAGTATATATGAATATATTTGATATGATATGTTAGAATTCATGGATAAATATGTAAGAATTTAGAGTTTAAAAATATATTAGATATATTAAAAAGTATATGAGTAAATATGAAAGGATCCAAGAAATTGATAGGTAAATATGATATATTAAAGAGTTTATTGGTGAATATAAAATAAAAAAGAGTTAAATGGTAAATGTGACATTAACCCTTTATTTTATGTCATTTTGTTAGAAGGCTTGAAAGAAATAAAAAAAATTAATAGACGATGCATTTGATAGAAATAAATTTTACGATATTTATATACTTGTTAAATATGAAAGGTATTGTCTATATATCACCTAGTTAGATTTTAAATATGTATATTTAAAAGTTCAAAAGAAATGGAGAGGATAAAATAGTAGAAAATCAATCATATCTGTTACTTTTATTGTAGATTCAGCGAGCTCTATAGCTTGGTATGCGCAAATGATCAATAATTTTTTTTTAAATTATTTAACTCTCTATTCCTTACTTTTTTTTTAATATAGTAAAATAAGATAAGTGGTAAATATTTCATGATCGCATTGTTCTCTCTTATCGGGATCCTTATCGTTGACTTTATTTTCTGCTGTTTGATACAAAGGTTGTATTTAGCATACGTATGCCCATACGCACAACGTATCTGGATTACTAGAAACTACAAGGTACTGTTTCATTCATACTAAGATTGATTTTGTTCTTTTCTTTTCTTTTTAAGAAAAAAAAAAGAGAGTTGTACTCTATAATATATGTTTTCTTAGTTAATACCTAAACAATTTGGAAAAATATAATCATCTAAGTCGCCACTAATCGATCTATGAAACACAATTGAATTGTTTGCAACTGTCTCCTATAATATCAAATTGAAACCTTATGCCTCAGTAGTTATCTTTGATAATTGGTAGGAACATTTCGTTTTACCATATTTTCTTTACTTTTCAAGGCATTGAATCAAAAGCAAAGATAAGGTCAAATCTCAGCAGCAGCAGCAGCAACAAGCTCTACGGACATTAGTGTAAAGTTTGGACATATAGATTATAAGAGGGGTTAAAAGTGACATTAGTGTAAAGTGCGTATATATAGACTTTATGAATATATCTTATGTAGAAGCATTTTACTCTAGGATAAATACTCTTATTTTATATTTAGAGGACATAACCACTAATAATTAATTAATGTTAATTAAAGAGTCGTAAAAGAAAACTCCTTCATATTTAAATATTTGTTTTTACTTCTTCTAAGGCTCTCAATTGCATGTAAATTGAACTTGTTTTTTAATTGTATTACATTCTTCTCTTATGTTATCATTTGTCTTAATTCAAAAATTGGAGTACAGGGGCTGCAGGAAAAGATCAAATTAGTTGCCATTGATCTACAAGATCGGCCAGCATGGTACAAGGAGCTTTATCCCAAAAATAAGGTACTTCTTTTTGACCTTTTTCTGTTCAGTAGTAGTTAATATTTTCTCCAACTTTTCATACAAATTTGCATGTTATTGTATATTGTTGAAATTTTGTAATATATGGTTGTGTTTCCAACAGGTGCCTGCACTAGAGCACAACAATGAAATAAAAGGAGAGAGCCTGGATGTGATCAAATACATTGATACTCACTTTGAGGGTCCTGCATTGCTTCCGGATGTAAAAACACACCTTATTTCCATTTCTATAGTCAAAATTAATTAAGTCTTAAATGACAATTTGTTTGCTATTTCCATGTATTAGGATCCAGAAAAACAAACTTTTGCAGAGCACCTTCTTGCTTATAGCTATTACTTCACCGATACCTGTTTTTCATCAGTATTATCAAAGGAAGAAGAAATATCTGCGGGTGCAGGTACAAGTTATTTTGTAATGTTTGAATATCTTTCTTAATTCAGTACCAGTCAGATCTGGCATCCCTGACTCCCAGCCTGATCCAACACACCTCATTGCCATGTAACAGGATTGGCACTGTGCCAGTTGATTCATTTGGTTGATATAAGGGAAAGATAGATCATGCTGATAGAAAAATTTATGCCGTGATCCTCTGTTGAACTTCTAATTAGAAAATAAATTATCTTATTTCATGCTGTCGATCTTTTAAAGAAACACATCCCCGTTGATCACCAAATTTCTTTAAGCATTCTAGTAATATTCCTTCAATCCGATGGAGCGATTGAGACGACCTCATTATGCAGAGTTTATTTAAGAGAATGCATATTCCAGCTTTCTCATTCCTAACAAACATCTACTCAAGTTCTCTAATATAGTTCAAGGCAAGAGTGAAATAAAAAACATGTCCCCTAAAACTTTCAGAAATGATCTTTTGCATGACCTTGAGGCACAAGTGATTTGACCTCATCCACCGTACATGTGCATTTTGCACATTTTCAGGACTATTTTCAACGGGCACGGGTGGTTTAACCTACTGTAACGTTATATCTAGATCAAGACACCCAAGAATAATCTCTAAGGTATTTTTTTATTCCTTATAATTAAAACCCGTCAGCATCGGAATACTATTGATACCGACAATATGATCAGTAATTTTTGCTGAAAATAACAAATCAAATGTCTGAATTATAATATTAAATCAAAATAAGACATATTCCATCAACTAAGCATCCTCGAATAATAAGTGTTCTTTAAAATTAATTATTATTCTAAGATAATTAGTGTACTAATTATATATAGCGGTCCATTTGATGTCAATTAGTAAACATTTCTTTGGGTCAATCAACTAATTATACATAAAATTTATTGATCATTACCTATTCATTACTACAATCTGTTTACATATAATATTTAATTATTGTCTTTCCTTTGGGCCACTCCAAGAATCAAATATTATATGTATATCCTCCATGTACAAGTCTGAAAAAATAATTAACGTCAATATGAGAACTTATTTTAGTAAGATAATTTTTTTGTTAATTATTTTCTAAAAATATATTTTTATCCGAAGCTTTCATAATGATTTAACATTATCTGAATAAAAAATATATCTCAAATATATTGGTTTAACCTGAATATCAATTTCATGGGTTCATGCAATCAATACCAAATAACTAACAACTAACATTAGTCAATTCATAAGTGAGATAGTATGACCCAAGCCATGCAAATCTCCTTTGTAAGAATCCTCTTCAAAATAGTCATTATCTTATCCTTCATGCAATTCTTTCATTCTTACTAAATTATTATCTTAATAATAAATAAAAATTACACAAAATCCTAAAAATGATACATCCATATGTGACATGCAAGTCATTAAAATAAATAAATAATTAATTAAACACCTTAGACCACTTACACACATCATTCATTCATGCATTATAATTTTCACACAAGACAACAGAGTCATACTATCTCATAATCCATCTGCAAAAGAGTTAGACATGCAATATAACATAGGCTTCCTAACTGTGGCGCCCCCTGAATTTTTTTTTTTTTTTTTGAAAAACCACCAGTTTACATAACCGACAATAACTTATCTTGACATGATTCGAAAATAACGGTAGTGAAATATAGATAAGAAATTCATACTTTCTTGACAGAATCATGAAATTTGACAATTAATCATATATAATTCAAAAACTACTTTGTTGCCAATCAATTTATGAAATATTTCAATTTTTTGAATTCTGATAAACTATAAACTTGATTTTCGAAACCAATTTGCTAATCTTGGTTTTAATTTATGGAATTTCAATTCTAACAAACATATCTATAGATTTCTGAATTATTTATAAACTATTTAATTGAAAGAACATATTCAATTAAAAAGTATGAATTTCTGAGAAATTTTTGAATTAATCATCAGAACTTTAACAGTTCAACTAGTGTAGACTCTGATATCAATTGATAGAAAAACTTTATGTCATGATCCTCTAGTGGACCCCTAAACAGAAAATAAATTATCTTATTCCATATTGTCAATCTTTCAGAGAAATACAACCCCGTTGATCATCGAATTCCTTTTAAGCCTTCTAGCGATTTTCTCTAATCCGATGGAGCGATTGAGAGGACAGGCACATACAGTTTTCATCTCTGTCTAGAACTATATGTTTTGAGAGAGATTTGATATCTCTGTTGAAAATGAAAAGGTGCCATAAAATAGAGAATATGGAATAGGCACCAATAAGCCAACAGTCTTCCTATATATAATGGACGCTAATGATTGAGTCATCAGTTATTTATTAGCGGATCCATATAAAATCCAAATCATCTTTAATGGGTTCGCTGCTTAATCAGAAAACTATCTATAGTTGTGTTCTCCAGGGACCAATAACATAATTATATTATTATCAAATTTTATATAATTTAGACCATCACTAAATCATAAAGTTATTAATACGCATTCTACATATTAAAAAGCTCACTTCTCATGACACATGTTGAACCCGATTAATAATATATAATTTGATCATTTCATAACGGATATAATTAGAAAGTCCATTATATAATATATATTTATATTACATATAAGGTCATACATATTGTAATTAATAATAATTAATTCCAACCCATGCATGATATGTTGTTATATAATATAACAATAATATAGTATAAAACAGAACAATATAATATACTGATATTCTAAGCTTATTGTTTGCATGGATGGTTTGCCTAGTTTCTGCTTTGGATAAGTTAGAAGAGTCCTTGTCAAAGTTTGAAGATGGACCATTTTTCCTTGGACTCGACTTTAGTTTGGTTCGTTTCTCTTTCAGCTAATTTTTTTAGTTTTTCAACTCATGCTGAGTTTTTTTACCATCTGATATCCATCCTTCTTTTCTTCTAAGCCAATTTATTAATGATATCTAGGTGGATATAGCATATGCACCCTTTGTACAGAGGTACCAGATTTTCTTCAGTGACATGAAGAGATGTGATATAACCAAGGGCAGGCCCAAACTAACTTTATGGATCGAGGTCAGAAAAGAAATGTCTCACAAATTCTAATCATCAGTGAGATCAGTTTTCATTTATAATTTATTATGTCTGAACAAAAAAGCGCTACATTAGGAGCTTAACAAAATTGAAGCTTATACGGCAACCAAACGGGATCCTCAGGAGCTTCTTACTCACACCAAGAAAAAATTCGGGGTAATTTTAACAGTTGCTAGTGCTCAAAAGAATGTTTGACACTCATTATATCAGAAGTTTACTGGCAATTTTGACATAATTGTGAAACTTACGTACTGTGCGTTTTATGTTGGACTTTGCAGCTCGCTTGAGAAGAAACTGGATTCTGTTTATTATGGATCAAAGGGGAAGTAACATGTTCTTTTGTATTAAATGAAGACAAATCTCGTTGGTGTGTGGTCATGAAGCGTAGGGTACGAAGACGCTGACATGCTTGTGTCTGCATTATTCGTGTAGATTTCCCCTTCATTCTTTTATTTCGTATTTAATTTCAATTAATTGGAGTTCAACTATATGTCTGTATAACATTAGACGTCATACGTTCTAGTCTAGGAGTCTCAGATCGTATGTAAGAACCGGAGTATTTAGAGTGTTTAAAGTATGTGTTAGTTATTTACAAGTACTATTCTGATATATATGTTCTGTATATGTGTAAAAATGACAATCTCTCTTTAAATCTTTGATAGTGCCTTATATAGGAGAGGGGCCATCAAGAGGGCACATTAATGTAAGTTAATAAGGTTTTAACAGTGAAATAATGATATCAAGTGCACATAATTGTGTCTCTAGCTAAATATAACAGTTACGAGATATGAGAAATTAATGACAATAATGGCTATATTTGAAGTGAGTGTTGAGTAGTTTTCGAGTCAGAAATGTTCAATTCGAGAATTATTTGAGATAAATATGGAGTAAGATAAGTTTTGTAGGACATAGTTAATTAGTATCTTAGGACTAAATATTTAACTTTAATTAACAAATGAGTTTTCAGAAATGCAACCCTATCCCATAAATCTGAAATGAGTCAAAATGATACTTTTAAACTCTATGTTGTTGACTATTCTATGTTGTGACTAGATGCTTCAGAATTATAATCCTGTCAATATGATTATATTTCTTGTTCGTTCAGACAATAAAAACAAAATAAATTTTTCCAAATACAAAGTGAGGAAACAGAACCAGTTCCCAACGGGCATACATCCGCGTGAGCGAGGAAATACACGTGAAAATTCATTGGTCGAAATAACCCGTGTTCTTTTTTTATTTCTTTCTGTACAACAACAATATATGAAAATCGGCCAACGAGTCAACGACCCTTGCCAGAATCAGATCACCGCCCCAGAAGAACGACCATCAAGGTCATCAATACATACATACATACATATTTCATATTTCAGTTGCTACTCCGATGATATCAAAATTTGCTGCCTAGAATGCACAAACACAAAAAGGGAAAAAATTTCTCTTTAATTTTGCCCAAGCATTTAAATATAATTAGTCATACAAAGTTTTACAAAACCTGCAAGACAAAAAAATGTTGCTCCTAAGATGTTAAAAAAGGTAACCCTACTATTTACAACTTTCTCCCATTAGTTCAGCTAAAAAATCCCCGGATGCAAATGAAAAGTTGCAGGATCTATAAAACTAAGAATATTCTACACATCTAACTACGTTGAAGCTAGCATAACATCATCAGAAATAAAAGAATAGGTGTAAAGGTTAAAACTTCTGTTCAGTTGGGTGGTTAAATCTTCAATTTATGTTTAATTGGAGAAGAGTCAAATAATGATACTAATACATAGCTCTGCTTTCATGGCCCATGACAAGATGAGCACAGTTCATAACATCCTGCACAACCAACCACAATATGGTAAAATTTAAGAAAACAGAATTAAGTTTGAAAGACATTGAAACACATGGGAAAAACAAATGTTCTGGTACAGAATATGGCGGCAATTTATACCTGACCAGGACCAAGACCTTTCAGGACGTTGGCTTTTCACCCAATCGGACCGAACAAACAAATCAGGATGGGACGCATCAAGTTAATTTTCATGATAAATATTACGCAACTGATTCTTTAGTTGTCTGGAGATCATCATGTCCAATTTAGGTGAGAGGCACTGTCACCCAAATTTCTACATCAAAAAGGAAAGTTAGGTTGCTGTGGACATACAATTTTAATAAATTATCATATTTCCAGTTCTGGTGATATTATGGTAACATTAGTAGGATTTATATTTCAATGTCGACCCCATATCATAGCTCTGTCCTTGTCAGTAACAGTTGACACAGTCAAACTAGACTAATTTGCTAATAATTCACATCCAGTGAAGTACTTTATGGTAGAGTGGGCAGTTCTTTCAATCTGAACCTTTCATCTCCTATATAAATCTACCCACCCCCTATACATCTAACCGTGATCAAAATTTAATTCTCTAACCGCCCATTTCCTGCCATGAGGTACTTCAGAGGATATAGATGCATTTGCTATTGCATGAAAGAATCTTGAAACATGTGGTACACAGAAGCCTTGCAACTCAAATTCACTGAAAACCATCAGAAACAGATAAAATTTGAGGAATACCTGACAAAAACGCCTTCCACAGAAGCCTTGTCACAATAGAGTGGTATCAAAAAAAAAAATAGTGGCTTGCCCTCTACAAATGGTTCACCCAACACAGTATTTGAGGAAGCTGCCTGAGACACAATCGTGTTCTCCTGACCTGGTTGATATGCATATAGGTTATCTTGACCTGGCTGGCACACATATGGGTTCTCCTGACTTGGCTGACATGCAAACAGGTTATCCGGTCCAGGTTGGCACACAAAAGGGTTCTCTCCATACAGCAAATTCAAATCTCCAAATGGCGTCACAATCTCACTGGCATCAGTATTCACAGACTCCAACTTCCATCATACCATTGTTAACATTGCTAGCTTCACCGTTATTTACTGTCTCTATTTGTGTGCTCTCTGCTGCTTCCTTCTTCAGCTTCTTCCATTTCTTAGTAGAAGAGGTACCTTCATCTTCAAAATCCTCCTCTTCTCTCTCTCTGTGCAAATAAACCCACAATTTTCTCTCTGAGTCAAACTTAACACATGGGTCCTGCTCATAGTGCAACCTGTCAAGGGCCCCACTGACAACCTCACTTACCTTCTCATCTGCCACATCATCAACTATAAATTGTGAGTCCCGTATCAGAGTACATACATCAGCCCTGGTACCAATACTACCAGGCAATCTTGAGGCAGCATCTCTGACAAGGCCCAGAATTGTGATGTGTGGAGGCCTATCTGGCTTCAGCATGAAATGGTCTCTGGCCTTTGTGCTCATTTTCTTCCCACCTCCCCTTCCAAGTGGGGCAACGGTTGATTTTCTACCATCAGTTGCTGTGTACATAAATGCACGGTCAGGTATAGAGTACCTTATTGCCTCTTCCATTCGACAATATGACCTCACTTCATCAGAGCAAGGGCAGATAGTATTCTGGCTTTTCAGAGATTTTATTTCTTTAAACCTATCCTTTTCTTCTAAATTTGCATGAATGGGCACAGGAGGCGGAGGAAGGCTACTGATTCGTTTCAGAATCTCTTCACCTTGTTTGAGCCAGTTCGCAAAGGAGTCAACCAACTTGACCAGAGACTTCTGTGGAAGGCCCCACATTTCAGGGGAGGTTTGCCCATCAGCAGTGATGTCATCAGTGGGTTTGACAACAGGGCCTTCCCAAACCCAGCTTTTTTTGGAGCTTGTGTAAGAGACGAGAGGCTTCCAGGCCTTCGCACCCAAAGGAGCATGTTTTGATGAGAAGATTCTAAGTGCCCCTCTAATTAATTCATTAAGATGTTCAGGTGCTTGGAATATAGACATGTCTAGCGAGTCCAATCTGACCCCCTCTACGATTTCCATCAATGTTAGAGAGAGCAAGCTTGGGAATTGGGTAACAGCCTGTTCATCGCTCCGAACTGTTCCAAAATTATCTGTTAGTGGCAAAATATCAACCTTTGCATCAACTTTTACCATTACTTTGAGAATGGCTGAGAGGAGATGTACAATAGAAAATGAAAAACCAGTATGCACTGTGGGTGTTATAGGTACGTATGCCTTCTTCAGAGGTTTAACAGGTTCAGGCACTGGTGCGGCCTCCTCTGATTTGGCTTCCTCAATTGGTACTGCTGCTTCAGCATTAGGAGCTGGTTCCAATTTCTTCCTTCCTCTTTTCTTCTTGGTAGCAGTTGTATCGTCAGATTGTGGAGCTGGGCAATCAGAATCAAGTTTCTCATGCTTCCTCTTTTTCATGCTATGTTCACCATCCATTTTCTTTTTTTGCTTCGTTATGCGTGATTCAATCTCTATCAAAACTGGAACTTCAACCAATTGGGCATCAACCAATTTCTCCCCATTTTCTTCAACTTTTTCTGGGACAAAATTCTCATTGCTGAGAACTGACTTCTTGGTCAATTTCTCTGACATGCACGGATTAACCACTGGTTTTCTCTTCTTCCCAATCTTGCGGCCTTTTGTGTGGCTTGTCTTGCCCTCTAATGGATCAGCCTGAACATATGTTGAGAGAGCCTCTTTCTTACTCTTTATCTTTTTCTTGGGGTTACCAGAATTAACTACCAGTTCAATAACAGCTTTCTTGCTCTTCATCTTTTTCTTGGGCTTACCTGAATCAAATACTGGTTCAACCACTCCTTTTTGGGATAAATCAGATTCAGTGTCTTCACATTTCTTCGGCGAATCATTCACTTCAGCCCTTGAAATCTTATTATTATCTTCTTCATTCCAAGAATTTTTATTAGAACTTTTCCCTTTTGATCCTCTCACCCTCATGTCCGAACTATGTAAGGAGTTTTTACATGATTTAACTGTTGATCCAAATTTAAACCTATTCCTGACTTCGCCACGAAACATCCTTTTCTTCACCGCACTTTAACTGTTGACTCTTTATTGCACGTTTCTCAGTTCGCTTAAAGTCCAAATTCTGATTTCTCCTTTTAAAGACCCTGTTTGCTAAGCTCTCTCTAAAACTGCCATTTAGATAATCTCTTCCCAAATTATCATCTGAATCACTATTCTGCAATTCTGATTCTGATTTTGGTTCTAGATCAAATTCAGTATTTTGATCACTCTCATTGCCCAGAGACTCTTGACTTCTCATTATATGAAGCAACCGGATCTTTTCTTCTAACCCATAACCCTCACAATTCTGCCATGCCTCTTTGATTCTCCAGATTCGGCCAAGCATTAAATCATGGTACCGCCGCAAATTACAGTAGTGCCCTTTTCTCTGCGCAAAGTCCACCCCCTTCCGAAAAAGAGTGACTCGAGGATCACACTGGCCGCCCCTGAGCCGTTCAAAGAAGTAGCTAAATGGACTCTGAAAATTAAAATTCTTACCTCCAAATAGCTCATAAAGAGTTTGCATGAAGGTCTCTTGAGTCTTGATCCATGTCAGGCAAATACTTGAACAACTCCAATCGATCAGAGTCATTCAGAAGATTATTCCATGTATGGACGGAGAGAATTTCGCCTAGATTGGGTAGTTCGTACAACTGAACAGGGAGGGCGACGGTTTGGTCCCCGATTTGACACAATTCTGAGCCAGGTTCGAGGAAACAGGTGATATCGGCTTCGTCAGATTCCATGCCAGAATTCTTTTCTTTTTTGGAGGTTTGAGAGCTGAGAAGAGAGCAAGAAGGAGATGTGCTACGTTAGAAGTTAGAACTTAATTAGCATTTAGCAACGACAACGAGCGCTCCTTTGTTGGACTTGGGTCGACTATCTCCCCCACAAATCAATCTTTACAAGATGAGGGTGGTCAAAAGAATGAATAGTTTAGAGACTGAGACGTTTGTGTTCATCATCATCATTATCATCATCATCATCGTTTTTATTATCGCTGTCATATTATTATTGTATTCTTATTGCTTCCCAATTATAATTGTTCGGTTATTTGATTATTAATAATATTGTTTATTTATCAAGTCATCTTAACATCTTTGTTTTAACTTTTAAGGGACTCGTGGAGTCGCCTCAAAACTTAAAAGAGTTGGACGGCTCAAACTTGCTGACAGGCACTCGGACGTATGACGATTGCTTTAAATCATCGTTTTAATACATCTAGCTAGCTAGTTAGCCATATAATTCCAGGCTAAATGATAGAAATTTTTACCAGTAACTTAATTATATAAATTTTTATTAACAATAATATTTTATGACTGAACTGTCCGCAATAAATTTTTATTATCCCAAACTTTTTTAATATAATAATTATATAAAATATAATACACTTCTTTATCTTATCATATCATCGTCCTAAAATTAGATCAGAAATATCTCCACACCATCACTAATTTGCCATTCGTTGTTTATGGTAACTGGTAAGTAAGCTTCTGTTTTGATAGTCCGATAAAAAATAAAAATTGAAGAATCTGCATATCCGCCTGAAAAGGAGAAGTGCACTATAACCGTCTCCACTGATACGTATTACGTAATGGTAGTACAAATTAATCCCAATGTATTTTTTGTTTTTGCCTACAGATTTTTGGGAAAAAAATAAAATAGTGCTACAGTTGTGGACGATAGATTCCTATTTCCTACTTCCTAGTCACATTGACACCGGTCCTGAGATAATTTTTCAAGGGGAATTTAGGCATGTTTGACTATAGGAGCATGTCTGTATATGCCTGGGGAAGTGAGGATGTCTGTCAAATTCGGATACATTTACTGATGCATTTATTGATACATTTATTCTACTTCCTGTCTCAGTGCCTCATATGATATGCTCAGGTCCATCGGTAATGAAAAAACATCTATGAACAGTAAAGTACTGTACTGTAACAGATGATATCGTCTATGGGCTACAATACATTACAACAAGGAGAGGAGACTATTAATTTCGAAAAAGAGATCAGAAAGGAATTCGCACTGGTTTTAGAATTTACGCCTTGCATGCTGTTGTGTAGAAACCACATAGGTTCAGTGCTGCACGTTGTTGCTACGAATACCAAGAATTCTGAATTCCAGATCGAAACAAGATATTCGTTGGAGATAGCATTAAAGAGAAAGCAGAATATGTATAAAACTATAAACAAATAAAATAAGTATCTACCAGGGTTCCAGTGTGGCAGTGTTATTAATAAAAAAAAAAAAGTGTGGCAGTGTTTCACCAAAAAAGAAGGAAACGAAAAGAGGAATCAGATCTCCCTCTCTCCTGATTGGATATTTGGATTAAAGATGCTGCATGGGGGAGAGGTGGCGTGATGCAGAGGAGAACGCATGATAGAAGAAATGATGAGTTCAGAGATGTCATCTCAACCGATCATATAGAATTATAGATCATGCTCCTACCATTTGTTGTTTATTTACCTTTCTTTTTCTCCACACAGAAGCTTTGAACGTTATCTTCAGGAGTGAAATTTTGAACGTTATGGTAATTTTTGTTTTCTTTTGTTTTACAGAATCCTGATCTATCTATTTTTGTTTGGGTTTGTCTTCTTTTACACACCATGAAATAAGGATACCGACCTCTTGGATCAGGGGATACAACACTCGTACAGTCTGAACTAATTTTAACATTATTCTATGTGATATTAAGAACTTATAAAAAATAAAATAATATAATTTCTTAATGTTTGCTTTTAACTTATTGATTTGTATAAAAGGAAATAGAGAAAATGCTTTTTTTATGTATAACAAGAAAATATAATATAGATAAAATTTAACAATTTTATTTTCAATTCTAAATTTAAAATTTTATCATTAAAAAATAATATAATATATATTATACATCTGAAGTTCTGAACCCTCTTTTATTTTTTAATAATATAAATTTTAAAACTAAAATATTAAAATATTATTCATTTTTCACTCTCATTTTATATGGATTAATAATTAAAAAATTAATGTGCAAAGATTATTCATATTAGTGCATTTTTTGTATATTTTTATGTTACGTAAAATTATATTCAAATACTATAAATTTTCATCTACATTAATTATCAGAAAGTTCAAAGTTTAATCCATAGTCAATCAGTTAAATTCTAAATCCACATTTCGAGTGGACTTACATTCTATTTTTTTCTTAAAAGAAACATTCATCGAATTGTGCTAACAGCGAAAGAATGTTACATAATAATTGAAGGTACAACTCATCCATATGAATGTGTCATATCATTTGCATGCATCAGTACATACTTAGTACTGCTAAGTATGAGTTGTGCCCACGATTACATATGCAATTACTCCAGAAAGATACATTATCAAATAATTAATAGAAGATGATCTACTGAGAAAAGTATAATTTAATGTAATTTTATATCCATGTATGAAGACATATTAGGTGGATGTTGCAACAAACACTATCACAAAGACTTCAATACAAAAAAAAAACACTTTATATCATTGGATGATAATGAGAAACACTTTATATCATTGGATGATAATGATGATGATCATACATTAAAGTTTTTAAAGAATAATATCGATTTTATTTTATTTTATAACTGAAAACTTATGTTAAGAAATTATAATATTTTTAGGTATGCTTAATAGGACGAATTTTAAAATTTTTAGCTAGCATTTAGCAATTTAAGACCTAGATTTTGTATTAATTATTTTATTTAGATGGTTCAGAATTTCATACATTTTCTTATATAATAACAAAAAGTGAAGTTCTCCTTAACTAGATGATTGTGGGCTCTCATTCTTCTTCTCCAAGCAATCAAGTATGATGCCTCTACAATGGTAAAATATAAAATTAATCAAAATCTAATTAAGGAATACTAATTACTTAAAGATGATGTAACTAATTAAGCTATCCCGCTCTTAAATTAATAAATTAAGTAGGTGAAATATGATGTTCAACACTTGAGCTAATGTATAAAGATGGCGACAAAAAGAATTCAATCAAAGGGAGAAGGTGAGAGGATGGAGGTTAGGATTTGCTTTATTCTCTTTCATCAAAATAGTGCTTCTTATATAAATAATAGTCCAATACAACTTTAGGTATACAATACAATTGTATATTCTCAAAATATCTTCTTCAAAAGGAGACTCTCTGTGGTATAATTATCAGCTATAAAATGTGCTTTCGACTTACTTAATGTGTCTAATAAATCTTCTTATATATTATATTATTAACCAAACTAAATATTATAAATAAATTATATATTATTTTAACATTATTCTATAATCATATTTTATGTTGAGATAAAATAATTTGATGATAAGACATATTTCTTGATTAATTATAGCATTAATTTTAGTCTCATATGATAATTTAAAATAATTAATTATAATGATATTTATAATTAATCATTTATAATATTTATATCTTGAATATAATAAACTAAAATCTAATACATTATTGTTTAAAAGTTTGTATTGTAAGATCTTGGAGGATTTATGTCATATTGGCCATATAAATAAATCAACGTGCTTAATTATATAATCACAAGCGGTATCTAGCGACACATTATGATTCATAATTTACATAAATAAATACTATAAAAATAACATTTCAATCCGACGTGAGAGAAATATAATGTTCTCATTGTCTAATTATTATTTCACATGATATTATGAAATAATTTAGGATAAGAAAATATCATCCTTGTGGATTATTATTTTTTATCTCGAGTTCATTGTATATAACTTGTATGCAAACAATCCAACTCCATAAATGTACCCAATATATATCATCACTCATCAATATATCTATTATGAGGGACATGTAATTTTCTTCATAAATATTTTTCCCCATATAATTCATGAACGTCAAAATAGAATCCTAATAGCAGTCATTTACGAATAATGTTAGAAACTATTTATAATAAATAATCCTCATATGAAGAAGGTGAATCATCTCAAACTTTAAAATAAAACACCAATGAAATAATTAATGGCACGTAGCACAACTCATATAATTATTTTATTGGGTCAAGTCCAGTGCTATGTTCATCTAATATATAATTATGCAATTAAATTGGTAACATATACTCTCATCATTTTTAGAATTTAATCATCAGTTAACTTGCATTGTCACACCCCAAAATAATTAAAACGGATTAGGGGTGATTAATCCCGCCACGTACGCACGACGAGACGTGCGTACGGAAGGCTAAATGAATAAAATAAGATAAATCTCAGAATAAAACAAAACAATAATAATAATACAAAATAATATATATTCCAGAATATACAGTAAAGTACAATGCCCGACACCGGCGGGGCTAACTCCATCGGAATGGGTAGCAAAAATATCTCAAATAAAAACTCAAAGAAAGAAACAAAAACCTGATACCCGATAAGTCCTAATCATCTACCCGTCTCACCGTGCTGATGCGGCGAAGCACCTCTGATATCACGCAAGACTGCACCTAGCACTCTCATCAAAAATCAATCCCGCACTTGTAAACCTGGATCCCACAACCACCGTGGAAACGTGAGTAATTTTAAAAATTACTCAGTACGGATTTAGATCCAGCTTTAAGATTTAATCTTCTTTCCTAGACTGGACCCGAATACCGATACTGACTTTCTAAATACAGTAATTATCTATTTATAAGTAAAATTATAGTTTAATGCATCTTTTTAACAATTCGCTATGATGCAATGACAGATAAACTCGAAATATAAAAATCTATGGATAATAATATAATATATAATAAATATATATATAAGGTACGAGATTTAAATCACCCGTATATATATAACCCAATTGCAGATCATCAGTCCATCCACAAGCGGGCACGTGATCGGGCCCTGGACTTGTGACTTACCTAAGCGGGCTCGTATTCGAGCCCAACTTACAAATTTAGGATTTTTGAGTAAGCGGACGCCAATGCCCTGAATACCCTGGAAAAATTCGGCCTCCCGGAGCGATAACGCCCTAGGAGAGTGATGGCTAAAAGCACATATTCGGTATTCTAAATCTGATGATCCACCTCACAAAATAATAATAATATAATAAACAAAGGGGATTAAGAAGTTGTGCTTTCAATTGCCATATCGCCGAAAGGATATAATTACCCGTGAATTGACAAATCGGAAATAAATAGGAGCCTACACTGTACCAACAAAGGGTCAAAGGACCGCATCCCGTAAAAATAACAAAACGATATATATACAAATGAGAGACTACACTGTACCCACTAAGGCCAGATGACCGCATCCCGACTTTCTCTGTACCAACCAGGGGCCAAAGGAGAAAGCTCTTCGGAAATACCAGGATCCTAAATAATCCGGATAAATAAAATAATATAATATCTCGGTGTAGATTTCAGTCTCGAATATGCCCGCCGACACTAAATACTGAAAGACATGGTATCCTAATCGCACAACTTTGGATTTAAAAATCAAATCAATTTAAGAATAATAAAAATATAATATTGATAAAAAAGAAATCACTCTAACACAGACGAACCCACCAAATGACAGGGTCATTGGATAATCCGGCAGGCAAAGATGCGCAGTGCATATACAGACCGGTGGATCCCACGGGCCTATAGGTCACCGTACATAACCACAACGGTCTGGTTATGCAAGACAACCTCAGACTGAGAATTATCCGGCCCGCCTCTCAGCACTCCCATGCATTTAATGCATGATTGACTACTTAGCTAAATTAATACTTAGTGATAGTAATAATATTATCCTAATAATTATAATCTACAACTTAATTATTTAATTCTATCTAATCCTATCTAAAGACTACTTCCCGAGTCCTACTCATATCCTGCCTACATGCATTATGACATGATATGATATGCGAATGTGCGTAGACCCAGAAATGCTGGTCAAGTACTGAATGCATATGACAGTTCAAATTCGGGTCTCTAAATAATATTTGGTCAGAAAATACCGTAGTTCAGATTTATTTTAAAAATATTTTTATTCTCGGTTTGGGTTCCTAATTATGAAGAAAGACAAATAAATCCCAGAAAACCGAACCTAGGAGTGCTAGTGAGGATCGCGGAGTCGCTCTACTCCGGAGGTAGTACGCCAGCCTCGGGGTCGGCGTCAGCGTATGTCGGGTCGAAACGACCTCGTACTCCGCAAGTGGATCCGAGTCGACTATATATCTTATGTCGGCTCGGTTCACATATGTTTAAGGTTTAAATTTCAAATATGTTATTAGATTCATTTTTGAAATTCTCTCTCATCTGATAGATCGATACCATCTAAAAGTTATTGAATAACAACATTTTAATATGCTCTATACCGATCTTGATCAAATCCTAAATTGTTCAGTTTCATCTGTATCGATTACAGAAACGTTATACGTTTCACAAATGATTGTAACGATTACTAAATCGATACATAACGATACACTCTGATTTATTTGAGAATGTTTCTACCTTAGAATATTTTTCAGTATTGAGATGAACCGTTATAATGACTACTGAATCGTTATAACGATAGTTTACAGCGGTTGTGTCTGACAACCGCTGCATATTAATTTTTAATATATATATTTTTTATTTCCAAATTTTAATAAACACAGATTATATATATTTCGCTGAGCAATTTATTTAAACATAGCTAATTCCATTATGGATTAAAATTTTTAAAATTTTATAACTGAACAATTCTCTTATTTAAAAAATTCTTCAAAATTAAAATAAATTTATAGATATGTTCTTTTATTTATGGATTTATAGTGATTCAAATTTTCATATTTATTTAAAAATCCACTGTAAAAGGAGCAATATTATAATATTATATAAATAAAAAGTAAAATTATTGATGGATATGTTCTTTTAACAACCACAATACTTATTAGGAACTTTACAACGGTTTTCAGTTAAAAACCGTTGTAAATGGGTTTACAGCGGTTGTTAAAAGAAAATCGTTGCTAAATTTACGACGGTTGTTAGCTAAAAACCGCGTAAATGATTTTACAAATGCGGTTTTTAGCTAACAACCGCTTTTTTTTTAGCACGATTTTTTTAACAACCGTTGTAAACCCATTTACGGGGTTTTTAACCGAAAACCGTTGTAAATGGTGCTTATTTGCAAAAGGGTTTTCCGGACCGGGCCGTCCCGAGGCCGTGGGCCGGACCGTGCCTTGCCTTGGTTCGGTCCAACGGTGGGCGGTTCTCCTTAAACCCGAAAATGGACCGTGCCGACTCGTCCCGTGCGGACCCATGGACCGGACCGGACCGGATCGTGGACCGTGCGGGACCGTGGACCGGACCGTGGGCCCCACCCCCCCCCCCCCCCCACACCCGCTTATCACATAATTTTGGGCATTTGTTGTTGCAATTTTTTTTGCTTGTATACAACAAAAACAGCTAGTGGAATTTCTTTTTGCATTATTTCCTTTCGACTTTTGTGGTCACTGGAATCAACAGATAATATACTGATCCTGATTCTTGTTGGAACAATGATTAAGAATTAGGTTCTTGTGTTTTGAACATGGTGATCTTGATGATACTAGTGGAACCCCGTCCCAAATAAAATAGCAAAATATGAATTTAAATAAATAAATGTTAGAAAATGTAAATAACAAAGATCTCAATTTCGAGGAAATAAATGTGAATCTCGAAAACAGACCCAAAGACCAAATAATAAAAAAAAATCAAATTTAAAATACGGGAAAATGAGATTGTCAAATGAATTGTGAAATGTCAAAAAAGTTACAGATTATGCGATGTAGAGAATAAATTAAGAATGAGATGTAGTGATATACCAATGATACTGTTTATGGCGTACACGAAAATGAGTAGATATCATTTTTTTTTTGAGAGAATAAGAGTCTACTCACGAATTTTATTTTGTACTTAATGGGAGTTTGAACTTATAATTTTTTGATGATCATTCTAGTTCGCTATCACTTAAATTATTAGGTCATTTACAGAGTAGATATTATATTTTAATGTAATGATTTCTGAAGATCGGAAAGTTAACAAAAATTATTCATTTCCGTATCAGAATTTCATCCGTTTTGTTGAAACCATAAACTATATCAGCTGGTTCATGCGACTAAGTACAACTACAAGAACTTTGGATGAAATAATTTAATCATATATATTAAACCGTTGCAATGCAGGAAGAGCTTTCTAATGAGTAATGATAGTGAAACATGAGAAATTTATTTAATTAATTCAATCTATTATTAGTGTTTTACAAGAAATTTATTTAATTAATTCAATGAAAATTATTATTTAAAAATTAATAAATTTATTTTTCAACTTTTATAATTTTCTGAAATTTTATTTTTTTGTATTTTTTAAAAAAAATTAGTACTATTACATTTTTAAATAATTAATAATAATAATTCAAATTAGTTAAAAATTATTATTAAAAATATATATGATAAATTATTATTTTTTCCAATTCATAAAGAGGAAAAAAAAAAACGTGTCCGGACCGGACCGGACCGTGGACTGTCCCGTCCCGTCCCGTGGGGGTCCGGCCCCCGGGGGCCAACAGTGGGACGGGTTCGGTTTTTTCAAATTTGGACCGCCTAGGACCGGCCCGTGTGAACCGTGCGGGACCGTGGACATTGGACCGTGGACCGTCCGGGTTTGAACCGGACCGTCTTGAATACACTAGCGTAGTGTAAATAAATTTCTTCGTTTGCAATTAAGTCGAAAGTGGTGAGTTGATGATTTATGATATTACAGCTTACAAGGAGACGTGAGAAGTTAATTTTCTATTTGAAATTTGTTAACTTTATCCTCATTGCTTAATACAACACATGTTAGGTACTTGCCTTGTCAATTCTCGACACTTGTTAGATACTTGCCTTCTCAATTCTCGAAAACGATTGCAATATATGATAAATTTATTTGTCAATTTTAAAAACAAGTAGTAAACTAAAAGTTTCTTGAGAAAATTAGCTTATTTATAAGTGTATGTACCTGGAAGATTAATGCAGTTAAACTGCATGTATTTGCAACTTTTATGTTTTTTGTCCCTAGCAAATGCAAATGGTTTAGTAGTTAAATTGATAGTTAACTAGTATGATCTCAAAAAATATTATGAATTCAAATCTTTATAGATATTAAATAAAATTTATATGTTAGACTCTAATCTTTCTCTCAAAAATATTTTGTCCTTATTGATAAAATTTTTGTGTGCCTTCTCAGAATATCATATATTCTAAATGCAAAATTTTGATGCAAATCATTCTTATGTAAATTTCAACTTTTTATATGATATCATGTCGATACAAATATCTAAGTACATATACTTGCTAATAAACTTTTGCATGCAAGTCTTTATGAAATTAAGTAAAGAAAAAATGAAATTAACAAAATATTAGTTTACTACTATACCACGACTTTGTGGGCAAACCGTATTAAAATATTTTTTATAACTCATATTTATTTTTATTGGCTGAGTTACGTACAGAGTAAAATCCAGTCGGAAGTGGATAGACTAAATCATTCATCGTATAAGAAAATTGTAAATATAAACAATGCTACGCCTTTTCTATTTTTATAGGAACAAGATTCCATATTCTTGGATTATGTTTCCAATTCCTTTTTAGTGTAGCCTTTTTCAGATTGATTTTTGTCTGGACTCACTAAATTATAAATTCACTCTTCGAGCTTCCTCTCAGATAGTCATGTCTGTAAAATATGGGTTCGTTTGCCAATATAATAAAATATAAATAATTATGATATTAACGATGAATAATAATAATAATAAAATAATAATCATAATTATAATATAAAAATATAATCATAATTATAATAATATAATAATAAATTAACATAATTTCAATAATATAATAATACAATACAACATAATCAAATAATAATCATAATAATCATATATAATATAATCATGATAATAATAATCATATTCGTAATAATAATAATATAATAATATAATAAGAAAAATTATAATCATAATCATTATATAATAATAATAATATAAATAATAATATAATAATAATAATAATAATAATAATAAATAATTATAATCATAATAATATAATTATAACATAATCATAATATAATATAATATAATATAATAAATATAATAATAAAATAATAATAATAAGTAATAATTATTATAATAACAAAATAGTAATAAAATTATAATCATAATCATATAATATAATAATAATAAATAATCATAATTATAATAATATAATAATAATAAATAATCATAATCATAATAATATAATAATAATATAATCATATTTATCTTAAGAATATAATAATACAATACTAAAATCATAATTATTATATATTATAATCATAATCATAATATAATAATAATGATTATTATTATAATCATAATAATATAATTATAATATAATATAATTATAATAATAATAAAATAATAAAATAAGTAATAATTGTTAAACCATAAAATTTAATTAAGTAATAATTATAATTAAAATGAATTAAAATAAAACGAATAATTTAATTTACCAATCAAGGGAATACACATAATTAATGAAATAAATAGATAAATGGATAAATAAAGATAAATGAGATTAGATATCGAATAACAAAACCCAAGATCAAATTAAAAAGCTATAAAAATATAAATTCAGTAATATCAAATTTAATAACTAACACAAAATATTTTGATCTAATTAAAATTAAAGGAATAATATTTATAATAAAATCTAAAATATTAAAGTCAAACTCGTATCTTAAAACAAAATAATAAAATAATAATAATAATAATAACAATGTAATGTATTGAAATTTGATGAAATAATTAACAACACTAATAATAAACATAACGATGATAATAACAATAATAATATTAATTACTTAAAAGAAAAACTTATGAATTAATGAAATCTAAATTAACGGTTTAATTTAAAGAATATTAATTGATTTATTTCGACAAAATCTGATAAACGAATCATTATTAAAATAAGTAAACTATTAAATTAAATTGAGATTCTGATTGACACGCAAATAACCACACGAGTCCGATCACAGAAAATCCGAACTAATCCCAAAGTCAAATTATCTCTCTTTCTTTCTTTTCTTTCCTTTCTTTCTTTTCTTTCTTTTATATCATTTCCCCTCTCTCTCTCCTCCCCCGCGACCTGCCCCCTTTCTCCCTTTTCATTCCTTTACGCCAAAGCCCTTCTTCTCCTTTTTCATTTTCTCTACTACCCTCTATCTCCCTTCTCCTTTTCACAAAAAACTCACTCGCCATCACTCACCTCCCTCTCATTTGGATCGCTGCCCCCTCCTCTATCGATTGCTCCATGCGCCCTTCTTTTGCCTTGCACATGAGTGCTGCCCGCCAACACTGTCGATCCCAACCCTTTTTGCCCTAAAATCGAGGTTGCTACCAGGCCACCTCCAAGCGAGGACAAGCAACGCTCAACCTTACCGAGGGTCGTCCCGCTGGCCGGATCCGGCCCCACTGGCCTCAGTGTCGTCCACGAGAAAGACAGCTCCGGACTACTACCGCGGTTGCCACAGACGAGAGCCGGGGCGTGCGAGAACCCCGACACGACCCTCTCTGATCGAGCCCCACCCTTTGCCTTGTGCTGCCTTGAATAAACTGAGTATTATCTCTCTTTATCTAGGGCTGTGTGGACCCTTTTGCATGCCGGGGCGGAACCTTGTGTTTCTTTGTGTTTATTGTTGTTGTTATTGTTGCCCTTACTTTGAACTGTGCTATATTGTGCGTGGATGATTGATTTGCTTGTCGTTGATTTATCTGGTCACTAGCATTGTTAATTATGTTAATGGGTTTTGTGGTGCAGACTTATTCCTTGATTTTTTGTCGATGTTGGTTTGCCTACCTTCCTGGTCTGTTTGCCTTGTTGGTCCCTCTGGTACCGATATTGGTTTCACTGGCGGACTCGATTGTTGTTGTTTTCGTTGTTTCCCCTCTGACTTGTCTTGTTGGTTGCCTTACTTAACGGTTTAGCTCGATTTTGAGCAGACTGTGCCTTCTGTTGATTGTGGTGCTAATTTATGTTGTCGTGTACCACCCTACTCCTTACTATTCTCACTTTTAGCTTGCCTCTGTCAGTTGATTTTGGCTACCCCTGTTAGTGCTTGGCTGGTTCTGACTTGGTCTTGTTGGCATGGCTTGATTATCACGGTTCTCGATATTTATCTTGAAGAGCCGACAAACGAGTATACTCGGATGAGACGGTTGACGAGATCGTGAGCCCCACCGAGACTAGAAATCTAACGCCACTGACTTTGCCAAACTATTCTCACGTACGATTTTTTGGGATTTGTTTTTTTTTCTTCAGAAATAGGAACCCAAATCGAAAATAAAAATATTTTTAAAATAATTAAACTGCGGTATTTTTTGACCAAATTTGATTAGAGACCCGCATTGAACTGTCATTGTATTCGGTAAATTGACCAATATTTTTGGGGCCTACCCGCATTCGCATGTCATATCACGTCAACTCGCATGTAGACAAGATAGGAGTAGGACTCGGTAAATAGTTCCGAGATAGGACTAAATAGAATTAAATATAGATTATAATTATTAGGATAATATTATTACTATCACTAAATATTAATTTAGTTAAGTAGTTAATCATGAATGAGAGTGCTGAGAGGCGGACTGGGTAATTCTCAGTCTGAGGTTGCCTTGCATAACCAGACCACTGTGGTTACGTACGGTGACCCATAGGCCCGTAGGACCTACCGGTCTGTATACGTGCATCTTTGTGCATCTTTGTCTGGATTATCCACCGTTCCCATCATTTGGCGGGTTAGGCAATGTCGAGTATTTTCTTTTGATTAATACTATAATTTTATTATTCTTAATATAATTTAATATTAAATCCAAGTTTGAGCGATTAGGATACCATGCCCTTCAGTGTTTAGTGTGGGCGGTCATATTCGAGATTGAAATCTATTTCGTGATATTATATTATTATATTTATCCCTTCAAATTGTCCGAATGGCTTTCTTTAGGATCCTCGGCGGCCTTAGTGGGTAGTTTAGGCGTTTATATTTCGTTTGATAATTTTACGATGATTATGACTTTTGTTTCCGATCGGTAGTATCTCCTTTTGGGTTTTTTATTTCTTTCTTTGGATTTTTTTAGCGGAGAGAGAGATTTTTAGCTACCCTCGGGATTCCGTTTATGATTGGCGCCGCATAAACATAAAGTTTAAGTTCCCGCCGCCCGCAGCAAGCCTCAAGTTCGTAAGTTGGGATTGTATATTATTTATATATTTTAATTTTCGTACCTTATATATATTATTTTGTATTATTATTATTGTTTTAATGTTTATTAGGATTTTTCTCGAAATATGCATTTATCTTATTTTTATTCATTTACGCCTCAAATCTTAATGCAATCTAAATCCGTCGAGTAATTTTTAAATTACTCACGTTTCGTTTACAGGTGCGAGATTGATTTTTGATAAGAGTGCTAGGTGCAATCTTGCGTGATATCGAGAGGCGCTTCACCGCATCGTACGTGAGCGGGATTAATTACCCTTTCTTTGGTTTTTTTGAGAGATTTTTGCTAATCCGTTTTAATTATTAAAGAGTGTGTGACAATAATAATCGTAGTCATAATCATAATAATATAATAATAATATAACTATAACTAAAATATAATAATAATAATAAAAATAATTATAATCATAATCATAATAATATAATAATAATAATAATAATATAATAATAATAATAAATAAATAATCATAATGATGATAATAATAATATAATTATATTTATAATCATAATATAATAATATAATACTAAAATCATAATTATTATAATATGATATTAATAAATAATAATAAAATTTATTATATAATAATAATACTAAGTTACTAACAAGTGATGTTAATATAATAATAATTATTATTATAATATTAATAAATAAATAAATAATCATCATAATATTAATATAATAAATCATAATATAATAAAAAATCATAATCATAATTATAATCATAATATAATAATATAATATAATATAATCAAATAATAATCGCTATTCCGATGAGAACTAATCCGATACCGGATTACCACCCTTTCATATTCTTCCACTTAGTCTAAAATTCATTTGATAAATTAATTCATTCAAATAACCATTCTATTTTAACTTTTTGTTATTCCGTCATATGTGAAACGTATCCATATTGAATATGTTGTCAAGCAGAGCAACCTCACGTTTAGAGTTATTTTATTTGTACCAGTGACCAAGCCAACAAAGCTAAATATTCTCAAGCTCATTTCTCGGATATACCAATCTCGACCAATGATATATCACTTCTCAACCAATGGCTAAATATACAAGTATTCAAAAACTCTATCATCACAGAAATTCATTGCTTGAGATCCAAGGAGCCAAAGAGCAACTGTCCAGGCTACAATAATAAGGCTACAAGGCAAGGCAACAACCAACAAGCTAGGAAGGTAAGAGCTCAAGGCTAGGTTTAGTGTTCTATCACTGGTACTAAAGGTAGATTCTGAGGCTAACAAGTACTCAGAAATACTAACAATTTCATCTGACATACTAATAAGTACTCAGAAATACTAACAAATCAAGTGCTGGCATACTAATCAAATGCCGACATATCAGCCATTTTAGATACTACGCAAATTATAAGTGCTGATAGCTAAATTTCTCATACTCAATTACTACCATACTAACAACCATTTCAGATACTGTGCAAAATATCAGCCATTTCAGATATTGCGCAAAATTTCTCAGAAATAATTTCAAGAGGACTTACTCATCATTAGATATATCAGGCTCAAAAATAACAAAATCAGAATCATCCATTCTTACACAACAAACACAGTAAGAGCAAAGACAACAAGAGCAAAGGGATATGCAACAAGACCTGCATGCAAAGACCGTAAGAACAAAAAAAAACAAAATCAGTCGAATGAGTAAAAGAAAATCGAATAAATATACAATATATAAGTAAGAATTCGATCACCTGGACATGGTGCCTGCCAGTGCCTGGTAGCGACAAGGCCTCCATCAACCGATCATTGACCTGTCTCTCAGCCTAGCTTCAGTGTAATATCTGTTCTTGTCGATCTCTGAGCCTTAGGCTTTATCGTCATGGAAACTTGACCTACATATCATCGAGTGGAGATCTCATCAGCCTCACAGGCACTGTCTACGGCCAAATGATGAGGCGATGATGGATCAATGGGTCATGACGGGTCATCTCTAAGCCCTAACAAGTTTTTGAGAGAGAAAGTGAGAGATTTAAGCAAGCCATCGAGACTCGAGAGGTTTGATCGTGCGAGAGAGAACTTAGGATTTTAGTCTAGGGTTTAATCGTGCGAGAGAGAGAGGAGAGCGGCGCTGAGCGGCGAAGGAAAAGACAAGAGAGGGATATGAGTTTTAAGCAAGCTGTCTAGGGTTTTCTATTTTTTTATTGTCTGAAATTAATTAATAACAGTCATATAGAATTTGGGACGAAATAACGATAATAACGATCACGAAACAGGTGAGTTTCATTACCGTTTATTTTAAAAACGAAACACTTCTTAGTTGCGTTTAATTGTTTCGTTATGGAGAAGAAACAATTTTTTTTTACCGTTCAAATGGTGAAACGCATTATCGTTGACAGCCCTACCAGTGACCAGTCTCTCCTCATCAACATGACAACATCTAATACATTATACTTCAAAAGGATGACATAATAAAGCCCTCTATTACACCAATTAGACAACCAGATCAACTGAGAAAAAACTACCAGAAAAGAGAGCACTACTCAACATAGCTTCTAAAACTACTAACTTATTACACAATATATTTCTTGATCGGTTTGATTAAATCATGCATCAGCTGGGAAGTACCAGTGCTTGATGGTAGCTTTGCGAATTGTTTGCACCAGTAAGACCCGTGTGGTTTGACGGGAAGAGCTCAAGGGTTCTTAGAGGACCCCGACAGTGTTTCATCGACGGATCCAAACCCATCATGACCATCCATTCATGGGTGACTGATTCTTCAGATAATCCTTGGCTTAATTTGGAGCAGATGTAACAAAAGTTCGGGTCGTTAGCTGCATCCTCCTGAGCTGCCTTTTAATACACAACAGCAAATTAATAGAGATTGTTATGTTTTGTTAATTTGTTTGGGTCATTGATTAGTAATGGTTCAATTTAGCTCAAAAATCAATCAATAAATTAAACTATATAGGAAAGCTAATACATAAAAACAGCTCCCTACTTCAAAAAATATAATTGAAATAGAAGTAATTGTTAATTGTACAAGGCACAGAAAAACGAGCAAAAAAATAATAGCAATATGTTAATATATTAACTTATAACAGAGTTTATCCAGAAAAAAGAAAATAAAAAGAATAGACATACTTGTATCAAAGAGAATATAATATATCCAAAATCATTCCCATGTGCCATTAGGTTTAAGAATATGATTTCGGTGGATGTACTAACATAATAACTGTCAACATGGAAATAACATTTTTTTAACTAGGGTATTGATTCATATATATATATATATATATATAGAGTGGAGATAGCGTGAGCTTAAGCTCACGGAGGCCTTCCGTGAGCTTAACTCAAAAAACATATTAAATTATCTTAAAATTTAAATTTATCATTCTCATTAAATTCTTTATATCAAAATCTCATGGGATGCAAAAATTTGGAGCGTTTTGAGCTTTTTAAGTCGTCATTTTTAATTTTTGAAAATGATGTTCAAGTATTGAATATATTATTATTATTTTTAGAGCTGATTTTCAAAAATTAAAAACGGTGACTTAAAAAGCTCAAAACGCTCCAAATTTTTGCATCCCATGAGATTTTGATATAAAAAATTTAATTAGAATGATAAATTAAAATTTTAAGATAATTTAATATATTTTTTGAGTTAAGCTCACGGAAGGCCTCCGTGAGCTTAAGCTCACGCTATCTCCACTCTATATATATATATATATATATATATATATAAGGCATAGGCATTTTTTCCCGCTTATATATTTAACAAAAAATCACCTGAACTGAGTTTTTTTTACAGACCAAAAAAAAACTTTAGTTAATTTTCTTTTAATAAAAGAAAACTGGCTACTTATTAAATTTGTGTCAGCAACTTGAGGGACAAATTGAATTTCGGACAATTGATATTTTATTTGTTTTACGACCACTGTGTAATGTGCTCAGCAGTATTGAATTTAAACCTTTCCTGTCCTATGTCACAGACAAACGTATTGAACTGACACTCTCTCAGAACGAACTCTTTGAATAATCAATAGAAGTCCATCAGTGATTCATAACAAACTCAATGTCAGAATTTATATTTACAATAATGAGCCCAAATTAATAGTTCATTTAATCGTAAAGTTTTTGTTCTTTTCCTCTTGCTCCTTTTATTCTTTTTAGTGATTACTTTAGAGCTCTCAATTTGCATAAGGCCGTTTTTCAGCAGATATTTTGAATTATAGGTTTGAAATTTAAAGAATATATTTCTATCTGATGTCAAATGAAGTTAATTTAACGTATACTTGAATAATTAAGATTTAGATATATATAGGACCTGATCAATTCCATGAGATGCATCGTCAACAGGAAGAAACAACCCATCTTGAGAGGCCATGCATATGGGTTGCTGAAACTGAGCTGGGGGAAACAGCAAAGTTAACGGATGCAACTGAGAATAAGGGGAGCTGGCGCGGCCACCAGCGTATCCACCGTAGAGTCGGCTGAGCCACCGTCTGACCTTCTGCCTCTCTCTTGCCTTGTGATTCTGAAACCAATAAAACACATTCTTCCCTTGTATCCTACCGTAGCGAGACAATTGGGCAGTTATTTGCTGGATCTGAGTTGCATTTGGTGTTTTCACGCCATTTCTGTACATCTCTTCCAGCAGCATCAGTTGCTCCGGTGTTGGACTCCATCTTGTTGAGTGAGACTGTGTCTGTGTCATCTCTCTCTCTCTCTCTCTCTCTCTGGCGATGTGTTTTTGTTGTATCTGTGTTGGTGGGCTGGTGTTGTGTTGTGTTTGCTTTGGAGTCGTGTGGAGATGGAGGGATGGGTATTTATGGATGCATGAAGGACACTATATCGTCCGCAATTCAGAGCCCTGCGATTTGTATAGAATAATATTTGCTATATGATATCGGAGAAATTATCTTTAATCACAATTATACATCATGAAAGCGTTCAAAGTACATTCATTTATAGCCTTTGCATCTCACTAAATTAGAGGAGAACCAAATATAAGCATAAAACCGACTCTTAAATCCCCACTATTTGGTTCAAAAAATGAAACGGGAGCAGTAACAATGGACGGGGTTTATTTATTTATGTTTTTGTATCATTGTGTGATTCTAAAATATTATCATCTAATACATATTAATAAATTTATTTAGAGTAAATAAGAACATCATTTAGTTAATTCCAATTTCGGAGATAAATCTAAAGTGTATAACGACAACAAACTTGTGCCATAATCTAACTAATTCAAACAAATCTATCTTACATGAGAACACGAAATTAAACAACAGATCACGTTGTATTTTTTTTCAAGATTATTTTTTTCATAGGTTAAAACTCCGACCTTTCTTTTAAGTTAGTAACTATGTTCTAACTTGATCTTTCATTCACCGTTGAACTTCCATTTTATTGCAGACATATATCACATAATTTAAGTTACCTTTCCTATTCAATTCGAGCGAATTGCTAATTTTATAGTCCATATAGTTTTCTGTTGGTAAATCATTTTTTAACAATTAATGTCATAGTCCAAATGAATTGAATTTATATTCATGTTTTCAAGTCATTGACTCAGTGCAATACCAGTTTATTTGAGTGAAGTAGAGTAATTGTAAATTTGTAACATCGAAAAAGATGACAAATTAGGTGACAAAAGGCTGGATTTGTAACAATAGTAGAAAAAGGAACGAAATGAGCAAATTATAGAGGATTTCTTGTTAATTGGCTGGATTGCAGATGAGGAAAAAGGCTGGATGGAGACAATTTAGACAAAAGGGATATAGGGAAGAGATAAAAAGATAAAACAAGGGTACACAGTGAAGCTTTGTCTTTAGAGTTTAGAGGGGACAAAACTGGCAGAAAGAAAAGGAGGCAAGCTGGCTCATGCTGATGTTAGTTCCTCAGGGGTTCAGAGAGGAGAGGAGGAGGAGGAGGGACCGAGGGAGCAATGACTTGGCTTTTCATACGGTAGAATTCCAATCTACTGTGGCGTACTGGCATCGCATTTAGTAGCATTTCGTTTCCAAAGTGAACGAAATGTTTGAAATTAATTTTTTTTTTCTAAATTTCAGGACATTTTACATCCCAATTGTGCCGCACCATTTTGAATATCGTATCTTTTGTTTTGTGTGATAATACATGTATTCCCATTTCCCAATAGTACCGCACTATGTGAATCTCTGTACACGAATACGTACAAGCACACATCCATTCCATTTTAAGGAAACAGAAGGACAACACAATATCGACAACTATATTTCTTTGATATACCACAAATGATATAAAAATCATGAAAATAAAAAAGAAAAAGATTATAAAATGCACTATGTACCTTATATAAGCGTAAAGTTTTATGTAACAGAAATTTGTTTGACAATCAATCAAAAGCAAAAACAATAATCCATTAGTTTTTTTAACTTTTTTCAGATCGCTCTTGGAATAACCGATGACTTTTTAAATGATTACCGAATTTACTAAACCTACATACTGAATTATAAAGAGGGTATGGGCATAGATACATATATTTTTAATTATCATAATTGTTTGATCGTCAGTTTGTAAAGGAGTTTATTTTCAGTATCACCTAGTCAAAAGAATCCAAAATAATTGTGAATTAGTTTAGATTGTACTAGGGGTAATTATTGATCCGACCTGACCCGACATAACCCGAAGATAAATGGGTCGGGTCGGGTATGAGTTTAATTTTTTGACCCGAATAAAAAAAAATAAAATTAAAGTTATTTTGTGATTTAGTACTAATTAAAATTTAAATATATACTAATTATACACTAATTAAAATTAATTAATATTTTATTGCTTAAAATTATATAAAAAATAATTAATAAATATTTAATTATTTTACACGGGTCGGATCAGATATGGATCAAAATTTTTTGACCCGAATTTAATCGGGTCAGATTTGAATCAGATAAAAAAACAATAAAATAATATAACCCAACCCACCCCTAGTTTGTACGGTTCTGGTTGTTTCTGTTAGAAAAAAAAAAAAGGTGTGCGTAAGAGAGCATCACATCATCATGTCTAATCTGATCCGGTGGATTGGTGGTTGGTGGAGGTTGGGGATGTAAATCCATGAGCTGGAATGACTTGGATCCACAGAAGTAAATATGTAAAAAGTAGAAAGCATTTATAATGGTCGAAATGATCACTTGCTTATGGAAGGGTTTTCAATTTATGTTTGTACTTTGTACTAAGAAATCCCCAGTATTTGCTGTACCAGGTTGAATTGATTTTTGTAGCAATGGAAAAAGGAGATAATTTATGGTAACAACTCACGTGCAACAGCAGCAATTAATATCATGGCAGTCTGGCTCATACAATCATACTTGCACTATTGTGCCAGTACCAAAAGTCCTGATACCTATACTGGCTTTTGATTTAACTGAATACCAGCTGGATACCAACTGTTAGAAACACTTTGCACTATTGCAGGGTTGGTTCATACTTCATACAAGAAAATCACTTGAGAACAACCAGCACTAGAAAATAATGTAATTCTTTGAGTTTTGCATCATAGCATACTTTGCAACATAAGCAGAAAAGAAGAATCAAAGACTAAAGAAAAACCCACCGCCTCCGAAATAAGTGCAATAACCACTGGAGAGTAACAAAGTAGCAACTACTGAAGAATATGAATGTTGATGGGCGCACTGAGGCAGAAGCTCCTGTTCTTGGAAGCATATGCATATGAGGCATCAAGCTGGGTGGGGAACTTCACCACTACAAGCCTTATTAGATCGGGGTCTGCTTTCTCAGTCCTGCATGAGGAAAGATACATACTCTTGTGTGTTAATGCCATACAAGCATGTTTCATTAAAAAAAATTAGAAACTTGAAACAAATAGAGGTATAGTAACTAATGCGTTCCCACAAGAACAGAAGTTAATCTACAGGAATTGATTGGAACAACCTTCATGTCATTATCGAAATGGTAGTCCTTGCTACTTTCTTTTACTGATTCGTTGTAGTGCCCCTACTGTAATATAACAAACAGGCACATTATTGGTTACACCTGAACTATATCTAGTTTCAACCAAGAAACAATAACAAAACACTTTCAAAATGTTGGGACCAAGCTGCTTTAATACTGCTGAAAAGCAGCAAGGTACACCCAACATTGAGTTTACAAGTGAGGAAATAGCATATATTCAGTTGTCACCTGGAGAAGAATTGAAAGGAGGAAGAATCATAGTTGCATCCAGACAAGAAGCGCTCTATGTCTTCCAAGGTCGCATTGTGGGGGATGCCTTCCATTACCACCTGAGAATTGAGGAAATGACTAATATGTTCATTTTCTGAAAACAAACATTACTTCCATGCTTATCCAGTAACGGTAATGGACAAATTTTGAAATCATACTTCATACTTACAGCTTTTCCATCGTACGAGCTCTTCATGTCCCATTCTGACCGGTTAATCTGAGAGAGAGAACACTAGATTTAAAACACGTTGCTTTCATAAAATATCAAACACACTATTAGCTTTAACATTTAATAAGAGTGTTATGTACCTTAGACAAATTGAACAAACCACCTCTAAACTTCAGCTGTTTTAGGCCATTCTCATATGAAGCCCGAGAAGGAAATTGCACCAAGCTATTTGCAAAACAAACAAATTATCTGTTAATTTTTCAATTATACCCAACAAAGTGCTAAAATATTACAAAACCCCTTGCACAAAAGACAGATTGTACACCCTCATAAAAAAAGGATGCTAGATATACCCAATAGAACATATATAACATCTCCAGTACAGGAGGCCACAGCCTTCCAAGATTACCCGTCTTTCATGGAAACAAAAATAACAAAAAGGAGGGTAATTTGGTGCTCCCCAATAGCTTAGCAGAGAATGTGTCTTTTATGTGCTACTTATGATAACTAGAAGACCACAAGTTATTTTTTGGCTTCCTGGGATATAAACAATATTTTGATATATCAAGGAGCACACATAAATTAGGAGACTTAAATGCCCCTAATCAGCCTACAGCACTAATAAAAATATAGAATAAACCAGGGATTACATGTTGGTTAGGAAAAAAATTCGGTTGTAATCAAATTTGATATCATAGAGTGACAAATCACAGCCTTCCAGCTGATGAATTAAATCAGTTTTGAGCATGTTTTTCCCCAAAACAGGCTGTACACGCCCAGTAATTTTTCCATATACTAAACCTGCCATGTAACAAAAAAAGAAGGCACAAGTTAATGACAAATTGAAAAATTAATAAATAAATAAAGAAAAATAGATGAGTGCTGCACTGTCCTTGACTTGAATTATCTCAGTGATCAAATGATATTACTTTGACCTATTTTTTCAAGCAAAGTATATAAAAGAGAGCTGCATGATACGGGTGGCAATTAGCCAGGCCAATGATAGTGTGCACCCAACCAAATAACAAGTGGGTCAGTCTGCCATGGGCTTATGTAAACTGCGGGGTTGGCAACTTGGCATCCTCATATAGTCTGACATGGCTGCTTTGGGTGATATTCGCAAATGCAATAAATTATACTGTGAATTTTTGGTCCTTTTCACTAATAAATGGGTTTGGTTTGAGCGTTCCTGTCAAGAATAGAATCGGACTATGACCCGTTAACAATTAAGATGGCTGTTGCCACTAGGAGAGGAGAAGCAATGGAATCACAGGAAGGAGCCGAACCGTCTTGTGCGGACCGGAAAAAATCGTCGGAGGAGGCATCATCCGACCGCGCCGCCTCGGCGGAGAGAGATCTCTGCGCAGAAGCCCAGTGGGAACTGGCCGGTGCCGACCGGAACTGGCGGGAAGGCCCGGATCTCAGCGCGCTTCGTATGAAGGCGAGCTTCGACATTGCTGTAATCAGTAGCTTCCTTCTCAGGCTTCGGCAAGTAAGAACCAAGAGAGGTTTTGGGGAATGGAGGGATCAACGGAGTGGTGCGCAAAGGGAAGAGAAACGGCGCTCAGTTGCAAGTTCCAACACCGGGCCCAAGGGTAAGGGTAAGGGTACAAAACATTGGGCCTGAGTAATGGTCCTTTTGTTATTTATGGGCTTAAGGATGGGCATCCTTAGACCTTAGATGATGTAATTGTAACCAAACATGATAATATATTCTCTCCTATAATTGCATTCCAGAGTCCAGACAATGACATTCTCAACCCTCGTAAAAAAATATGAGATGTAGGAATCCATCTCTACAAAAGAGAGGCCCAAAATTCATTGTCAGAATTACTGATTTGACCATGGACCCGTGGGAAGTAGATTTGTCGAATTCTCCCTCCTTTCCTCTCCGCTTCTCTCTTCCGATTCCGGTCTTTTGATTTTTCTCACTGATATCTTGTTTTCTTCATCGGTATGAAGCCAAATCAATTTGGTCGCTGTGCCTCAATCTCGACTCATCCCCTCTTGCTTCTTTCTTTCATCCTCCTCGGCTCGATTCCAGGTAAGAAAGTGTAAGTAAATTATCCGATTTCTGCCAGAAAGCTATGAACGTAACGGGAGTTATTAGGATCAAGTTTCTAATTTTCTGGTTTCCATGGGCTAAGTGCGAGCTCTTTAATACTGTTTTGTTGATTCTTATAGTGTTTAAATATTTTGGTAGGTAGTATTTCATCGAGACAGGTTACGCTTGGTTCTATTGAGATTTTTAATGCGCATCAGTGGTGGTCCTCAAAACCGGTTGTATATTTCAGTTGTAAAGGAGAAAACAAAACTATTTTGCCAGATGTGAAGACAACTGACTTCTTGTACAGTTTCAAGGGTGAAGAATCTTGGCAGGTTTGTTCATATTTCTAATTGACAAAGCATATTACTATGTTAAGTGCTTTATGATACTTCTATAGGTACAATGGTATTACTGATCTAGCTCAAAACTAGAGGATAAAATAGCATTCTTTGATAAAATGTTGATCAGCTTTTGTTCCAGTATACATGTATTTTCTGTCCGTCCCACATACTAAAATTGATCATTAGCCTTTACTTTTTAACTCTTTTCTGCATGTTTAATGTTTAGCTGCTCAATTATTGAAACTAAATTGGATTGAAGTCTGCAGTTACAATTGATGCTTTTTTAAAAAAAAAATATTTCTGAGAGAGAATTTTTTTTGTGCCCCCCCTGAACTATGATTCATTCAAGTCTTTGGTTTAATACAGTTCTGTTATCGAGACATTGACATCATTTGCTCCATTGATGTGGCAATTGACATTACATGTCATGAATCTCAACTATATTTTCAGTACCAAAGAGAAAAGTGTAGCGTGCTGGTTCCCACAAGTTTTTAATTTACCTAGTAAATGAGCCGAAATACAAAAACAAATTTATCGTGCAATTGTGAGATTAAGTGGACTGGAAGAGAGAAAGTGGGGCACAATATTTTATTAGCTTCTATTTTTTATTTCATTTTCTGGGAGACCTTATTAACTAAAACATTCTTTGAGATGCAACAAAAATGGCCATTTATTGCATGATGCAAGCTAGTTGAGTTTCCAGAAGGATTAACAGCTCAAATAGGCAAAGGGCTAGACAGAAATAAAGACAATAATGAGGGGGCCTTAATTGAACCACAAAGTGTCCAGACTCCAGAGTCAGTTGGAATAAGTTTGATTGTTTAGGGACCAAAAACAAATTTTTTTTTTTTTCCTTTCTAGGAGGTTAAGATATTGCATAATTGAGGTCCACTGGTCCAGTATATATTTTTGGGTTTATAGCAGTACTGAAGGATTGTTCCAAAGTAGCTGCTAAACTACAACATCTTATTATTACTGTTAGCCACTGACTGAGCTACCAGAGAAGAAGTGCAAGAGATGTGGCATTTATGAACAGGATGTCTACAAATCTGACGACGTGTATGATGAATGGGAGATGTGCTCAGATGATTTCGTAGAAGGAAAGTATATTCATTTTAAGGAGAAGGAATTCAATGCCACCTTCATATGCTCAGATTGTGGTGGTGGCTCTGGTGAGAAAATTTCCTTTTTCTTCATTTATGCAATTTTTTGTTCTAGGATAGGATAAAACTTATTGTTAAGATAAAACTATTTTGTTCTAGAGTAAATATACAAAATATGCAGTACTGTTCTTTTGGCTGGTTCCAGAATTATTAGCAATGTAACTGGGGATTTATTTTGCATTACGAATTTCTTTGAGGTTGCGTGATCAAATTCATTACATGCCTTTTTAGTGCTAAATTTCTGAGTAAGTATTTACTAAATAGGCAGCATATAAGACCTAGTGCTTACAAAGATTAATTAATGAAAAAGGTAAGTTTAATAGACAATATGGTTCATGTTGAAGCAGGTTCCCATAATTCTACAACGATGCCAGACAAAGGAGAGCCAAGGAAGAAGACTCTAGCAGTAGTGGTGGTAGTATCTATTCTAGCTTCTATTTTCACTGTTATTGCTGCTGTGACCATATACAAGTACTGGCAGAGAAGGAAAAGAGAACAGGACCAGCTTCGGTTTCTCAAGCTCTTTGAAGAAAATGATGATTTAGAAGATGAAATCGCTCTCAGCCACGTGATTTGAAATATACGAATGATATATAGAACGCCCCTTTTTTCTCACTTTGTATAGATTCTGGGATATATTTTTCCCTTTTTCCTTTTCCTTTAAAATTTTGACGGAGAACCACATATTAAGTTGGGTTAGCTTTAGTCTGTGTAATGTAGAGAATACTTTTGCTTGCTGATACCTATTGTTCGATTGACGTAATTAACTATTGGTAGTGTTAACCGCAGTACTATCTGTAAAAGAAATGTATCCTGCCATGTGTAAGACGTCCTTTTTTAGAGAGACTGGTATCAATTTCATAATTTATTCCAGAGGACGATACTTGTAGCTTTTTTTTACAATGATCCAAAAAAGTTCATAACACTGTTTATGGACATGAGAACAAGGCTCTTTCACTGCCTCCTGACCACTTATTTATTAAACTAGACGAAAATAAGATGAACATAATTAAGAAGGAAAATACCTACCAATTTGGAATCATTCCTCAACATAACCTCCTTTTAACTTTTAAGTCACTGTACTGCTTCTGAAACACAGCCACATGGTTAATACAGGCAAAAAATGAGGGCTTTTTCTTGGGTTTGGAATTCGGCCCAAAAAGAAAGTTTCTAAGGGGAACCCGGCTTTTAGTTGGTGTTGCCTGAAGACTGAAGTGCTCCCACTTAGTATTACGCTCACTTTCAGAACTTGGCAACTCAAAGCTCTCTTTGATCTTAGACAAGTCACTATCCACTTTAATTTATATGCCACTTACAAGATTTATGCCTGCACGCAACTCAATTTCAGCCTTGTCATTCCCCAGTTGCAACACTGACAAGCGAGACCCATCAGTAGCAGTACTACTGCATACTGGCAACTGGCAAGAGAGAGACCCTACCTTGTAGTTCCTGTTTGAGCAATGTGACTCAGATTCTAACTTGTTGTAATTATCTTAGCATGAATTTGAAATTATCTACAGACACTGAATCAATACCTACTCCCAGCTTCTCTTCAATTGACGGATCACTTTCTTGATCTAGATTTTCTTTCTCCAGTACATGCGGTGGACCCTTCAGAAATAAACATCACTGCCATTGGTGTCCATTTTAAAGGAGCTCAATAACTGCTTAAATTTCTTTGAAACATTTGTCAAACATTTTACCACCTCAGTAAACCCACTTGCAACAGCCCTCTCTTCTTCTTTGACACTCCATTTCTAAATTCTTCACGCTTTTGAACTCCTCAGCTTCCTTCAGTCTTCTATTTAATTTGTTTGAGTCATTGAAGAGCTCTATTTTCTCCCCATTCTCAAAACTCAGATGATTGATCTGAGTATTAAAGGATGAAACCGTCATCTCAAGCTCAATCATCTTACACACAAGTTCATCGATCTTGTTAGCAATTCCCTCCACAGAGGTTTCTTGGTTCATCTTAAAAGTGCTTTTTGACCTTCTCACATAGCACATCAAGTTGGTCTTGCTGCTTAACCTTAATAATCCCCTCCCTCTTCATCATCAAAAATCTGACCCGGCTAAGTTGGCTCAGTCAAGCCTCGACTCTGAACGAGTTTGCCTCACTCACCCTTAATGGAGTCCAACTTCTCAATACTCAGACCTGTTTTGCGCTCAATCATCAATTTTCAAATAAAAAAATCATCAATCTGAACGGTTTAATATAATCTTCATAATAAATATATTAGCAAATCAAAATTTATATTTTTCTAAATTTTTTTTTTGAACAAGGAGAAATATTTTGTTAAATTTTGAGACTCAAATGGTAGTGAACAAATAAAAAACTTAATCGATTTTATTTGTGGGATGTGTCCAAAGAGCACATGAATCACCATGAGAGAAGTGCAATAATGAATAACGCTTTATATATAACAAAAAATATATAAATTCTTCATCTCAATTATCATTAAAAATATTTATTAAATTAAATTAAAATTTATTATTATGAAAATATATTATAAATTATATATATATATATATATATATAATTTATCTACTTGTATATTTATATTATTTACCTTATAAATAGTGTGTATGGAATAACTCTTATATATACTCTTATCCGATAAGTTAATAATTTTTTTTATTCATATTCATATTCCATAACTTAAGAAAAAAAAATCTTATTTATACCCGTCACACATTTTATGTAAGGATGCATCGTTGTATGCAAAATCAAGGTATAGAGGAGCAATGCAATATATTTGCTATTTAGATCAGAAGAAAAATATCTATTATAGGTACGTAATCTTAACTTGTCTCCAAGTTGGAATCATAGCTGTTAATTTAGAATTAAAAGAAGTAAAGAACAGCTGAACTGCTGAACACGTAACATGGAGCCGAGCAGAGCCGTCCATTTAAAAAAGCGAGATATTTAAGAATAGAAAATTTGGAAAAAATCTCCTGCCGTTGCCGTCGACTTGTGAATTGTGATGGTGGTGGGCAGGTGGGGCCCCGTCCTGTCCTGATTCGCGACTAGCGACTAGCGACTACCATTAATTTCGAATCAGGACAGGACTAGCGACTACCACAATCGATGACTCCTGTGGGCCCCACCGTGGCCCAACCATTTATTTCGAATCAGTCTCCATTTTCGTCGTTTTAGCCGGGGAACACGAATTCCACGGTTCCTCAAAAGTCGTGTCCTCCACACCACATGTTGCTTGCCTGCTCTGCTTTGCTCTGCTCAGTTGTCTGTTCACAGCTCACCACTTGAGAATTGAGATTGAAATAAAAATATATTAAAATAATACAAAATTCTCGCAGATACGTTTCTTCGGAACAACTGACACGCATAGCATAGTGGACGGCAATGATTTCAGTGCACCAATTCTTATCTTCGCACGCATAGCATAGTGATAGTGATAGTGATAGTGATAGTGATAGTGATTCTCCTCTCCACTTCCCCTCATGTTTTTTTTTTTAAAATTAATTTTCTAAAAAGATAGTAGGGCAGTTTGGACTTTGGAGATGAATGAACGAAGGTGTGATCGTAAAAATTATTATAAATTTTAATTTACTTGTTCGGATGGAACCGAGATCTAGTCTGAAAGCATCTCGCGAGTCGCGAGGTTTTGGTATTTAATTAGCGGGAAAATGCTCGGAAACAGCGCACTTGTGGAGGGAGGGAGTATTTTTATTTTTATTTTTATCCTTTGCGGAGTAGTTGCCTTGTCTCTATCGCCATCTGTTGCCTCTTACTTCCGCTCTACACCTCCTTTTTCTTTCTCTCTATTATATATTTCCTCCTCCATACGGCCATACCTAGGTTTCTTCTCCGCGTGCAACTCAGGTAATATCTTAATTTTGTCTAATTTTCCTTCTTGACATTTCTTTCTGACGCTCGCTTCCCTGTACTTGTTTCTACTGAAACAATTTTACAGATCTATACAAAGAGAGAAACAGATCAAATTTTATTTTGTACTATCATAGAGGCAAAGCGACTGGATTCTAAACTGCTTCTACGGGTTTTAAGTATGAAAATTTACTTAAAATAGGATTTTCGGTGCAATTTGTTTTTTATTTTTGTCCATTTGTTTCATTTTTGCAAGAATCTTTCTTTTCTGGCTTCCGACTTCATTAGAAGGCAATAGGTTCATCTCATTTCTTATGCCGTTGATCTTCTGGGATTAGCAGACAAGATTTCACCGTAGACTTCGGATCTTGCTTTCCAAGGCTAATCATGCCAGATCTGGAATTTAAAGCAATATTTTCTGGGGAATCCAATTTTGGTTTCTGTTAAACAATGATCGATTGACGTTTTAGTTAGTTGCTACATCAATTGGATCTGTGTAGAGTTAGCAACCTCGGAAAATAGAATAGATAATTGGGTAATGTTATTTTAACAACTAACTATTCAGTTGTATCTGTGAGCATACATTTGTTTGATTTACTGTTGCTTTAACTGATGACGTGGTTGACATACTTTTGTTTGATTTATATAGGACATTTTTTGGAGATTGTTTTCTGTATATATGGTTCAGATAACGTGTTAATGATTTCAATAATGAATTAATTTATTGACTGGTATTTCCATTGGAAATAATAAGTTTACCTCTCATAGTGTAATATTTAGATACCATGAAATTACTCGGGAGATGAAGTACTATTTTCAGATTTGTTAATTTCCAATGCAACTTTTTTAATCCTTTACTCTGCCCTACTGCAGTGTTTATTTTACTTTTTATGCTTTAAGGTCACCATTATTTTTGTTCTATAACATTGCAATCACCTTTCTTTTCCGAATCTCAAATGTCTGATTAAATACATGGGGAAAAAGTTTCTCAAGAACTTCTCATGATTGATAGTTTGACACCTCAGATTTGGAATCTAACAACAACATCTGTTATTACATTTTTGATGCAACTATATTATGTACCTCACTTCGTTTATCAAGCTACACTTAGTCAAACTTTCTCTCTTTCACATCTTGTTTATGTTATTTGTTTTACAGAGTTGATGGTCTTCGATTACCAACTTTAGGTTTACGAAATTTTGTGGGAGTTTTCATCTATTTGTTCAGCAAAATGATGTTCATCGATAATAAGGAAGAGGTGTGATTTGCTTCCTTCAAACAATGATTACTTTCTGGGAAGGTTTTTTTCAATTTAATAACTTATATCTTTACAAATGACGTAACATGGGCAGGTTGGGGCTCAAGGACAGAGGTTGAATGAACCTAATGTTGGAGTGCCTATCAAGAAGAGACCCTTTCAGCTTACTAATCCCTCTTCGCTGGAATCTGAAGCACCTTCATTGGATAAGTTCTCTCATACACCGAAGCATTTTACACCAAAGAGTCCTCTTGATTTTCTACCTTTGGGCTTTGATCCTGGAAACACGTCTTCCTCTGACTCGAATAAACAGGCCAACTTGGCAGTAAATCCTTTGCATGATTTAAATGCAATTGACATGGGAAGGAACTATTGCATGTTGAAATCAAGCACTAATTCTGATACTGGAATGGACATGCTGGAAGTTGGAAATGCTCCAAAGCTGCATTTGAGCATTTCAGATGATATGATGAATAAGGAGAAATTCAATCAGTGCTCAACAGACCTCTCCTTGACTGGACCTTCTACTGTTTCTTCTAAGGCTTGTTTCAAACCTAGTTACAATCTTTCAAATAATATGGAGAAAAGATCTGTTTTTGATTTGAACTTTCCAACATCAGACACTTGGGATTATCCAATGGATGGTTTTACTTCAGAGAATAACGGCATTGCAAACACAGAGCCAGTTGAGGCACTTTCTAAACAAGGAAGAGTTAATGGAATGATTCCTCATGGTAAAGCTAGTGGAGTTACTTCAAATGGAGTGGTTTCTGGATTAGTTCCAATGGGAGCCAGTAATAATCTCATGTTGCCCAACTTGGATAAGTCTTATGAGAACTGCAATCTAAGTGAGCTTACATTGGACTTGCAGCTCAAGTTGCCACCGAGGCCGGAGTTGCGTATGAAGAATTTGGAACCTGTTTGTTCTTCAGGACCTAAGCTTGTCTTTAAGTGGGAAGGATTTGAACAGTAGTCCCGAACAGGTTAATGTGAGGCCTGAACTGGTAAGGAACTCTCAAAAGAGAAAAAATAAATATATTACTGATCCTAATGCAAAACCAATGGTCCAGAATCAAGTAATTGTAAAACAAGAATCATGTGAAGTCATCTCAGAAAAAAATGTGCAAGCAAGTGGGTTGAAAGATCAGGATGGTAGTGTGGTTAAAAAGGAACCAATGGATGGTACCAGTTGTGCTCAGCACCCTTTAGGAAAACTATTAGATAAGTCACCTAGTTCTGAAAGTGAATCAGGATTGTTGGCTAAACAAGTAGAGATCCACGAAACCAATAACTTAACCAAAGGGATAGACTTGAACTTTGCCACACCCTTGACAGATGTTTCTACTATCGGTAAGGCAGAAAATCCTGTTTTGTCAGAAAGTGCGGTAACCGGTTATATAGTTCAACCTACTGTTTCTCAATCTGATGCACATCATAACCACGAGAACATAGATAGTAGAAAACTTAGTTTGAACACACGGATCTTAGCTTCTACTTCCTCACCTTTTGTTGCTACCCAGGACATAAAACCAATGATTTCTCCTAGTGCCTTCCCAGCATTGGTTGTTGATAACAGTAAGAAAATGGTATCTATGGCATCTGATGGCTTGTCTCAAAGCAGCACTGACATGGATTGTTCTGAAGGACACAATTTACCAAAATCAGCTATGAAAAATACAAATTGTGAGACCAATGCTTCATCTAGTTCTAGTGTTGCCAAAATTCCTAAGCAAGAGCCTGGTAACGCCAGTGAATTTGAGAACGTCCAGATCAGAGAACGTCAGAGAGGAGAGAATGTGAAGAGTCTGGTTCCCTCGAGCATTCCTACTTTGATAGAAAATCAAATCCAGATTCCAAAACCAGCAGAAGTAGGCTTTGCTAAGAACAATGAGAATGATATACCATTTAGTTGTACAAAACCAATTGATCTCCCAAATAGAAGCAATGAAGGTTTCTGTCTGGACATGGAAGCAGGTGATTCCAAGTCAAGATCACCTAGCACTAGCATGTCAAGACGTGATAAGGAGGTTGATCCGTCATCAGAGAGAGAGAACAGTACTTCGAGCAGGCGAACTGCAGGAAATGATAATTTGCATAAGCAATTTAAGAGGACAGAATTAGATCCTGACAGGGCACAGTTCGAAAGGAAGAAGTCCCGCATGTCATCATGGGATGGAGGGTCAAACATCTATTCAAACAGGTATTAGTTTATTAGTAGAAAGAATCAATTTTGCTTTCTTATACTTGGTTTATTTTATATTACATCTGGTTTTTCCTGTTTTTTTTTTGTTTCCTTCAGGGGTCAAAGATGGGAAGGACAGAGATGTTCCCAGTTTGACAATGATAGATTTGAAAATGAAGACAAGTCGAGTCAAAGAGCTGATATTAGTATGGCAAACAGGAAGAGACAGACTAACAGGTTCAACAGCAGATTTGGCCACAACAAATATAAAGGGCTCCGATTTACCAGAACTAACAGTAATCCTGATATGAATTTTGATGAAGGAAATGATGGCCGAAATAATCGTTCTCAATCCCGCTTTCAAAATAGGAGAGGAATTGCTGATGTTAACCCTAGAGGGGTAGACGAACTGGATGCTCCAGTTTTCGAGCACCCGAATAATCACTATAAGAGAGTTGACCATACTATTCATAGAGAGAGTTCGTCTCCTGGATCAAGAAGGGGGCCACATGAGTGGGCCTCATCAGGTGAAATGATTGGCAGACATTCTGACGTCCTAACAAGGTTTGACAGTAGGGTTAGATCACCCGGCAGGCGCCCCTTTTTCAAAAAAGACAACTTACAAAGGAGGCATGCATCGCCTCCATACAACCGGGTGCGCAACTCAGGGAGAGGTATGCACTGGAACAATGTACGGCAGCATTATGATGTGGTGGGTCCACATGGGCCTATTGGTGATGTGCAAGATATTGAAGCTTATGATGAACTCCGCCGTCATGGAGGTGAGATGATGTCATTTCATGCCATGTATACAGATAATGATGGGGCGTACTTGGATGGTCAACATGGCAGAGTTAGAAATCGACCAAGAGAAGTTGGTAACCAGGAAGAGTATCGGTACAATAACCGGGGTCGTCATGGGTGGCGTGATGGTAACCCAAATAATAATGGTGATAAATTAAAGTATAGAAGGTACTAGATGCATTTTGTGCACTCATCTAACTTAGTACTGCTGACATGTGATGTGCTGAGAAACCTTTTAATGATTTCCCGATGGAGGATTTTGTCTATAGTTGGGATAGACCTACTCATTAATATTATGTGTGTTCTCTTTGGATTTGTTTATCTGGGAAGATTTCGGCTCTTTTGTTGCATCTTCGAGGAGATAGTACAGCTTTCTCAAAAAAAAGAGAGGAGGTAATACAGTCTACTGGTTAGTTAGTTTATTTATCAGCATGGTGCTGCTTTAACCATATCTAAAACTGATGGACTTTTGAAACTTCTATGGCTATTACATCGACATGGTGACATTTTGCTGGAACTTTGTTTAAATCTTGTGGTTGCTTATATTGATACAGCTATTATTTTGTAGAGACTAGAGAGCGGAGGCGAATCCTGTTATGGGACTAATGGCTAATGACATCACTGACGTCATGTCGTGTTATGCTTATTATCAAGGTGTATGGATAAACGGTGCTTACTGTTTACAGAATATTTATTATGATTAAAAAAATAAAATAGCACCTCTTTGGGATTTGAATATATTATTTTGCTTTCAAATTCTTGGTGCTGGACTTATGTCATTTGCTTTTCATGGAATTGTCAAGTTCAGGAAATGTTCTGAACCGAACTGCTCGGAAGCAAGTAATGGAAAGTGGAACCCTATAATTTCTCTGGTGGGGTCCTCCTGAGTGGAACGCAATAATTTTCCTAGTTCTTAAGGGAAGATGATGAAAGCAACGTGACACGTTTTGAACTAAACAAATTTGGGAATTTTCTTAATTGGCTGGTCTAACGCGGTGCCTCTGTTGTCATTACTTTTCTGAGCTATGAATTAGGGGCTAGTGCCGTGAACGAATTCCACGCTGAAATGGAAAAAAAAAAAAATAGAAACCAAATTTACTGGACCCATGATGGCCTATCTGTCTGGCTCAATAATGCAGCCAGATGGGTGCCATTTAAAGATTCTTCATTATTTGGACCAAACGACACCGTGGGTTTCCTTCTAGAGAAGAGAAGAGACGAGTTGATTGCATAGTTTTTGGGAGCAAAGCTAACTCAATTACATTATGAAAGACAAAGTCCAACGGTTTACTGAATTCCTTCTACGACAATAATTAATTATGTCTTGCTTTTCTAGGACTAGCACTTAATATTTTTTTTAAGAGAAAAAAATATGGTTTTAGTCTCTGAACTATTACATTTGATTCAAATTGGTCCCTAAGTTTTACAATTTTAAATGACAGATTCTGATCTTATTTAATCTCACTAGTTATATATCGCGCGTTTGCAACAACTATTTTTATTAATCAGATATAATTCACAAATATATCTGAGAAATTGAATAAAATGTTTGCAGCTGATATACAATATGACAACAATTTAATTACTAATTAATATAAAAAAAGAATAAATATTATCAAAGATGTCTTAGATAAAACCGATAAATTCACAACAAAATCCAAGAAAATAAGTGACCTGACCACGAATTTATTATCCTTAACCTTACAGTATAATTGCATCAATATGCATGAGACTGTTTCCTATTATGTGAAGGATTTTATAGAGACAACAAAATATTAAACCCGACAAATATGAAAATCATCAAAAAATTAATTACGGATACAATTTTTCTCACTTTCTTCTACAAAATATCACAATATAAGGAAAATCATAGTAGCAGTAAATTTAAAATTAATATTATTCCTGAAAAAATTATTGTTCAAAAGTTGCTAAATATGATGCCGCTCTAAAGCATTCTAAATTGGCTAATTCACTTTTTTTTTTGAGAAAAGCGCATAGGCACAATTTCATTACCAACAAAAAAAAATAATAGCTAAGTGAAAATATATTAAGAAAACCATCCTAATAATGATGCTATTGCTATGTGATATTTGAATCATTATAATTCAAATATACAAATTAACAACTCTATCAAATAAATAAAATACTTTCAAAAAAACTTGTTGCTTGTACAGAAGGCCCGGTCGGATCATCTCAAGCTCTTCTTTGCTCCAAAAAAAAAATCTATGATGAAAAGCAATTTAAAGAATAATGAAAAAAAGCTTCATCTTTTAACTTAAAAAATCCGATCAGGGATAAAGAAGAACTTTGAGGCCAGTAGTGCTCAATTTGAGGTCTGACTGTTTTTCATTTATAATTGTACAACAAAAAATGAACTCAAGAATGTTATATACTTTATTCTTCACAATTAGAAAATGATCAATATTGCTTATGCATTTTTATTTTAATTAAAGGAGTAATTTGAGTTGTACTTTTGAAAGAACAATGAAAAGTGGTAGTGCTGGCACTGCTTCTCTGTCGTGAGGTTAGCGACAACGCTTATAGTTTTGTACCCAATGAGTTGCAATGATATGTTATAGTTATAGATTTAAGGCTACAGTTTTTTTTTGAGTAAAGATGGGAGTCAGTTTTTTTTCTTATAATTAGCTATTTTATTTAAATATTAAAACATTATAAGATAAAAAAATTCATATTTATCTAATATTAAATTATAGAGAAAATCTATAATAAAGACTATATTTAATTTTGAATGAGATTTTTGCACAATATGAGTTAATGATTCATGATTTTTATGGCAAAAAAAGTAAATTATTCTAACATATATTATCACCATTAACTTCTTATCAAATATGCACAAGGTTGCTAAATAAAAAAAATAATATTATGGAAATAATAGTATATATGAGAAGGAAATGGAGAGAAAGAGGAGATCAATGGACGTGATCACATACGTTCGATCAACCAAAAATAAATATTATCCATCTAATTGAGGGATAAAATAAATATAATAAAAAAAATACCATGATAAAAAATGGACTCTCCAATTGTTAGATGCTTTATATATCTTTCTTATAATTCATTAAAAGAAAACAAAATGACAAAACAGTGTTTCTTCCTCAATTGTTCCGACCCTCCCCGTCGCAAAAGTTGATGGAAAGAATAGACAACAAATTGAATGAAAGGGGAAATAAAATAGAGAATTGTCCATGATAACGCGGTCTCATCCGATTTGTCGTCGGTGGATGAGACCGCTCATCGTTCTGGAGCCGTACCACACATGTGGCTACTGGCAGGACATAACCATGGTGTGGTTCTTTTGGTTGCGCCTCGAGAGCATGCTCCACTCCAAGATGCAACTACATGAAAAGAGTTTCAACCCGAACCCCATTTATGGTGCAGTTCTTCCTGGAAACCCCAGTCATGGTGGTGCTGATGTTCTAGATGGATTAGAGAATGATACGATTTTGCTTGAGGTCATGTCACTTCTCAGTTATGACAGTGGCGGTCACCCCTGGGCGGTTTTCTCTCATGGGCTTGACCTGCTCAGGTATGATGGCAGGAAGCTGCTGGAGTGTCTCGGGCAGTTCGAGACATGGAAGGAAAGAGTTTCTATGGAGCCGTACCACACATGCATCCGCGTTATCATATGAAGCGGCACCACGTCACAGTGCCGATAGCGACCCCTCATCGTTCTGGATAAGAGCACCAGAGAAGTGAGATCCTGCCACGCCATTGCTTAAATGTCCGGTCGGTGTTATAATCGATTCAAATTCCTGTGATTTCCATAATGACAATAGCAGTAAACTTGTAAATCTTGTTGCAAGTTTTATGTGGTAGCATAGCACTTTTTGATTGGAGTTTTCTAATCGTTTGAAGATGAGGTGTTTGATTTTTAATTTATCTCACTGCTCTCTCTCTCACAGTGTCAGACGCCCTATTTGATTCTGATTTGTAGAATCAAAGGCCCACGATTTGTCGATCATGATAAGAGGATTTGAATCAGTGGATTTCATTCCGTGTTACAATGGCTGCCACAAAATTTGGGTTATGTATGATTTTGGATATAAAATCATAAATTGGGCTGTTGTAATATAAAAACAATGTGTTGTTAGCCTATGAATGAAGATGTTCTGATTCGGGCCTATTATTGTTTTTGCAAGTTTTAACAATAGAAATTTCTATAGACCTAGCTCCTAATTTAGTATACATTTCTTTTTATGTATCATTTTCTGAAATTTATATTTAATATATTACCATCTAGATCTGGATATATGATAGGATTGAAATTGAATAGCACTGTTTCAATAGAAAGAAGATTACCTCACCTCCACCGACAAACTAATTCTTTTCAAATTTCATTTTTAATGTATGATAATTCATAATGTGCACTATTGAATTTTCTAACTATGGGCTTCCATATAAATTATGTTAGCGAAATCAATCATAAATCATATACAAAAATTGACATGATAAAATCTAAATTCTGCTGATATTTAATCATATTTATAATCAAATATTATTCGACTTGCTGCACGTTGAAATAATACTTTCTATTGGCTAGCCAGAAATTTCCTCCTAGCAGGCCAATAAATATTTCGTATTGAATGATAACGTGCAATGAGGTTAATTTTCAATATAATAGACTCCACATATTGCACTACAGCATGGCCAGAAAGGACGACATAAAGCAGAAGCAGAAATATTCTCATGTTATAAGTCGATTGAGCAAGATTTGTTCCTTTCATAAAAGAATTATTCTTATGTTAAGAATACATTAATTACTTGATGGTACCACCCATAACCTATTCCTTTTTCCAAATTGAAAACTTCCTTTCTTAATTGAATTCATCGCATCACTGTCTTCCCATCAGAAATTGTCTCATACAACTTAGACTTTTTAAGCGATATGGGTGGGGAACAGTTGCTAACATGAAATTAAGTTCCTTTTTATTTGGAGAATTTCCCAGTGCTGACATGAAATTAGGTTCGTAAATATAATTAACATACATGTGACAGCTGTTTTTTTTTGTTGAGGAGTTCTACATATATAAATCAAGCGATGATATATAGATACAAGTGCAGTAGTCTGGTATTAATTTATTTTATTATTTATTGAGGTGTAGTACAACGCATAAATTAACAAACTAAATAAAAGCAGGGGTTCACAAGTCCTTTCATTTTCTTTTTTTTTGCCAATTTGCCCGGAGGCTTCCATTAATCCACAGATTAATACTTGGACTATAAGAACATAGATTTCATTCAATTTTCCGGTAGTCCTTTTCTTTTAAAGAAAATAAATGTTCGTGAATCCTAATATAACCCTGCTGTGAAATGGAATCATATTTGAATACATATTACATACTTGTTATTTACAAAAGAAATGGGAGAAAATAAAGAAAATAATATAATTTGTTTTCAGAATTACAGCACCATAATAGGATGGAATGGAAAAAGTGACCTGTGATCCTAATTGTTGAATTATTATTTTTATTTGATTCTAATGTTTATTATTATTTTGTAATTATCAATTTGTTTACTATATTTTAAATAGTAATATTTACTATTTTATTTAATATTTTGTTTAATACTTTTAATAATTATTTATATATTGTAATTTACTATCAATTTATTTATAATTATATACTAATAATTTATTTATTATTATTTTACTTAATAGTAATTCTTATTTAATATTACTTTCTACTATTATTGATTATTATTTATTTATTACTAATGGTTATTATTTATTATTTTATTTAATGTTAAGTTTATTTAATATTACATTTTACTATTATTAAAATTATTTTATTTCATATCAATGATTATTTTTTATATAGTATTATGTATAAATATATTTTATTATAAATTATTATTATTTTTCCAATATTAACGCTTGTTATTTTATATGATTGTCAATTATTATTTTATTACTAATGATTATTATTTGATTTATTGTTATTAATTATTATTTTATTTAATATTATTATATAAATGAATAAAATAATAAGACGGAAGAATTTTTTTATTATTTTTTGCTATTCTCACAGAGTGCTAATCCGCTAAATCATCAAATGATTGGTTTAGCATATTAGCACTATTACAAGCTAATTCTAATTTTCTATTTTTGTGTTTGGATGGTGCTACTATTGGAGTTAGTGTTGCTGTTCTAAAAATAGCACTAATCTTGCACATCCAAACACACATGAATTTAATGGTTCATATATAATTTTTCTTTCTCTATATTTAAAATAATATGTATGATATAATTAAGGTGAAATTTTACTCTTAGAATGATCCGATTCTTTTATGATCATTTATATATTATCATGTATTTAATTATATTATTTATAATAATAATAATAATTATTATATACATCTTGTATTTAAAAAAATATGTATAATTTTTCTTTAATATTAATTTTTTTAAAATATATTTAAAAATTATTTATTTGTGTTTTTCAGCCTTGTACTCCATAAAGAGGATTAAGTTTTTCAGCCTCTCGCACACGCCACATCATCAAAACTTCTTTACCATTATTTTTTTAAAATTTTTTTCATCTATTTGAATCCAACGGTTCATATATAGTTTTTTCTCTCATAATTTAAAGTAATGTATATGATATACTTAAGTGAAACTTAACTGTTAAAATGATTTATCTTTTTTATAATCCATTATATATTATTATGTACTTAATAAATAATATAAATATAAATATAAATATATATATATATTATATTATATTTAAAAAATATATTGAATACTCTTTAATGTGAAATTTTATTAAATATATTTAAAAATTTATATTTTTAATTATTTATTTGAGTAATATATTGATGGAGCTAAACTCGAATTACAGCTGAAAAAAACTTCCATCCGGGCGCAGGCGGACTTCTCCGGTTTTAAATTTGCTATAATTAAAAACAATGAGTAAAATTGAACGTTTGTTTTGGTTCTTTCAATAGATCCAACTATCCAAGTTACATAAACATCTATATCTTTTTGCGGGTTGACCACAAATTATGAAAACTATCTTAATCATTTTCATACATAGATATTTAGGAACAACGAAATAATATAAAACAATAATTTATATTTTGTTCAATTGCGCGCTCCAGTTAGCCGAAAGCTACCACGAACTATTCAAAAGATTAAAAAAAGAAATAGTAATTTAGGCTGGAAACACTATAGATACAAACATATACAATTACACATTTCAATTAACTTATCCCACGGTTTGATATTCCTTCGACGCATACAAGTTGGACTCGTTCAAGGGAAAATATAACCTTGGGGGTACAGCTGCTTTACATATGTTTAGTTGCTTCTAACCAAAACCCTCATCTCATGGAAATTTTTTAATATACAGAGAGGGCTAAAACATTTAAAATTTTCAAACATATCATATCATCATTTTTCTCTACCATTGATTTTGTTCAAAAATTTTCATCTACTTAAATTGAAGGGTTAATATATAATTTTACTCTTTCATCATTTAAAATAATGTTGTAATATATTTAAGATGAAATTTAAATCTTAAAATAATCTAACTTTTTACATGATTCTTTATAGATTATCATGTGTTTAATCAATTTCTCATTATTCAATCTATCATTTCTCCATTAATTGCATTTTTTCCTCCGACTTTGAGTACTTCAATTCTATTCTTGGATCGTTACTTTTGCGCTATTTTTGCCCATTTCTTCAACTTTAACATTGTCTGCTAGGTATGCAAATAAACAATGGTGCTTCTAAACTTATTTATTTGGTTAACACTGATTCTAAATTTATAAATATTTTGTTTTCATTTGAAAAATTCAAAAATATTAATGAATCCATTTAGACTAGTTGACAGGTGTTTTTTTTTAATAAAGGAATAGGGGACCGTTCTCTAATTTTCTTTGATTAATTAAAGCTGAAATGTTTACATCATGTTTTTTTTAAGAAAGTGCTTGAAGAATTTAATGAGAAGAATAAACATCCAAATAAAAAAATGATATTTCTTTTATTCACGAAAGGTTTCCTATGACACTAAACAAAATAATTAGTAATGCATGTGAAAACAAAATTGTACGGGTTTTAATTAATTTATTCTTGGAGAAAGACCAGGCCGTTGGCAATCTGGTCTTCAGAAGCAACAATCACAATATAATAAGAATTGATTTAGTATAGAGTACATGTCTGTTCAGACTTAGTTCGTCTTCTCAAATCTCAACAAGTATGCAACTAGGATGCAAAACGAATTAGATATAGTCGGATAGTGAACCAAATTGTATCTTTATTTGTTTTAATTTTTTAAATATAAATAATATGTATATATTGTTAAAGATAAATATAAATTTCACTTAAATTTTATAAAATATATTGAAATATTTATTAAAATAAGTTTCTAATATTATTGTTTATTTATATATATTATTAATTTTAAAAATATTAAATTTATAATATCTACCCAATTATATTTTTTTATGATATATATTAAATAATGTATTATATATCTAATATCCGGATACTAGTAATAAAAATTGAAAAATCACATTCATATTATTTTTCGTTCATATATTCAGATACAGATATATGTATCTTAATTTCTGGGTATAACGATGGATATTATCCACGCAAGTTTACACCCCTATATGTAATGGAACAAAAGTGGTCCGATTTTTATTGGACCAAATTCGGTCCGATGGTTGTCATGTTTGTCCGAGAATGAAATCTTAAATTCTAGATGATTATGAAAGCATCTCAGTGAAATTTTGGACGCGACTAACAGTCTCCGGTACAAATATCCCTACCTAGCTTTTTAATTTTGAAAAAAAAGTACATCTTATGTAACTAACTTTTCATTTTTGACAAAAAAAAATACGTTCATCTACATAAGTGAGTCAGATAAATAAATTAAGTATTTATAAAAGTGAATCAGATATTTATATAAATGAGTCAGATATTTAGATATGCAATTCAAATATTTTGATATATAACTTAAGTATTTTGTTATGATACTCAGATATTTAAATATGAGGTTCAACTATTTAGATATATAACTTAAGTATTTAGATATATGACTTAGATATTTAGATTTGTGACTTAGATATTTAGATATGTGATTCAGTTATGTAATAAAAAAATAGCAAGAGAAAAAAGTCTCAAAAATTAATGTCACATAGGAGAAACTGACAAATATCATATAGGTAGTACAAAAAATGTATGTGATAGATGAGAGAGAAAAAAAGTTTTAGAAAATTAAAAAAAACTTGAGTATTATATATGTTGAGGTTACGGTGTTTTACAAAGTAAAAAATCAGTTTTACTTTGGTATGAGATTTTATATTCCGACGGCTTAAATGTTCTATCTAAATTGTTCAATAATTTCTTTATGTTAAAATTTTATGGGATATTAAATTTCATAATTATTTGAGCTTTCTAGCTATTTTTAAATTATTTTCAAAAACAATCCTAAAATAGACTATTTTCCTACATTAAACAAAACTGTTTTTAAAAATAATTTAAAAATAGCTAGAAATCTCAAAAAATCATGAAATTTAATATTCCATAATATTATAACATAAATAAATTATTAAGTAACTTAGATAGACCATTTAAGTCATCGGGATATGAAATCTTATGCCAAAGCAAAACTGATTCTTTACTTTGTAGAGCACCATAACCTCACCCCCCCACACATATATATATATATGTATGAGTTAGACTATGGTGCTACATGTAGTTAATGATTAAATTTGCTACGTATATAAAAATATAGTTAAATCAATTTCAAATCTTGATTTATGGGTCTCAATAAATTCTTTATATCAAAATATGATGGGATATAAAAAATTTCTATTTTTTAATTTTCTAAGTATTACTTTTGGATTTTTAAAAATGACCTAGAAGATATGTATTATTATTTTTAGAAACAACTTTGTATAATGTAAGAAAATAGTCTATTTCAGAGTTATTTAAAAAAAATAGAAAATAGCTAGAAAATTTAAAAAGTCATGAAATTTAATATCCCATAAGATTTTAATATGATGAAATTATTGAGCAACTTAGATAGACCATTTAAGCCGTCGAGATATGAAATCTCATGCCAAAGTAAAATCAATTCTTTACTTTGTAAAGCACCGTAACCTCACCATATATATATATATATATATATATATATATATATAGTAAAGATACCGTGATAGGCCTTCCGTGAGTTTAACTCAAAAAACATATCAAATCATCTCCAAATTATAATTTATCTTGCTCATTAAATTCTTTCTATGAAAATCTTATGAGATGTAAAAATTTGGAGTGTTTTGAGTTTTTTAAGTCATGGTTTTTAATTTTTGAAAATTAGCTCTAAAAAATAATAATATATTCAATACTTGAACATCATTTAAAAAATTAAAAACGGTGACTTAAAAAGCTCAAAACACTCTAAATTTTTGCATCCCATAAGATTTTCATATAAATAATTTAATAAGAGTGATAAATAAAAATTTGGAGATTATTTTATATATTTTTTGACTTAGGATCACGGAGCAGCTCCGTACTCCTAGGAGCACGCTAACTTTACTATATATATATATATATATAGAGTGATGCTATGGTGCTTTGCGAAGCACAAAATGTTTTGTGATTCATATACGTATCTCGAAATTAAAAATTCAAACGGCCGATCCAAACCGTTGAACATCATCTTAATATTGAAATATCCTTGGAGATCAAATTTTATATTTTTTTGAAAATTTTTGCTATTTTTAAATGAGTAAAAAGTTTGCTAATCTAACGATTTTTGCACCATCCAAAACTAGTGATTTTGTACCCATCTAAAGAATAACAAAAAAAAATATATATATATAATTTGATCTCCAAGGATATTTGAATATGAAGATGTTCGACGGTTTGGATCGGCCATTTAAACTTTTAAACATAAAAAATTTTGTGCTTCGCAAAATACCATAGCATCACTATATATATATATATATATATATATAGTAAAGTTAGCGTGCTCCTAGAAGCATGGAGCCCCTCCGTGATCCTAAGTCAAAAAATATATAAAATAATCTTCAAATTTTGATTTATCACTCTCATTAAGTTCTTCATATTGAAATCTTATGGGGTGCAAAAATTTAGGGTGTTTCAAGTTTTCTATGTCACTCTTTTTAATTTTTGAAAATCAACTCTAAAAATAATAATAAAATATCCAATATTTGTACATTATGTTTAAAAATTTGGAGATCATTTACTCTCTCTCTCTATATGTATATAAGGTATGCTACTATAAGTCATAATTTCTAAGTTATTCAATAATTTTTTATGTTAAAATCTTATGGGATATTAAATTTCATGATTTTTTGAGCTTCCTACTTATTTTTTAAATTATTTTTATTAACAACTTTGTATAATGTAAAAAAATGGTCTAATTCAGAGTTATTTTTAAAATAATTTAGAAAATAACTAGAAAAATAAAATAATCATGAAATTTAATATCGCACAAGAGTTTAACATAAAGAAATTATTGAGTAACTTAGATAGACCATTTAACCTGTCAGGATAAGAAATCTCATGTTAAAGTAAAACCGGTTCTTTACTTTACAAAGTACCATAACCTCACCCATATATATATATATATATATATATATATATATATATATATATTTTAGATATGTGAATTAGGTATTTAGATAAATGAATTAGGTATTTAGATAGGTGAATTGGGTATTTGAATATGTGAACTGAGAATTTAGATATATTAATCAGATATTTAGATAGGCGATTCAGGTAATTAGATAGATGAATTAGGTATTTAGATAGATAAAGTAGATATTTAAATAGATAAATTAGATGTTTAGATAGAAAATGCCAAACATCACAACATCAATCAGGTATTTAAATATGTGAACTAGGTATTTAAATAGATGAATTAGATATTTAGATAGATGAATAAGATATTTATATAGAAAAAATATCACATGGGTAGCACAAAGAAACGCATATGATAGATGAAAAGAAAGAAAAGTCTTAGAAAATAAAAATGACTTAAGTATTTATATATGTCTTAGATATTTAGATAGGTAAACTAGATATTTAGATAAATGAACTGAGTATTTAGATAGAAAAATAATAACATCATATGGATTATATGCGGAGTCGCGTCGTATGAAAAAACACACGAGTTTTTTCTTGGAGGATGAAGGCTGGGGATAAAAAAAATTCTCTAAAATTTTTATGCGAATAATAACTAAAGCATCTTAGTAAAACTTTTATGCGAACCATTAACTAGAGCATCTTAGTAAAATTTGTATGTGAATCATAACTAAATCAAACATGTTTATAGCGATCAGACACAAAAATTGGTTCAAAACCGATCGGAGTCTCCCGTTCTGATATGCAATGCATTTTCTTCACCCACGTTGAGCAGATTTTTTTGGTAAATAAAATAAAAAAATAGGGAAGTGATATGATTTTAGTAGAAATATGCACTCATAATCAGATCTGAGTTTCAAATTCGGTCCCAGCTAGCTGGAACCAAATTTGAAACTCGATCCCAGTTTTTTTTTTACAAAATTTTAAGGTTTTGATTTTTTTTTTAATTTTTTTTCAAACTTATCTTATATAGGATACAAACATATTGTTATATATTTAATAAGGAATTAATAATTTGATGGAATTTCTTAATAATTTTTCATTTAGCTATATATAGTTTGTATAATGGGTTTCTTGTAGCAAAACAATGGTCAAGTTGTCCAAGCAAGGATGGAGCAAATTACCGTTAATAAATTAAGCTAGAGAGCTAGATAATAAAAAATAATTTATTGATATAATTTTTAAAATTTAAACATATAGTTGAAGAACATGTAAATATAAGTATATTTATCGATTAAATATAAATAAGTATTTGATAGATAATAAAATTGTATCAATAAATATTTTTTTTTTGAAAAAATATATAACTATAGTGATGATTTTAGGTAAAGGGAGCTGCCACTGTTCCTACTTCTTCCTACTCATTTTAATCTATAGTAGCAATATTTTCAAATATTTTTGTCCATCTTTCTATTTCACTTTTATTTTGCTGAATTTTTCAAATAATATAGTATTTTTTCATATTATATATGAAAATTACATATTTTGTTATATTAAAATATTATTATTTTATTATATTATTTATGTAATAAAAATAAGAAAATAATTTTTAAAATATATTTATATCATATTAAAATAATGAATGCGTACAAAATAAAATACTAGTATCTACGGCCTGTTAATTTTCAGATAAATGTATATGTGACATGGACCATGTTTAAATGTTTGAAAAAGTTTCAAAAAAAATTAATCAAAACTTAAAAAAATTTTAAAATAAAAACTAGGACCGAATTTGAAACTTGGATCTGGCTATGAGTGCATATTTTCACGGAAATCATGTCACTTCCCTATTTTTTATTTTTTATTATTTTTATCAAAAATAAATCTACAAGTTGAGTGGCAAGCTATTCTAACTGATTAACTGCACAGCATATATGACTACCTTCTTGCTGAGGAGAACGATAGAGAAAGCCTTGCTCTGCGAGGAAAGTAGTCTTCTCTGAGAATTAGGGGTATACAACAAATTCGTCAACTCGTCTAATTCGTTCAATCCACCCGAACCAATCTGTTTTTTATCGGGTTGAGAAGTTATCGAGTTAGATATATGTTGTGATTTTGACTAACTGACTTATTGGGTTGGGTTATGAATTTGCTTCTGAAAACCCGTCTAACTCGGACCGCCGTAAAATCATATATCATATATATTTTAAATACTATGTATATAATTTATTAGTAATCAATAAAATAATTATTTAAGAATTAAAATTCTACATGTAGTTTTTGTTATATTTTTATTGTTTAGATATTATATATCACTTTTTTTTATAATATTAATTATTTTTATATTTATCTTTTATAAAATAGTACAAATATATAATTTTTAGTTCATTATTCATAATTAATGTGAAATTATCATTATTTTTTATTTTTTCATCCTTGTGATGTCATTAATAAATATATATTATCTAATATTAATAAAAAATATATTTTATTTAATTAAAGTATCAACCCGTTTAACCCGTATAACCTGTAAAAATCCGCAAAAATCCGCTTGCAAAAAAAAAAGGATTGGGTTGAGTTACGGATGGGGTATCTAATTTTTTTAATCCGATATAACCAGATTAGATTTAATTTTTCATAAAAAAATTATTAACCCGTCCATTGTACACCCTACTGAGAACTAGAAGAGGGCGCTATAGAAATAAATAACGTAGACGAATGCAATAATTAATAAACACCAGAATAACAAAACAAAGATGAAAAATACAATTATATATTCGTGTATGATCACTGCCACAAATATTACACACATATTATGAATAAATTAATGTAAACCAATTCAAATATAAATTGACAGACGAACCCGTAAGTATAAGAAACATGCATTAACTGAAAAAAGAAAACATAAATCCTTTCAATCTTTTTATACTTTCAAAATCCATTCTTCCAAGTACAAGATCTCATTTTAAAATAAAAATATAATGCGTTCTTTTTTTTCATAAACTTACAATATAATTGAAATTTACAATTAATGCTTCAAGAACCTTTATAGGGCATACAAAGAAATTAACTTGATCACAAATGGAGTAACTAGCTCGCTTACTTTCTCTTGTTCTTGCTCCCCCTCAACAACACGATATAGAACAAAAACCGAAAAAAGAACCCCCATGCTACTGTTATCCAGAGGCTGTTCCACTTGCTGAGATCCTCAACTGAATTTCGACGAAGAATATTAGGTCCAGTTGTGATGCATGTGGTGCTAGTTAGGTTCAAATTAAGCGAGTTGCTAATACTGGCGAGTACTTTTACCTTCATCGACTGCTGAAATGCCGCTATAGGCGTATTATCAAACATTTGTGTGCCTCTGACGAAACATTTGTTTGGGTCACTGAACTCATTCTGCATCACTGCTTGGTATGGGTATTTCACAAGTGACATGTAGTGGAACCAGATCCAGTAGTGCGGAATTCGGTCTCGATTGATAAAGAACCCGCTAAATAGTAAATAGTAAGCTAAAGTTGCAACAACAATTGTATAGCCTACTATAATGTGGCTCACAATTCCGGAGAAAAAAGTGACAAAGCCACTACCTGCCCAGAAAGAAGCGAGTATGATTGCTACGTAAAAGAGGAAACCTGACATGCCACCATCTAGGCCCACCGCAAAAAATGTAGTGAGCGCAAAGCCAACTGATAGAAGGATAAGTGGTGGGAAGCTAACGATTGCGTTGGAAAGCACAAAGGAAGATTTGCGATATGCATTGTGAGCCGTCTCTCGCATGTAGATGTAGCGTTCTTGCATAAACACTGGAAGTGCATCAGCACATGTGTAGAACAAGGTAGACATGCCGATAGCAAAGAAACCAAGCCGTTCTTGCACCCCTTTGGGGGTGTTATCGAGCTTCCAATAGATGGTTGCTAGAATAATACCTGTTACAAGCACTGCACCAAGTCGGATCATGAATAATTCTGGCATGCGACTGGTATTAGTGAAGGCACGCTTTGTTAGTACCCCCATCTCTATCCAAAATGGGTTTGTGAATTTGCGTACAGATGCCACTGACGCATCATCAGGGTTCTTAGTGCCAGAGACTAGTCTGCCACTAGCAAAGCTTTCAGCAATCGCTCGGGCAAGAGGTATGTGCGGTATATCTTCTTGGTCAGAAGGGAACAGATATCTGTGCTGTCTTCTCCAATTGTTATTGAATTCAACAAGTTCTCTCACACCATTCGCAGTTGCCTCACTCTCACGAATGAGATCAAGTGCAAACTCAGTAGGATTTTCATTATCTGGTATTGGCTTGCCGAACGCTGAGAAATACATTGATAGGCTACTTGGTGGGCCATAGAAGACAGTCTGGCCACGAGAGAGAAATAAGAGGCGATCCAGAAGATTAAGGATGCGATAGCTCGGTTGGTGGATGGAAAGAATTACAATGCTACCTCTTTTAGCAATTTCCTTAAGGACCTCGACCACCATAAATGCACTTGTGGAATCGAGGCCGGAAGTCGCTTCATCAAGAAAGAGCAGTATGGGATCGTGGACTATGTCAATGCCGATGGAGACTCTCCTACGCTCACCGCCTGAGACTCCACGATGGCCTTCATCCCCAATTATAGTGTTTTTTGCTTTTTCAAGGCCGAGTTGCTGGATGAGTTCTTCAACACGCTTTCTCTTCTTTTCCTTCGACATAGAACGTGGCAGCCTGAATTCTGCTGCATACATGAGGGTCTCTTTCACAGTAAGCATTGGATAAAGAAGATCGTCTTGCATCACGTATGCTGAAAGAACCTTCAAAAGACGACTCTCTAGATTTTCTCCGTTGAGAGTAATCGCCCCCTGCAAGCTCTCCCTGGCAATGTGATTTGCCAATGCGTCTATCAGGGTTGATTTCCCTGATCCACTTGCACCCAGAATAGCAAATAACTCCCCTTCCCTTGCCTCCCCTGAGACTGAATCAAGCAAGGTTCGAACATGGGGGCGTGTAATAGCTGTTGAATCCTCTCCGTTACTTCTCGACAAAAGATTAGAAAAAGAAACTTTTCTAGTTTGGCGTACATTATAGGTGATGTTTTCGAAAGAAAGCACAAACATAGGTAGCCGGTCGATGCCGACCACAGGATGCCGATGCTCATCACTAGAAGTGGGAACATCTACAATCTGGTGAGATGATCTTGGAATGTGTTGTAATTCCATGGTGGTGGAATTTGAGGTGCAGGAGACGCTATAGGAATGCTATAGTCTCTTATAGCTTCTCGCTAAAGAGAAGTATTTATTGAATTAAACGTAATGAATGCTGTAGGCGGCATGTGAAACTATGGACGGGTACGGTTCTTTCTCTTCTTCTTTTTAATTATATTAATCGCTTGATAATTTCTCAACACGTCTCAAAGTGGCATCCAGCATCAAGTGAATATTAAGCAAATAAGTTTACTAAACTAAATAAATGCTGGGTAATGGAATTGTTCTACGTGTGTACAAGGAAATGCTCTTTTGCTGTTTGGGTGAATGCTCTTTTAATATTCATCAGATGGTCCCCCTTTTTCGGAAAAAAAAAACGTGAATTTCATTAGATGGTTCTCTTAATTAATTTTCGTGTATCGTGTTATGACACACAGCTTTCCGAAATATTTAAGCCAATTTCACAGGCTACCAGATAAATAGTTGAATGCAAGCGGGCTGTTATATGGAATTTGAGCCCATTCAAAAATTATCATTCGAGGCTTTTCGTTGGCTGTTAGCTCATGACAACTGGACCGAAATTACATTTTTTTTTTCACAAAATACTGAAAAATAATGATTTATCGAAGTTTGAATTCTTTTTACACCAGCTCATGAAACAGCTCATGGCTTATTTTCGAACATGGATAAAAGATGGGATCCATCATTATCCAAGGTCAACTTGACAATTTTAACAATATTTTTTCTTATTCTTATTATATAAAAAAGGTTAAGATTTTAAAGTTTTCAAACATATTACATCATTATTTTCTTCAATCTAAGAGTTTATATAAAAGAGTTTCACTTTCCTAATTTAAAATAATATTTAAGGTGAAAGTTAACTATTAAAATGATCAAACTTTTTTCTATGATAATTTATAGATTATTATGTGTTTAATTATATTATTTATTATTACAATAATTATTGTTATAATTATCATTATTACTTAACATTTAAAAATATTATATCTAAATTTTTCTTTAATGTGAAATATTATTAAATATATTTAAAATTTATATTATTAGTTGTTTATTTAAGGACTATATTGTCAGGATGGAATTCGAATTACAGATCTAGTTTTTTTTAGTAAAACTGTACAAAATTTACAATGATAATAGCAACAACACTCAGCAGACTGAGCTTTTCTTACCGCAAAAGGAGAAGCTTTTAGTTAGTACCCTTGTTGCTTGTTCAAACTTTTTTTAAGTAAAAGATTGAGAGTCTAATTAAGCAATCAAAATTTGAAATGTGCATCAAGGATCCTCATTCAGTTTTGGAACCTGCAACTTTTCACGTATTATCTTTATCATCAAATTAAATATCGGTTTTTTACTTGTTCAAATTTGATTTAATTAATAATCTTTAATGAAATATGAATGGTATTTAAATTATATGAAAATTTTGAAAGATAATTATTAAAAATATTAACAAAAATAAGATATTTCATTTTTATATACGATCTTTCTTTGATTTATTTGATAAACGCAGTGGCTGATGAAATGTATTAAATGGGGTTCAACGTCCTTCATTTATTTTTTAATATATCTACTACTTTGATAAAATTTGTACTAATATTGTTCAATTTTCAATAAAACTATATGCATTTGAACCCCATAAAATTTATACAATATTTATGTAGTGAATCTCATTCCCCTATGAATTTTTGTGTGTGTGTAAATTAGCAATTTCTTAAATTTCTTACATATGGAATGAAAACTGAATTTTTATCCTTTTTAAGTACTACAAGAGTAATAAATAGACAATTCAATATTTATAACTTCTTTTTAAGAGAAATACTTTACAATCATTTATCTGTCAAAATTTCTTCTCAAGAAGGCAATTATATTATCATTTAAGATTAATATTCAAATTAATTTTTCTTTTAAATTTTTACTAAAAAATTTAATATTATGGTGCCATAATTTTAGCGTAGGTCAAATGATTAATATATATTGAGTATCTTTTTTTTAGATAATTTAATAAAATAGTTTTTTACTATCTAGATAATTTAGTAAAATGATTTTGTAGACATTTTGAAATTGGGAACTAACTTGAATCATAAAAGTACTAAATTATGTAAATAAATGAATGTATGTTTGAAAATTTAATATGATAATATAAATTAATATTAAATTACATTGAACCTCATTCAAAAAATTCTGACTCCACTAGATAAATGGTAAGTGGGTGTCCATTTCATCGATGGTTGAAATCCCCTAATTAAGATGTATAGGAGCGTTGTATATTTAAAAATTTTGTGAATTGGAATAATTAAGAAGCAGCAGTTAAGTACATTATGTATATGTGACTAGTATCAGGAGAAATGGTTGGAAATGGTTGCTCTTCTCTTCAGGAGCTAACATCTCTGTTCTGAGGACTCACGCTTCCCTTCCCTTCCCTTCTCCGCCTTTTGCTCTGGCCTCACCTCACCTCACCTCACCTAATTCCCCTTTCTCCTTTTCGATTCCCAATCTCACTGCGTCTCCTCATTTCTCCTACTAAGAAAGTAGGCTAGGGCCACGTATTGGCATTAGTTAACCGGGAGGAAAAAGGAGATATATATATATGACTTAATGGAGTTACGTTGCTTAGAGAAAGGACACTACCTATTAACCTATGGGTCTTTCATTTTGAGTCAAAAGAGCTTAGGCTTGGACAAACATATTACTTTGTCTCATAATCCTCTCAAAATACTTTAAAAGTCTAATGATACTCAAATTAGACTTTAAGTAATGTTTCATATCTTTATTAATGCTCTCACTCAGTTGTGTGCTATGTATTCCTAGAGATACTACATAGTAATATTGGTACCAAATGTTGCATCAAACACAACCAATTCACCAAATCGTGTATAATCCCTAATCTTTTTTGCATCTGTCCTCCAAACAATATTAGTGACCTCCTATATTTCATCTTCTTTTGTTCTAGAAGGATTTTCTGAAACTCGTTCATGAAAATATATAGTTTAACATACCCACAGCTTCACCAGAATTTGGTACCCTTTGACGCTTATTCCTTAAAAATGTCTATGATTTGTGATACTAAAAGTAAGATGTTCCAATCCACCAGCTTGTCTACCCATTTATTCATGTATTTGTTTGGGCCGAATTCTTATTTCATCAGCTATTTCAATATTATATATTGCTGCTTCAGGTGACAAGCTTCATATTTTTAGAGAAACATATTATGGTCTGAAATGAAGTTAGTGACTTTAAACATGTTTGTTTCCTTAATGAATTCAACCCCAAAATAAACCTTGCGATTTGTTCGAGTTTCTGCTCTTGGTTGGATTCTTAGTTTGCTCATCACACTTATCTTTTGCTTGATTTTCTTCCTTTGTGCATACAAAAATTTTGTAAGTAGTTGTACCATCAATTCGACTCTTGTACCCATAGTGTTTTCATACACTAAATCCCATTTTTCCAGCATAATTCTTCCATAATTGTCATTCTTCTTCTTCAGCTTGAAACTCCATTCCTAATTGAGAAATCCAAGTCATGTAATTTCTATATTCCATGCTTCAATATTTTTGTTCAACTGAACAGGAAAAAAAAATCAGAAAATGATATCGTTGTACAAAGAAATGGTACCATTTAGATGATATGACTCACAAAATGCATTGTTCAAACTATGGAAGAGACAAAAGGACGTATGGCTAGTGAATTTAGTGCAAGAGAGCAAGTATGGAAATAGAGAGACGGTTACTTGTCAAATGATGGAAGAGAAAAATATATATAGCAGCGTCGAAAGAGAGGAGCAACATCGGAGATAAAACCATTCGAATCAGATTTGGACAGATGCGAGCTCGACTGCTCGAGGAGAAAGGAGATGGGAGCGCGTCGAGCTAGGGATTCTGAAAAGAGGAGAAGGGGGTGAGTGCTGAATTTCGCAGGCAAAGTGAGTGCTGTGAAGAAGTCTAAATATGGGATTATCTGCGTTGCATGTAGCAGCGCGTTAGCAAGTTTTAATAATTATGTGTTTCTATTTCACAGATGTACAATTGTATTTATGTTTTATGTAACTTAAATTAATATTTTTGTGTTTCTTAAATACAATATCACTTGTTATTTATCTCAATTACATGATAAGTGCTTATAGTGGCTAGTACATGCATGTACATACATCCATCTTGGTCGGCAACACTACTTGTAGATTTTTGGATGTTCAATTCATGTACATAACATCTTCGAACAAAATATCCGTTTGGATGTTCAATTCATTCTGCAACACTACTTGTAGATTTTTCGAATCTCGACCTACATATCTCAGATTTAAAAAAAAACATGATTATTAAAGTATTTTAAACAACTTTAGAGACAATATCTAGCATATTATATGACACTATAACAAAATAAAGCTTAAACAACACTTATTCAATAACGATTTTAAATACTAATTGTTGCTAAAAGAGTTAAATGATAATTCTGAAATATTAAATAACATATTTTATAACGGTTTTCTAAAAAGAGTTGAGAAACTATCCGACAAGATATTAGGAGAATACTATCAATTTCTGTCAATTAGTCTCTCCGAAATTGTATAGCAATTTCATGCAATATTAGCTGAAGTATACCGATAAGATGTCGTAAATTGAAAGGTTCAAATATGTAATTTATGCAGTGGTCTCAACTCTCCTTTTCATTCCTCTCTTGTCCGATGATAAATGGAGTACAATAGTTAGGGTAGGGATGCATTGACAACTTTTATTTTAATAATTTTGATAATTAAATTTATATAAATTTTATATAAAAAAAGTAAAATTAAAAAAAATACCAACATAGTTTTGAACTTATAGATTGGATGTGGTTCAAATTTGATGTAATTTGAGTGTCATTTGATATTTCATTAAAGATCATAAAATTTAAACCTTTAAGATTATTATAAACTTATATACTCAAATGGAGGGATCCCTTGACAATGAATTTCTAAAAATATTCAAAAAAAATAAAACAGTTTTTTTTATAGATACATTATTTTACATATAGATAAATAGTATTTCAAATTTTATATAATTTCATTATCATTTGATAGTTCATAGACTGTTAAATTGAAACATCTATAAATTGTATAAAATTTTGATGGTGTTTTATGGACTATCAAATGATAATGAAATTGCATAAAATTTGAAACAATATCAATCTGTCTTGTAAAAAATGGCCAAGGAGGATGATTATTCGGCCGATAATTGTAATCGGTAGATAAACAGCTGTGTATTGTTGTAATCGACCAATTATTTTCTCATGCTATAAATTATTATATATTTAAGTCATATATCTTTCATCTAACTCTGTTTTTAATAATTAAAGATTTTATATAAACTAGACTTCATCAATTTTAATTAAATATTAGTTTTACTCGATTGGACGTTCATAAAATTATATTTTTTTCCCAAAATGACTGAAAAATATGAATTTAGATATTTAATTTCTATTTATTATTTATAAAATAAAATCAAGGCATAAAATATAATTAAACATGTAGATAACTTATTTTTTGTTTGAATAAATTATATTTTCATATATTAAATTATGAATGCCAAATCATTTGTAAAAATCTGATTAATTGATCATATAACAATTAATCACTTAATGTACCCCATTTGCCTATCAAGTGCATTCCATTATTTACAACACTACTATCAATATATAAGTAAAAAAAATATTTATAATTTTTTAGGTTATGATTTTTTATATTTATTGAAAAATTGATTATGAAAATTGTCAATCCCTCCCTAATATTTAATTATCCCATGATCACACTAGATCTTTTTTATATTGTCTATTTTTCATAACAATTTTTTTGAAAAAAAAAATGTTTTTACTTAATTTCCTTGCAAGTTCTGAAAGTTTTTCAGATTGAATTCTCAAGCTTCCATCATGCTTAAGCAATCAAAAAATTATTAGAATTTTTTTTATTTCAAAGAGGTTTACTTTTATCTCCATTCCGAAAATTAGAGGCATTGTGCTTTTCTATGCTAGATAATATAACATAGAATCTTTAATGTGATTTTCTATGCTAGATAATATAACAAACTTCTTTGGCTCGGTACTCCTTTGGTAGTACTAAGTACTCTTATACGGTATTAGGACATTGTCATTGCTCGGTATTTTTAGCACCATCATGTCGAATTTTATCTGACATGAACCTATATAAACTTCTTGCAAGGGCATGCTCTAATTAAAAGTGAATTGGGACAAGAGAAAATTGACAATGCGTTATGTTACTTATGTACAATAGAAGGATATAAAACAGAGGAGAAACACGTACGCTGTTGCTCTGCATTTCAGCAAGCACAGTATAGTAGAAAAGCAAGGCGCGTTGCGAACTACTTATAAGACCGACTCTCATCTCCGCCAACATGGAAGTTCAAAAAGTTCTTATAATGAGTGGAATATTTCATGCTATTAATTTGACAAAAATACAGGTAATCCTCGAAGATATAAAATCAGCTTTGCACAAAACCAAATTATATTCGAAAGAAAAAAGGAAATAAATGAACAAAACATGCACAGTACAATTAATGGCTTCCATCGGGCATCGATCAACAGAATTTATAGAAGAAAACTACCTTCTTTTGTTCCTGCTACCTAGCAACAGACAAATATAGAAGAGAATCCTGAAGAGGAAACCCCATGCAATTGTAATCCAAAGGCAATCCCATTTGGTAAGATCTGTTACGGCCTGTTGCTGTAGGAGATCACTTCCGGTCGTGATACAAGTGTCAGCATTCAAATTAACCCCGATTGAGGTGCCGATTGCTTTTAGCACCTTCAGTTTCAAGTATTCCGGCAATGCACCAAGTGGCGTATTGTCAAACATTTGAACACCCCGCACAAAGCACTTCTTTGGGTCACTGAACTCATTTTGCATTACTGCTTCATAGGGATATTTCACAAGAGAGAGGTAATGAAACCAGAGCCAGTATTTCGGGATGCGGTCACGCGTGATGAAGAAACCGCTAAACAGTAGAAAATAGGCAAGAGTTGATACTACCACAGGGTAACCTAGCATCACATGTGTGACAACACCAGAGAGAAATGTGACAAACCCGCTTCCGGCCCAGAAGGAGGCTAACACAATTGCTACAAAGAACATGAATCCAGAGACACCTCCGGCCAGACCTACTGCAAAGAAAGTTGTCAAGGCAAAAGCGAATGAGAGGAATACAAGTGAAGGGAATCCCACTATGGCATGTGAGAGAACATAGGAGGAGCGGCGGTATGCATTGTAGGCCGTCTCGCGCATGAATATGTACCTCTCTTGGAGGAAAACTGGGAGGGCATCAGCACATGTGTAAAACATGGTAGACATGGCTATTGCAAAAAATCCGAGCCGTTCTTGTACTCCCTTAGGGGAGTTGTCTAGGCGCCAAAAGATAGTTGCAAGTATAAAGCCGGTCACAAGAACCGCACCAAGACGGATTATGAATAGCTCTGGCATTCGCTTGGAATTGGTGAAGGATCTCTTAGTAAGAACACACATTTCTTTCCACCAAGGATTTGCAAACTTCTGTACAGATGAAGCTGATCGTGTTGAGACATCAGTTGCGCCAGAGACGAGCTTTCCACGTGAGATGCTAGCAGTTATTGCCTCCTTCAGTGAGAGAGTTTGTTTTTCTCCATTTGCAGCTGGTGGTTTGTAAGTCATACTTCGCTTTTGCCAAGACTTGTTGAACTCAACTAGTTCTCTGGCACCAGCTGGTGTATCCTCGAGCTCACGGATTAGGTCGAGTGCAAACTCAGTGGGGTTCTCATTATCAGGTATTGGGCTGCCAAACTCAGTTAAGAAGATTGGGAGGCTACTTGGTGGGCCATAGAAGACTGTCTGGCCACGGGACAGAAAAAGAAGGCGGTCTAGCAAGTTGAGAATTCGGTAGCTCGGTTGATGCACTGACATAATAACAATACTGCCACTATGAGCAATCCGTTGCAACACATTGACCACCATGAATGCACTGGTTGAATCAAGCCCAGATGTCGGTTCATCTAGGAAAAGTACAATGGGATCGTGAATTATGTCGGTGCCAATTGACACTCTCCTTCGTTCTCCGCCAGAAACTCCGCGGTGTCCTTCATCTCCAATTATAGTATTGGCAGCTGATCGGAGCCCCAGTTGTTCAATCAGTGCTTGAACACGCGCCTTTTTTCTTTCTGTTGAGAAAGTTCGCGGCAACCGAAACTCAGCTGAGAACATGAGAGTCTCTTCAACAGTAAGCATAGGGTATAAGAGATCATCTTGCATAACATATGCAGAGATAACCTTCAAAAGCTGGCTCTCTAGAGGATCTCCATTAAGCGTGATTGATCCTTGGAGTCTTTCTTTCACAATCCGATTGGCTAATGCATCGATAAGAGTTGACTTTCCTGAACCACTTGCCCCAAGCACTGCAAGTATCTCTCCTTCTCTTGCCTCGCCAGAAATTGAGTCGAGCAGCGTCTTGGTATGAGAGAACTCCATTACAGCCCCATCCGAAACAGTAGGATCACTCTTGAATGATGGGAGCCATGAGCCCTTTTTGGGTCGCTTCACCTTGTATGTTAAATCGGTGAAGGAAAGAGTAAATGGGGTTTGGTTGACACCTCTGACGTAAGGTGGGAGCATTGGCGTTGCGAGTTCAAGTGTGAAGGTAGAGGTGGAAGGGGATGAAGGGGGAGATGATAAATCACTGTGGGTATCACTAACCTGTTTGAAAAGCTGGGCAAGAGAGGAGGATGAAATTCCTTGTGAACGTGATGGTGCCGGTGGGGATGCAGCAGGGCTTCTTGGGTGATGCACGAGTAACCCGCTACGTGGTATGCCATCTGCATCCTCCATCGGAGATGCTCTCCTGTCAAAGAAGGATATTTTGTCTACAAACCTTGACATGTTTTCGATCTCTTATAATTGATAGTTGATCCCTAGCTAGTAAATGCGGTCTTGGAATTTAGGCTAATAATACAAACGGGTGTTGCGCGCACCCTTCAAAGAAAGATGATGAAAGGAAGGAAGGGGGTGAGGAGTTAAGTGGTAGTGAATTTTCCTGTGAATAATGTTTCATTTATAGATAGCTTTTAATTATGAGAGAAAATTCTCGTCTTGAATAAGGTTTCCTTATGAGACTATGGGTCCCTGAGTCCGTGATCATGAGTCCCTGAGAGTGGGCCATACATATACTTCTAAGGTCAGTAGTTGGCCGAATGTAAGCTAAAAGCAAGTCAGATTGGTTGTTCAAGTTGGAACTAAGCTATGCCCTAAATTAATTAAAGGGTTGCTTTCACAAGATTATGTATGTCAATAAGCAGGTGAGAGTTAGGGAAAATATAGGTATGAAGATAAAAGGGTAGTTAATTTTAGCTGAGCCACATCGACCAAAATAAGGTTTGAGTCTCCAGTACACAAGTGGGGTTAGAGGTGTGCTGGTCAACAGCTTAAGCTAAGATATCTATATTGTTCAAATTTAATTTTCCTATGCTGAGAGAGTAAATATTAATTAAGACAACTTGAGCTGTCTTCTTATTAATTTCATGGTCACAGTTGGGTCCATAACCATAAGTGTGTGGAAGTTCATTTTCTTATTGTGCGTGTGTGTGTGTGTGTGTGTGGTTGCATGATGCCATGATTAATGCCACAAGATCTTGCCATGTTCACAGCAATTTCGTCATCAAATAGTCAACACAAAACAGGCCGGAGTAGGATCTTGCTGGCTTCTTGTCCTTTTCATATTTAGTATTAATGGGTAATTTGCAAGAAATACAATACAACCCTCTTACGTTGGTGGTTTTATCCAAAAAGGGAAAATAGATGCCTTTTCATATTTAGTATTAATGGGCTTAACCATTTTTTACATTAAAAGTGAGCCCAGATCCAAATAGTAAATTAATTTTTATTTACATCCTTGTCCCGATTGCTCTCCCCCCTCCCTCTCCCCCTCTCCCCCCTCCCTCTCCCCCCTCTCATACTCATGGTCCCATGGAAGATGAAGGATCCCCGCTTCAAGCTTGCACTCCTGCTGGCAATCCCAATCCCCACCCTGATTCCTACTTTCCTTTCCACCTCTCCTCTCTCTCCAGGGCTCAATCTCTTCTCTTAAACCCCTCCACTTCTATTGCCACCGTTTGTTCCACCGTCAAATCCCTTATCCTCTCTCTCACCCACCTCTCCGCCAATCCCGCTTCTCTAAGCCTCGCGTTATCTGTTCTCACTCAATCGGCTTCTCTGCATCCTTCCCTTACCCAATCCGTCGTATCTTCCATCCGTTCCCTCATCAACGGCGAAGATCGAATTTCGTCTGCTGTTCTTTCAGCTCTCCTTTCAATTTCTAGAAGCTCTGTAACTGGAGATGAATTCTATATTCTGGCTTCCGTTCTGGATGAGAATCTTGTGTTTTCTCTAGCTTCTAGCGGTGGTTATAAAGTTAGATCAAGGATTTTGCGCTTACTGGTTACTATTATTGGGAGATGGAAATGCAGTGGTAATTGTTTAAAGGACGAAATTATAGTTAGGGTTTTTCTAGGATTTACTGGCGATATATATCCAATTTTGAGAAGAGATGCCATTGATGGCTTATTTGAGTTTCTAACTGTGGCTGGCGCTGCTATGGACATCTGTCTGATTCACTGTTGTCTCGAGCGCACACTTGGCTTGTTGAGGGATGATGATGAACTCGTTAGATATGCTTCCATTAGAATGGTTATTTTTTTGTGCTCTGCTTATTTACAGTTTGGTTAAGTATTTGATTGATGGATCTTTAAAATTACAACACTGACATTTGAGAAGTTGATTCATAGGTTGGTTTGTGTGGGACAATACTTGTAGAGAAGGAAAAGGGTGTAGATAAGAGTGAAAGGATTGATACAATATTTACTCAGGTAATTCTTACAATATTTTTTGTTGTGATGTCAGTGTTGTTTTGCTTGTATATGTGTATGTTTGGAGTTCATGTACACTTACCCTTAACTAATACACTTGTCCCAACTTTGTTCTTGACATTCAAAATTGGGTATGACAACAACAAAAGACCATTAAATTACCACCATTGCAAATTGTATAAATTTTGATGGTCATTGATGGACCATCAAACGTTAACTAAATTACAAGAAATTTGAAACATAATCGATCTATAAGTTGAAGAATATATCTATAAACTTTTTTCTATAATTTCTATTTTTAAGATTCTCTTTTTTAATTTATTTGAAATACCATTGTCAAGATTGTCAAAATAACCCATTATCAAGGGATCCCTCCCCTTTCCAATATAAGAAATGTTCCCTATTAAATGCAAATAAGAGAAATTATAATGTATTATTTCCTAGGAAATTTACTTCTTGTTTTTCTGCATCAGTGCTAGATGAATATACAAAGGAAATTGTTATGGTTCTGTACAGGTTGATATGGATTTTTATACAGGACATATACTAGTGTTGTACTGGTATATTAATGAAATTTGATCACTAATCCCTGCTTAATGTATAAATTAATGTCATTGTCATTATGTTTTTTTCTTGAACCAGATCTGCTGTATGGCACGGGACATGAGTGTCAGAGTCAGAATTGAAGCATTTAAAGCACTTGGTAAGCTCCAGCTGGTCTCTGACAGTGTTTTAATGCAGTCATTATCTAAGAAACTGTTAGGGGCCAAGAATGGAGGGAAGTCTCTTGTTAAATCAGATAAAGAATCAAAGCCATCATTTTCGTGTGCGGCTGGTGCTTATATTCATGGAATAGAAGATGAATTTTACGAGGTAATAAATTAATAATACTATTAGAAAGATCAATAATTGCAATTCTTTGATGTGTGTACCACCACAAATCCAGAAGTTGGAATAACACAGTAAGGGTTCCTGTTACTAATATGTATTTTTAATGCTGTAGGTCAGGATTGCTGCATGTAGTTCGCTTGGTATACATGCAGTTTTATCTATCAAGTTTGCTGATGATGCCATAAACTTATTAATGGACTTGATGAATGATGATGCTGAGGTTGTACGACTAGAAGCTCTAGATTCACTGTTTCATATGGCGGCACATGAATGTTTTAATGTTCATGAGAAACATATGCACATGGTATATTGTTCTAAAATAATATCAGGACTAAATCTTCTTGTTTTTTTTCATTATTAAAATATTGATGGCTTTTTGTTTGGTTCTAGTTTTTAGGTTTGTTGACTGATGGGAGTGCATTGGTACGTCATGGTGCAAGGAAGACTCTTCGATTAATGAAATTGGCTAACCTTGACATCTTTAAGTCTACTGTTAATGAGCTAATTGCAAATCTAAATAAGCATCCTGAGGTATAATAGATGCAAGGTTAATTTAAGGACATTAACCCTTGTTGTTCATTAACTCAATTTTCAGTATATCATTTTCAGGAAGAAGAAGAAATATTCTTTGCTTTATTTTCTCTCGGGAAGAATCACCAGAGATTTTCTCTCAGTTTAGCTAAAGATCTGGCCAAACAGGTAAATTTTAATTTACTTATATTAGAGAAAAGCATGTCTTTCCTTTTTCTATTTTCATTTTTGGGTCCATTTCCGTCAAAAGGACCTTTCTTTATGTTTTTAGGTCATTCAAATATTAATAGGATTGTTTTGATAACTCTTTGAGAAATTAATGAAAAGTCATTTATGTCCTTTTGTTTTTGTTTTTTTTCCTTCTGTAGATTGAGCAAACTAGTGAAGTAGATCTGGCCTTGGATAAACCTAGTATTGCTGCAACAATAGTGGTATGCATAGCATCACCTTTATCTGATAATGAAACTGCATCTGACACACCTATGGTGCTTTTCTCGTATGCGGTTCCATTACTTGGTAGAATCTCACGTGCATTACAAGATACCATGGGTCAGGATTTTCTGCTAACCTTTCTACTTGATCGTGCCAATATTAAATGGAAATCTGAAGATTTAATGTCAGAAATTGATAGCAATGAAACAAATGAGGCACCGAGGCAGTCTATTATAAGGTTCATTTCCACATCCATTGCAGATGCATGGTCGTTGATAAAGCAGTCCAATGTAGATGACGCCAAAAGAATTTTGAGGTAACCTCACTTTTTTGTTCTCTCCTTGATACTCGAAACCTGGTGTCTAGTTTAGACCAAATTACAACAAGACCTAGCTGGAAGTAAATCAAATGTATTAAATTGTAGCTTTGTAATGGTTTTTTTAAATCTCGAAACAGAAGTTGAATTTGAGATAGGATCTTTACATTTACTGATTTCAAGCCTAGCCCTTTATTAACCATATGAACAATTTCTTCAATTGAAATGAGCTTATCAGGTTAATTATCAAAATCTACTTGGCATTGCTTATTTTCAGATTTCTTGATTTTCTTATGTTGGCTCCAAACCAAGGATCCACATGGATTATAGATTTTGTTTCTTCTTTCTGTTTGAAACCTCCAAATAACTTCATGTTTTCTATAGATTTTGTACAAAGGAGCTAGGAATGATCACTTTGGATGCATCGCAATCGCCTGACACAACTCTAGATTTTTTATCAGATTACATACAAATTCTGCAATTGATTTCTGATGTATGGTGCAAGTTTGACCTGAAAAGTTGTCATACTATCCACATTAGAAACCACCATATTTTACTGGAAAAATTAGACAGCTCTGTCAGAAAGATCCTTTATAGTTTTACTGGATGGACTAGAGAAGTAGAATGCCACATACGGGAATTAAATTTGCTCACAGATGTTCTGACACTCTCTTTGAATGGGATCCATTCAGATAACTACTTGAAGAATCTCCAAGCTAAAATCTCACACCTAGAAGCCATTTCATGTCTTTCTGATTTCACAAAAGAAGTTAAGAGGTCAATTGAAGAAAGTTCTGGTAGGGTTAATTTACATTGGTTACTTGAGCTATTTGAATTTCGAGAAATGGTATTTGTCAAGGAAATGAAATCTATCAAAGCAGAATTGAAAGTGGCTGGAAACGGTTCAGAGAACCCGCTTACATTTGTTCCAGGATTACCTGTTGGTATAAGGTTTTGCATTACACTTCACAACACATCCAGTACAGACAGATTATGGCTACGAATGTCTGTTGGAGGCACCTCCTTACAATATGTGTTCTTAGATATGTCTAATTTTGAAGGATCTGAAGAGGTAAGGAAAAACACTAGTGTGATTCCATTCTATGAAACCCCAAAGGTTGCATCATTTGAAATTAGGGTTTGTGTTGTAATCGAGTGTTTATCGGAATATTATGAAATTGTTAAAGGGAGAGAAGGGGGGCCAAAGCATGATGTTATTGAGATAACCAACGATAGCTTTGTTTATTTTTCTAGTCTAAAAATAGATGATATGCACGTTCAGTTAAATTAACTAAATGTAAGATTTTTCTCTATACTCCTTTCCTTTGATATATAGTCATGCAAGTACCAATATTTATTAGTCCATGTTACTAGCTTGTGCTAGGTTAACAAGAGGTTCGATGTATTTATGATATCTCAAGAACTTGAGTGTACAATCACTTCAATCATAACAGTGCACGTACTAAATTGCACCGCTAAGTGTCTGCATTAAGGCCACGTGTTTTTCTTCATTAATTGCATGTAAGTTAGCATGAAGTTATTAGATCCACCCTTTGCTTCCTCCCTCGCTTAAATCATGGCATTTGCTGAGTGAACTTTATTAGAGCATGCGAGGTCTACTGTCGAGTGAAGTAAACATGTAAATTGGTAATAAAATATTTACCTAATGGTTACCAATAGCTCGTGTTGATCAATGATGTGCTGATGTGCACGCGTATATGTCCAATAACACTGGAGGTGGTAATCGGACGGGTCGGGTTCGAGTCGGTCGGGTCAATTTGACTTAGTAAGATTCTTAGATTACACGAGTTTGATCGGGTCGGGTCGGATATCAGGTCATTTAGTGTTTGGGTTATTTCGGATTTCGGGTTGTATCAGGTCGGGTTAGGTCGGTTATTGGGTCATCTAGTGTCGGGTCATTTTAGGTTTCGGATCATATCAGGTCGGGTCGGGTTGATTATCGGGTCATTTAGTGTCAGTTCATTTCGTGTTCGGGTTGTATCAGGTCGAATCGGGTCGGTTATCGGGTCATTTAGTGTCGGATTATTTCAAATTTCGAGTCATATCAAACTAGATCGGATAAGATCAAATTTCATCATCTCTATGTATCTGATCTAGTCAGGTCGATGAATCGGGTCGGATTAAATTTCTAAGTGAGACATGTTTGTGTCATGCAGATTTCAATTTAATTCCAATTTTTTTTGTATTGATCTCCTTAATTTACGTCATCCATACAATATAAGTTTCATTTGAAAGATATGTTGAATTGTCGGAGAAAAATATTTGATAGATATCATAGTTAATATTAATTTTATTATTCAAGTTAAATAATTTATTATTTATAATAATAATTAAATTATTCAACTTATTTAATATTTTATATAATATTTTATTATTCAATTTAAATATTATAAATCTAAATAAATTATAAACAATTAAAGTAGTGTAGAATAAATTTATCGGAGTATATATGTTACTTGACAAAACGGAAAAAGATTTATTGAAAATATGAAATTCAATAAGAAAATTTAATAATGTGCTTAATTGTATTACTTATTATTTAACACATATTTATTATTTTAAATATAATAATCTATAATTAATTTTTTGAAGTGAAACTCTCAGCGGGAAACTTGTGATTTAAATAAATTAAGGTTACTCAAAGCCTTTCATGATAATGGAGGAAAGTTAAGTTATCAAATTTAATTTCTAATTTCTAATAATTTTTGTTCTCCGTATTTCAATTGTTTCTTAATCATTACCAAAGTAACTTAATTTTCAGTATTTTACATGTAGGCATGATATGCTCGTACACACAAAGTGATGGGGTTTCCTACTCGATACCGTCTTATGGGCTTGAGTAGGCTTATGGACTGAATTTGGGGGCTTCTCTAAGTCCATAATTCTCTTTAACCGCCACAATGGCTCATACATGAAATAATGCGCCATAACTACTCATATACGAAATAATGTGTCATAATACCTAGTCTCAAAACAGCAGACCGTAACCGTCCACTAATAGTTAGTGGATCGGTTATGCCACCTCTAAATAATACCATTCACTGAAACCTCTTTGGACATATGGCATTTTCAAAAGTGAAAAATATGCTTGACGACACTTGTGGAGACACAATGTTGCATTTAGTGGTGTGAGCGCTGGTTATGCATCATTCCGTGAGATATTGTAAAGTGTAAAATCAGTCCATCTAAAACTTGGAATATTTTTCCTCGTTGACCATGATTGAGAACATTAGATGTGTATGATAGATCTAGAATGGTGGTATTAAAAGGTCAAAATAATACAAAAATGTAAAGAACCTAAGGTAGAAATGTATATACCGATTTGGGGCTTAGTGTTCAAGTGTAATGGCAGCGGAATACAATTTAATATGATTCAATTTTCATAAAAATAAAGCAATCAAAGAAATGTGAGAATGGAAAATAAAATAACAAACAAGAACATAAGATATAACGGAGTTCGGCTTAAAAATGCCTACGTCTCCGGGACTCTCAACCTCTAACAATTGAGGTTGAGCCGATACACTAAAAATAGTTTACACTTGTAGAACTTGATCTCTTACACAAAAATTGACTGCCAAGTCTATCGGTAATTAGAGTGACAACACACTCAAAAAGGTGAGCACTACAACTCAAAAAGGGTGAGCACTACAACTCAAGAAAATGTTTACAAGAAGATCACGAAGGATCAAGTTGAGAGAATAGAGAGAAGCTAGATTGAGCTTGAACAAGAATTTGGCTAATTGAGTGTTTCAATCTCTTGAATTATCTCTCTCACTTTGTATATGGCTAGTAAGCTCTCTGGAGTAATGATTTAGCTAGATAAATCAGATCATTTCAGTGAGAGAGGTGATCCTTTTAAAATAGATCTTCTGAAACAACTGAATAAACTATTTTTCGGCTTGAACCGTTATAACGGTTTGGGAATCGTTATAACAGTTTAGAAAGAATAATCGTTGGATCAATTGAGCTGAAACATTATAACGATTCATTGAATCGTTATACGTTTCATGAATCGTTGTAACGATTACTGAATCGTTACATAACGATACGCTCTGGTTTCTATGAATATTTTTTTGTCTTAGAATATTTTTTAGTATTGAGATGAATCGTTATAATGATTACTGAATCGTTATAACGATTCACTGGGCAAAAGTATTTTTCTATGTTGTTTAAGCTCAATTTATCTTGACCAATTCAACTCAGATTGAGTCTAACTAAACCTAAGTCTAATGCAGTCTTGATCAAGCTCTTATATTCCATTAGTTTTGATTCTTGTATACTAATTCATTTATATGTTAATCCTTATATGAAATTCAAATAAAAATAAATTATAAAATTCAAAATTATTTTAAAAATCGATAAATCAAAAAAGATTCGTCCCTTTCGCTTTCGTGACAATGAGCAATCTGCCTAGGGGCTCGTGTATCCAAAAAGAAGAAAGGAAATTGGAGAACAAATCGAAATTTTCTACATGGACATGGACTCATTATACTGGGAAAGAGTGTTCATGTTCTATTATATTCTGGAGTACTAAAAAATGCCCATGCGATTCGACCATTAATTTCGGATTACGGACAATGCAATCACACATTCATGAGAATAATGAGACTAGAAGTCACTGCATCGTAGATTACCGTGGAATGAAGTAATTTTATCCGTCTTACACTATTCATATTCATACTGTATTGGATAAGACATAAAAAAAGTTAGCTTACTGAGTATAAATATTGATAAAAACAAGATTTCAAAAAAAAATATATGTTATCTTAGTGGGTATAAATATTTTTTTGAGGGGAGGCAAACAGTCAAATCTATTTTTTTTTATGAGAGGGGATCAGTTGACAATGGATTATTTTAACAATCTTGACAATAAATATCAAAATAAATATAAAATAAATTTTAGAAATGGAAAAATATTTATGAATTTATTCTTCTACTTATAGATTGAGGGTCATTCAAATTTCATATAATTTCATTTGATTGTCCATCAAATACCATCAAATTTTTATATAATTTGCAACAGTTTCAATTTAATAGTCTTTGATGGACTATCAAACGATAATAAAATTGAATGAAATTTGAATGACCCTCAATCCATAGGTAGAAGAGCACATCTATAAACTTTTTTCTATTTTTAAAATCTCTTTTGTATTTATTTAGAGGTCCATTATCAAGATTGTCAAGATAACCCATTGTCAACCGATCCTCTCTCTTTTTATTAGAAAAACATCAGATGAAAACCAAAAAGAAAATAAAAGAAAAAGAAAAAAGAAAGAGAAAGGAGAATTTATAAGGCGGATTTACAAAGAAGAAACTGAACTAAATTGAAAAGAAGAAAATGAAAATAGAAATACAAGCATTGTCGCAGTCGGAGGCGAGTTTGTTGTCATGGCTGTCGTCGGTGAGGTAGTTGGCAGTCGTTATACATCAGATCCGGAGGTGGGGTCGCGGAACGCGATCATCGGTGAGGTGGATTGTTGTACACTAGATCTATTCTGGCAGAGGTGGAGGCGAGTGAGGTGAGTCGCTGTCACGGAGGCGGAGGTGGGCGGGCAGTGTACATATCCGTTAGGGTTTGCTTATGAAGGAGGAGAGAGAGGAGGTAAGGGAGAGAAAAAGAAGATGGGAGGAGGCGATGCACCTTTTCCCTAGGGGATTGGGTTTTAAACGGGGTTATGTTTTTGCCTTTTTTCGTCCTGCTTATCGTCCCTCAAAGGCAAAGTCCCCTCATTAGTGGGTATAAATATTGATAAAGGGAAGTTTTTATTAACAAAACAGTAAGGTAAATTTCATACTCATCATTCTATAGATACATAATATATATTATAATTGGATTGTGTTATGATTTTGCAAAGCATCATGAGGCTCGATGCTTCGGACTGAAATTTATAATTTCAAATTAGAAATAAACGATCCGAACAGTTTAATTCAATTTTCATATCAAAATGTGTTAGTAAACCAAAATTTGTATACTTTTTATATTTTTTCTATTTTTTCTAATGGATAGAAAATGTCTTAATCTGAGAATTCTGATTTATACAAAAATAATATTTTTTTAGCCATAAGAAAAAAAATAGCAAAAAGTACTTAAAATATAAAATTTGGTTTGGTAACACATTTTGATATGGAGATTAAAATTAACTGTTCAAATCATTCATTTCTGATTTGAAATTATAGATTTGAGTCTGAAACACCAATCCACGTGATACTTTGAGAAGCGTCATAACACAACTCATATAATTTTATATTTAGTTTATGTTATACATAACTATTATTATCGTTATCATATGCATGAGGAAGTAATATCATTATCACATATATTCTTCATGCAATTTAGTTATCGTTTGGTAGTCCATCAAAATTTAATGTAATTTATCAATGACCATTAAATAATAATTAAATTACATGAAATTTGACATTAACCTCCCTAAATTTTATTTTATTTTATTTTTTTAATTATTTGAAATATTATTATTAAAATTATCAAAATAACAGCAGCTTTCTAGGAGGGAATACTAAATTCTATCCTTGAGTTCAGTAGCATGATACTTTTGGTGTATTGCATTAAATTAGGGGTGTCAATTATTGATCCGATTCAATTTGAATCTGACCAGATTTGATATGACCCGAAAATAAATTGATCGGGTTTGAGTTTATTTTTTTATTCGAATCTGATCGGATCGGGTTGGATCAAACCGACCCAACCCGATTAATTATTATTTTTGAAATATTTTTGTGATTTAGTACTAATTAAAGCTTAAATATATACTAATTAAGATTAATTATAATTGATTAATATTTTATTGCTTAAAATTATATAAAAATAATTAATAAATATTTAATTAATTTACATGGGTCGGGTCGGGTATGGATCAAGATTTTTTATCCGAATTTAATCGGATCGGGTCAAAAAAATAATATAATCCGACATGAACCCGACCCGACCCGACCCCCATTATCACCCCTTTAGCAAAAAAAAATGCATTTTGGTTTATTACTTTACATCAGCTTATGAAACAATCTGAGGAAATACGAATGCCTTATAACGAGAATATAGATTTCTAAATTAAAAACTGGGCTCCGACGCTCCCTCCACATCCAGATGCGATTATGCGAAATCCAACTGGTAACGGACTTTCCGTTTTTAATCTACTACACTTGTCATATTTGGGTTTGTGGCAAAATAATGGGGCAATTAATATGGGGCTAATTATCCGGATCCAATATTAAATAGATATTGATAGAGGAGGAAATTGTGCGGGTCGGGTTCGAGTTCGGATGGATCTAGTTAGTTTAGTTTGATTTTTTAGAACAAAATAAGTTAGATCGGGTCTGATCAAGATTAGGACAGGTCAGCGCCGGGTTAGGTCAAATAAATTTATATATTAATTTATTTTTTAAATCTTATATTAATTTCAATTGAAGTACACATCATTTCGGGTTGAATCAGTTTGACTTTTTTTAAGTTGGATCAAGTTGGATTCGGATCTAAAGTGATCAAATCGGATTTTAAAATAAATGCTCTAACCCGATCGACGAGAACGATCCATTGTAGATATTAATTAATTAATACCATTGAAATTAGAATTATTCCCGATGCGTTAATTGATGACATTATATTGTTTAATGTGGTACTTCATCCCTCTGAGCATAATAAAAGCATGAGCCTGAATAGATGTTTATCGCTTCGAATCTCTGCTTATTGGACAAGAAATTATAAAATTAAAGAATGGCTTCACTTAAATAGAAACACAGCTTATATCAGTTATATGCCACCAAAAAGCATTATTGGTTTCTAGAATTACTTCGGTGAGATAAAAGTAGGGCTGTCAAATTCGAACCGAATTATGGAGGATTCAAATACGAATCTATTAAAAATTTATAAGATTTATATTCGGATTCGTATCCAATAAAATTTTGAGAATTCAAATGCGAATTCATATTTACTATTATAGCGGATTTCAGATCGGATTTGGATCATATATCGGATCTTGTATTATAATAATATTAAAAATAGCATAATTAATATATGATAAGAGAAAAATAATCATATTATTTTAAAATTATTTCAAACGTAACAATAATCATAATTCACATTTACTATTATAGCAATCTTAAAATTATTTGTTCCAATAATAAACGTAGCAACAATCATAACTATTTGTTCCAACTTTCAAAACATACAATAAATATCAAATAACATAATAAAATCTACCTAATTGATACAATAATTACTATTCAACTTTATGAATCAACACAAAGTGAAACATAAATATTGCTCTTCAATTTAAACTAAATTAAACATGTCTATTTTATTAATTGACATATGATATAATTTTATTTATTTATCGAATTCATAGCGGATTCGAATTCGAATATTATAAGATCTAAATGCGGATCCATTATATTAGATGTATCATTTTCTAGAATTCATATGCAAATCTAATAAACTAATAAATATATTTTAAGGATCCATATGTGGATCCATTTGTGCGGATTCGGATCGGATTTTCGGATTATGGATATTCATTGACAACCCTAGATAAAAGGAGGTAATTTTAGAAAGCAATAATACTTTCTGGTGGCATATAACAAATATAAGTTGTGATTTTAGCATAATTTTACTTAATTATATGCTTTTTCCTAGAATTACTTCGGTGAGATAAAAAGTATTATTGGTTGCAAATGCATACACACATACAGTATATATGATGATTTTTATCTATTCTAGTTCCGTACTCTATTATTTTCGTATTATTTTTTTATTTCTTTTCATTTAATTGTTGTATTAAAAATTAGAGGTGACAGAACCCGATCCAATCTGAGAAATTCGTTTGATCTGTTCGGATCCGAATCTGAACCCGATCCGACCTAAGTTTTTAGAAACGTCAAATTGATCCGACCTGATTTGATCCGACTTGACTCGAGATCAAATGAATTGTAATCCAATTGTAATCAATCCAAGATCTGAAAACACACAACATATAAATTGATCCGACTCAACTCTGCCCAATCCGACCCTATTTTTTTCCAAAAAGTCAATCCGAACCTGACCCGGCCCGTCCGATTACCACCTCTATTAAAAATCATCATAGACGTTTTAGCTACTTAAAAAAATTAAAACTCGAAAAGTAAAGGACCAGTTTCATTCTTCAGTATGTAAAATACCAAGTTTAATTATTACATGAAGCCAATAAAAAACACTTCTCCTACAGATAAATCATTTTTAGAAGAGAAGAAAAAAAAAATCACAACAAAAAGCGCATTATTGTTAGATACTTGGATGTGCTAATCAATTTCGTTTGCAATAAATTTTCGTAAACCAGTGCATAAAGATGTTTAATGGGACTACTTTACAGCACAAAAGAGCCATAAATCTGGTAAATACCAATCAGCTTAATTCGTTTTCTCTAGTTAAAATAGTAAGAATGCAAGTAGCAATCTTGATCACTCATTGCAAATGATTCCACACATGATCCCCACTTTACAAATAAGCCCTTCTCTCTTCTTGCCTTTTGCCTTTCCAAAATCCTAACTTCCCTTCTACACAAAGTCACAAAAGCCTCCCTCCATTCATTATATCATTCATCCCTACAAACCCAGAACCAGAACCCAAAAAAAAAAACTAAGAATCAAATAGTCAAATAGTAATACTAATATGAGTTCTAGCTGCAGGTCAGCCATCGATTGCATCGATAGTCGTGCACCTGTACGTGCAACTTATGTCAACCTATACAGGTGGCCAGAGTCGGATGCGGAGTTTGTAAGGGCTGTTGCAAGAAAAAGAGATGGTCTCAGTGCCGCTCGACCGGCGCCCGCTGTGGCGGATAGCTACTCTTGTAGACAAATGTATCTTAGGAGTTATACCTTCTCCAGAAAAGAGACTATGCCTCAAAAGACCATGAGGTGTCTTGGTAGAGTCAAAGAGAAGGCCGTGGAGTTGCCATTTATCCTCCAAAGAAGCCATAGTTTTGCTAGTAGCAAAGGGAATGAAACTGAGAATAAAGAGGAGAATAACAAGAGGAATAATAATAAGAAGGAGGAGGAGGAGAAGAAGAAGAAGAATAAAAAGAAAAAGAATAAGAGATGCTTTGCAGTGAGAAAGCTGGTTTATTCGCTGTTCAACCGGCTTCTATCCTGCACTTCCAAAGTAGATGTCGTAGATGGATTATATTCAGCTGGTCGAGAGTAACTCCAATTACATGAAAATATTTTACTTTTTCCCCTCAATTTTCCTTTTAACTTTATATTGCACTTCTATATTTAATTATCCTTGTAAGAACTTATACGCGCAAAATAGTCATGCTATAGTCTTGGTAACTGTGAAATTTGAGATTGTATATATCAATTACAATAGTTTGCAGGGTTTATTCTTGCAAAGTGATCTCTGTTTCATTTCTCTTCTGCCCCTGTTGTTGGAAATAAATTATCGGGGTAAATTAGTACCCTTCTTAGTTCTTACATAAAGGTACGATGTGCATACTTTATACACTGACTTGACCAAAGATCAAACATTTTTTAAACTTCAGTCAGCTGTGATGGAGGGAGGAATACAATTTAGTGGCGTTATTATATATATTTTGTACTAATTTTAAAAATTTTTAGTTAAATTATACATATTTATAAAGTAAATTTATAAAATTCAGTAATATCATTTACATCGACATATATATATATATATATATATGTAGCTTCGTCACTATCGTACGTCGGTTCAGTTTTTCTCTTTAAAAACCATATCATTTTTAGATGTCGGAACGAAATTTCTCTTTGTTAGTACACTATTTGAAATATATCCTGACCAGGGATTTAATGTTTTTTAACCGTCTTGTAAGTGGGCCATGGGATAAATTAATTGGTCACTTTTGTAAGGAGGAAATTGAGGTCTTGTTTTAACCGTCTTGTAAGTGGGCCATAGACAATTTTTCATTACTAATAAAAAGATTACATGCTAAGTACATACATGATAAAACTTCTTAAAATTCAATCTATACTGAAGATATCTTTAAATACAATAATATTAAGAGCTACTATAATTGAAAAATAAAAACAGATCTATTAAACCTGTTTCTTCTCATTTTTCTGTTTTCATGGTGACTGTAGTGGTTCAGCTTCTTCTTTTTTTTGCTTCAATTGTATAATGTATTGTTGTATGTCTAAAAAATAATTTTTTTTTATCCGAACATTTTATTTATTTGAACCGGACACCCCTACCAATCGTTTCTGATTTTGCCCCTGAAGATAGGCGAAATGAAGGAGAAAAATAATAATAAAGCGAAGACAGAGATATAAATTTAGAAGGGAGAGGAGGGGTTTGTATGGGAAATAATATGAGGCTGTGTAAAAAGGAGGGTTGGGGGGGGGGGTATTTAAAGAGAGAATTTTAATGATTAGGGTTTTCAGAACTGTTCATTTTAGATGAGAAGTTTCAGATGATAATAAATTGAGGTCCTTTTGAGAATTATATATACAATAAAGCTGAAAAAACGAATTCGTAATTGAAACATAAACAATTGCACAGCTATACCCGAAGACAATTGTCCGATTAGGACAAAACCGTCTTGACCAATTGCTAGATTAAATTAACAGACTGTTTAGGCCTGTATTCATGTAACTTGCAGAATCATTTTTAAAAAGAAAAAGGGGAAAAAAGGTCCTTTCTAGTTTTGCATTTTTGCCCCGAGAAGCACTGACAAAGACAACTGCAAAAGGCGCAACCATTTTTTTTTTTTAAAATGAGGTGACGAATATTAGTTTATAGTTTATACCAGACATACAAATTTTTTTTTTTTGAAAAAATAAAATGGCCATTTTGGCCGTAGCGAACTCAAGTAGAAAAAGAGCCGAGTTGACCAACCTTTGGTAGAAAAAAATGAGTTAAATCATTTAAATATAAATATTTATAAGAACTTTTATTTAGTTCCAATATGTTATTTTCAAACGAAGAATATTATTTTTGTCATTAGATTAAACATGATTCTCAAATTGACAAAAAAAATGGACATCTTTGGTTCAGATATATAAAACTACGACTATAAAAATATGAGCATGCACCTTTGTAGTCTAAGGCTGTAGATTTAAATATACCTTACAGCAATGCTTGTATCGCTTTAGATTTAAGCAAAGTGATCCAAGTGTCAGTTTAATTTCACTGGTACCGAAATTGAACATATATGGATATAAACTAGAAAGTATATATTAAAAAAAAGTGCGGATCTCTTCACAAATAAATATTATTTATTTTGACAATCTTAACAACACTTTTAAATAAATTCATAAAAAATTAAAATTTAAAAATCATTAGAAGCATATTCTTAAACTTATAAATTGACTGTCACATAATTTTGATGGTTTACATCAAAAGACATTAAAAATTATATGAAATTTGATTCACAAATAATTTATAACTTCTACAATATGTTTGTATATATATTTTTTATTTTTTATGAATTTATTTGAAATAATTATCAAAATTCTCAACATAAATTATTGTTAAGAGATTTCACCCTTAAAAAAAATAAAAAACAGGAGAAAGTAAATTTATAAGAAAAAAAAACAGTAGACATAAGAAAGGAAATTGGGAGGTCAGACTTTAAGTGGGGTTTGACAACCATCCCACTAAAATATAGAAAAGTAATAAAAGCATATAGCTAGTCTGTGCTACCTCTCCTTTTGCAATGTACAGTTCCCACGGAATAAATTGTGTGGTCCTAAACTCCCGATTTTTTATTAATAATAAAATAAAAAATGCATTCCACTGATGTAACATTGAAGAACTGAATTTGACGAAAATAATAAAGAAAGAACTCGTATTTTCGTCTGAGGCCTACTTCGTGGTTTCCGTCCCTGAGACAAAACCCCAATTTCTGTCCCGACCCCACACCCACGGATCCCCATGCACCTCCTCTCCTCTCTCCTCTCTCCATTCTCACTGCCTACACTAGTGTTATAAAATAACCCGCACGGATCAGACCCGACCCGCTAGACCCGAGGACGCGACCTGACCCGACCCAACCCGACCTATCCCGTGGCCCCACCCATCGGACCCATGACACGTTAGAATCGACGAGCTTAAAATGGGTGCGGGCAAAATTCAAAAAAATTCAAAACCCGTCGTCCCATGGAAACCCGTCCCATTTCGACCCGATCTGACCGAACCCGTTTTTAAAACACTAGCCTACACACGTGGTGGTATATAATTTTATACAATTATGTTTCGGGTGATGATCTAGTAAATGATTGGATAAAGGCACCAAATACATTATCAAACCAATACATTGATCCAAATCAAGTTGACCAACCCGCATAAGAACAAGCCGAGCAAGGTCACCAAGCACATCCTCAACCTCAACCTGTGTCGGTTCAATACAACGACTTCATGCAAGTTGTGCTTGAAAAATTGGACAATCTAGATACTCATTTCTCATACATGGAGGAATGCCAAATTAGAATAGAAGAATCCTATCAAGCTTTCTAAGTTCGAGTTGAGGATCAGCTCAATGCAATCTACGCGGACATGCACGAAGTAGAAGTTGGGTGGGTTAGAGAGTTTGGTCCAAGTATAGGAGGAAGAACACACCAACCGAGAGGTCCACTCCGTTCTCAAGGTGAGGGCGGCGGATCACAAGGCGGTGGAGATGACATCAACATGATGGACATGTCAGCACCAGATGCTTAGCATTGAGAGTTTCTTTTGATCTATGATCTTTTGTGCTTTATAATCCTTAGTGTTGCTATGCTTGAACTTATGAGATTGCTAAATTACTAACATAAAATTTAGATCAAACGATAATGAAATTACATAAAATTTAGATCACCATCAATTTATAAATAGAATAACATATTTATAAGATTTTTTATTTTTAAAATTTATTTCGTATTTATTTGAAGATTCATTGTCAAAATAACCATTTTTAAGTGCTCCCTTCCCTTTGCATAATTAGTACTTGAAAAGGCCGTATCTTTGAAGTCGGCAAATGAAAGTTCAACAAAATTTTGTCTAGTTTCCCCTACTTAGATTCAACTTTTTAATTCGTCAAAACCTGACCCGCCTTAATATATACGATCAATAAATAACCTATCAAAACTTAACGAGATAATAAATACCAGGATCTGAAAAGATAGCATACTTACAGAAAACAAAAATACCAATAATAAAGAGCAGTAAATATGTTGATTTCCAATAAAATATCGATTTATACACTTGTACTTATCATAGAAATTGATAAGATGTTCAGTTCGATGTTCTTTAAAGTAAATGTGCTTATTCACTAATATTAGTGATGCCCCGCTTGAAATATAAATATAAATATAAATCAGGTGTAAAGTAGGCACGAAGGAGCAATAATTGTCATTTGGTATCCGTTTTGAGTTAGCGCATGTTGGAATAAGCTTAAAGAAAAACAGGTACCAGATCAACATTAGAAATTGGCGTATAAACATATTCAAAACAAAACTCTAATTACATGAGAAAATATTTTCACCCATAATTCTCATCTCCCTTGGTGCTTAATTAGCTGAGAGAAAACCCTGCGCATTGATACATCTGGGACGTCATTCAACTTTGCATCATCTTCTTCCTCCTCCAAAGCCGAGAACTCAGCTGGAGCTGGAACCAAATCAGGTTGCAATTCATGTGAGGCTCCAGCGATTAAATTAATACTATTGACACATGATTCATCTTGCTCTGTATCTTGCAATTGCAAGGCATACTCTAAGTGCCACAATACATCACCCATATTAGGCCTCTCAGATCCATTATCTGCTAAGCATTTCTCAGCCGTTTCCCCAAACTTCCTTAGCGAATCTGGTCGGATCAAAGCAGCTATCTTAGGGTCCACAATTTGGAACAGCTCCCCCCTTTGGATATACTTCATTGCCCATTCAGCAAGGTTGACCATCTCTCTAGGGAGAGTCGGGTCTATGGCAGGCCGGGCACAGAGCACTTCGAGCAGAACTACCCCAAAAGAGTATACATCAGATTTCTCTGTCAGCTGTTGACGCCTGAAATACTCCGGATCTAGGTATCCAAAACTACCTTTAACAGCAGTGCTAACATGGGTCTGGTCTAGTTCTGGTCCTGTTTTAGACAATCCAAAATCGGCGACCTTGGCCATGAGGTTCTCATCAAGCAGAATATTAGCTGATTTGACATCTCTATGAATAATAGCTGTTGAGAATCCAGTATGGAGGTAATGGAGCCCTCTAGCAGAGCCAATGCAAATCTCCAGCCTTTGTTTCCAAGTGAGAGGGGGCAAATCCAATCCATAGAGGTGACTCTTAAGTGTACCCTTTTCCACGTACTCATAAACCAATATCATTTCGTTTCTCTCATCACAGTAACCAACCAAAGACACCAGATGGCGATGTCGTAGCCGTGAAAGTAAGTCAATTTCAGTGCGAAATTCATTTATTCCTTGGTGAGATTTTGTGTTACCTCGCTTCACTGCAACCCGAGTTCCATCTCTTAGTGTTCCCTTGTAGACTTTTCCAAAGCCTCCAACCCCAATAACCCAATTCTCATCAAAATTATTCGTGGCCTCCAGCAATACCGAGAACCCAAACCGGTAGCCCAGAGACCCATTTTGACCACCCAATGTAACTGTGGTTGCATTAGAGCTCCTGGTCATGCTGTGAGAGTTGGTCAAACCATTGACTGAAAAAGGCATCCACATTTTGGAGCTCCTTGTTTTCTCCAATCTTCTCTTTCTAATTACACCAAGAAGAATCACAATGACAAGAAGTAAAATCACAGCACCACCGACCAGACCAAGAACCGTACCAAGACTAACCGTCGACCCGCTACGGGTAACGGTAGTGCTGGTACCAGAGATACCATTAAATTTGAAAATCTCAAACCCATTCAATAGTCCATCAGATAGTACATTGGGGAGTTTGCTGGGCCCAATGCTTATACTAAGCTTAGAAGTCGAGTCCTTGGCAGAAAGAATAAAATCTTGAAACAGAGGAGCAGCTAAACTACCATATGCCAGTGTGGACAAGTCAAAATCTGTCAGTACAGCCCATGGGCCAACATACACATTAAAATAGAGCTGATATGCAACTTTGCTTACTATATCACAAAAATGGAAGCGTAACATGTAAGTGTACCCTCCTTGCAAATCAAATTGCCATGTCATGTTGAACCTTGCACTTGCTATGGTTGCGTTTGAAGAGGCAAGCTCTGTAGCCGTACTGTAGACAATCGAAGGTGCGGACTCTGCTGTAGCTCGTCCTTCCATGTAGTTTGGTTTTCTGTCCATAGAAACCCGTTGTGTAAGGTTAGGGTTCTGTATGAAACTTGCATCAGGAGTCCAAGTTCGCCACAGTGTGTCATTATCCGGTGTGACTTTAGGTATGCCCATGTTGACCCGGTAAACAGTTTCAAAAGCCTGACCTGATAACCCGAGATAAGTACTGGTTGGATTAATGGTTTGTGCAGAGTCAGCAATTAGGCTATCTGGTACTGACACAATCTCTATTGCATTGATGAATGTGAAATTTGAAAATGGTACAAAAGAAAGGGTTAAGGTCTTATGTGTTATGTTCACTATATATTCCTTTAGCATTGGGACAGTTATGTTCTTTGCCTCAAAACCAGTGAGAAGGGTTATGTCTTCAATTGATACATTGAATTTTGCTGTGGTGAGATCATAACTTTGGTACACAAAAGGGTAGAAGTGCAAACGGATGAAGTGGCGGCCCTGCTGCTGGATTTGGAAGGAATATGAAGAGGGGCTGGTGAAAACTCTTGCAGTTCGGTACAGAGTCGGGTTATCAGAAGACGCCACCGAGCTAGATGTGGTATTGGCCATTATACTTTTAGAGGCTGAGAGGGTTTTAGAGGAGAGCCCGGCATCTCCGACAAAGAGCCGTGTGCCGACTGTGGTGTTTCCTGATGAGCCACAGTCGATCAAGTAGTTGTCTGAGGGGATGAATGATCTGGAGCATGTACATAGGAGCGAGATAATAACTAGTGTCAGAAAGGAGCTGACTTTAATGAGTTGCATTCGTTCAGGCATTTTGTCGAACGAAGTATGATGATGTCAGATGGAGGGAGGAACCAGTGGGCTGGATACTAAGATTGGAATTATAAGAAAGGTGAGAAGTTTGAAGGTATTACCTTGGAAAAGGAGAAACAACGACCCATGATTTAATTCAACTCCATTAAGCTTTTTATTGTAGCTCAGAGAATAACAAAAAAAGAAAGAAAAAGAATTGATACAAGCAGATAGAAAGGGAAGATGGCAGCCTTGCTCAAAAACAGAACTTGTAAATTCCTGGAATCGATGAATTCAAGGGCCAAGAAAAAGAGCCTTTCAGAGAAGTCAAAAGCTAAAACTAAAGAGGGACAAATAGCATGCTGTCAGTACCACATCAGGATAACCCTTTCTGGAAAAGAAAAAAAAAGGCTCACAAAATCCTTCAATTAAGAAATGAAACAAAATCTAAACCAAACACTGCAAACGATCAAAAGATGGAGCAGGTATTAGTTGTTGCAGGAAAGATTGCAAATTCCCTCGCAGCATTAATTTCACTTCTCTGCGCCAAAACCACATGAAAAATCTTCAAATGATTAAATTTCTGATAGAGATAGTCAGATAGAGAGAGAGGGGGGGGAGAGAGAGAGAGAGTCAATGAAGCAGGAAGTGCTGAAGATGCAATAAACAAAGTGGCAAAGAGGTTATTAATTTTTAATTTTTTTGGCATTACTCGGAAGCAACATTAACATTGTCAGAAGATCAAGTCAATCTGGTTTACGTGTTTCCTTTTTATTTTGATTATTTTTCTTTATGTTAAAACGAAGGCAATTTTTGATTGCATTGGGGAAAATATATATTAACAAGGTAATAATTACTTGTACGCTCTATTAATGTGATGGTCTTTTTTCTGAGATATATACCTGTCACTATTGTGAAGTTTGACAAACAAATATCAATGCGGATTTATTTGAATAATTTGATATGATCATTCATTAAATGGTTGAAAAATCCAAATTCGTCATCGTCAATGCTCCTCTCCTCTCTCAAATTTTTTCACAGCGGGAGCAGGAGTCGGAATCAAACTGATGCAAATATGATGCCTTCAGACAAGTACATCTGTCTTCTTGTATTTTAATGGCATCGGAAAAAGTCAACACATTTTTTATTCTTATAATTATGTTTACATAATTGCAAACACAAAAAATTATTAAATACATTGATAGTCATGCATGCCACTTTCTTATGTTCGATATGAGATGCTTCGGGAAGTTGCTTTCGAGTTTCGATTAATAAAAATGGCTCAACTTTCTAATTTGCCTAACTGATCATGAAGCCATGAAGCTACAACAGAATTTTTTTTCCATTTTTTTAAGAAATAAAATACACATGTTACACGAGATTAAATTTAGGATACGAGTAAATCCAACTGAAGAAACGCCCATCATATCAAGTTCTACTTCGTTTTTTATCTGAAAAATTATTTGACAAGCACAGTAAATTAAAACGGATTAAAAATTAAATCACTTTAAAATAATGATGTTCGATGATAGTGAAATAAATAAATGAACTAGTTTATGTAAAAAATATTGAAAGAAAGAAAATTTGATGATTTAACTTTAAAATACATATATATATATATTACTCACCTTAAATCGCTTCTATTTGACACTTTAAATGCTTTATAGTACTTAACACACTTTTATTATACCTACGCGTGTCAATGGATTGGATCAGGTTATCATTATTTTATTATTTTTCTTAACCCCGCCCGACCCAACCAATTTAAACTCGGGTCAAAAAAATTTGATCAATACCCGATCCGACCCGACCCATATAAAATAATTAAATATTTATTAATTATTTTTATATAATTTTAAGTAATTAAATATTAATTAATTTATAATTAATCTTAATTAGTGTATATTTAAATTTTAATTAATATTAAATCACAAAATTATTTTAAAAAAATATAATTAAATGGATCAGATCGGTTCGACCCATACCCGACCCGACCCGTGAAGAATAAAAAAATCTTAACTCACATCTGACTCATTTATTTTCGAATTATTTTAAATCATATTAGGTTAATCTATTAAGTCGGATTAAATTTTGACATCCCTAACTACGCCTAACAAACGTGAGGTAAGTCACTAACATTTTCGTTGGCAAGGGAGAAAGTAAAAGTGAAGTAGGTAGTAAAAATGTTAAGAGTGATATTATCGTCAATATCATTATCTATACATAATTTGTTTTTGTTCGAGTTGAATGAGTTATTATTTATACTTGTTTTAATATGTAACTTATTTTGTATATTATTTATATTTTTCAATTTAAATATCATCACTAAATAATAACATTATCTACATATCAGCTCCATCAAAGAAAATTCCCATTTGTTAATATTTGATTGTGAAATAGAGTAAAAAAATAATATATGGCTAAATTATATTCAAAATGCTAAGTAATTAAAAATATTTTAAAAACTTGATTCTGGCTAATTTTGATATGGATCATAATTTGAATTATTGACTAAGAGGTTAGATTAAGATTAACTGTCGTAATTCATTCAAATAACCACTTTTTTATCAATGCAAACTGCTGATTATTTTTTTATAGAATAACATTAAAGTACTAATTAATGCGAAGGAAATCCGATTAAATAAATTTTAATTTCTTACTTTATGACAAACTTAGATGTGTTACTTTTTATTCGCATTTCTATGCCTTCTAAATGCCGCACCGGTAAATATACTAAATTCAGATACATTACAATTTGATTTGAAATATTTTTTTATTATGATGTATAATTACATTATGATAAACTATTAAAATTTTGAGTAAAACAGTTCTTTAATTAGGTAGATTATAACAAGATATTTAACGATAAATGCTTCGCCCAAAAAAATTTACAATTATGATGTTTCAGCAAAAAGGTTCGTCAAATATTTATGAGTTGAATATTTTCAACACAATCCGGACATTGACCTGATTAATTAATATACAAATTACTACTACGTGAAAATGATTTTTTTCAACCAAAATGTCTCTGAGACCTGTACAATGTGTCTCACGTAGGGTGTAATGGGTCGGATCGGGTCGGATCGGATTTGGGTCATTATTTTTTATTATTTTTCTTGATCTAACTTGAATCCGACCCGATTAAATCCGGGTAAAAATATCTTGATCCATATCCGACCCGTCTAAAATAATTAATTAATTATTAATTATTTTTATATAATTTTAAGAAATAAAATATTAATTAATTTATAATTAATCTTAATTAATATATAATTAATATATATTTAAGTTTTAATTAATACTAAATCATAAAATTACTTCTAAAAATATAATTAATCAGATCGGATTGAGTTGATTCGAACCCGATCCGACCAATTCGGATCAAAAAAATTAAATTCATATCCGACCCAAAATAATTGAAATCCCTGATCTCACGGTAGTTGCCAACTGCCAAGTGCTAAATTGTCGACTTCCTAGCTTCACTTTCTATCTTGTCTTCCACCTTTTGACCATCATACTTTGTTCATTCTATTCCTTTATAATTGTTTTTTTATTTATTCTTTGGGTCGGAGTCTCCGAGACAAATCTCACGGGAAAATTCCTTAATTAGCTTTTCATTTTTAGTAAAAAAATGTAGCGGATCAGTTTTCTTTCAAATGAAAAAAAAAATTCTGACGTACATCCACATTTTTAAAAAATAAATTGTCTTGTCCTCCTAGCATATGTACGCTATTTTCATAGTTAAATCATAGCGTTTAGATAAGTGACTCAAGTGTTTAAAGTGCTAATTAAGGTGAAGGAAATCCGATTATAAGTAAAATAAATTTAATTTCATACTTTATGAAAACTTAGATGTGTTACTTTTATTCGAATTTCTATGCCTTTTAAATGCCATATATTACAATTTGATTTGAAATTATTTAATTTTTATTATGATGTATTATTACATTATAGTAAACTATTAAAAATTTGAGTAGAGCAGTTCTTTAATTAGATAGATTATAACAAGATATTTAATATGAAATGCTTAACCCAAAAAAACTACAATTATGATGTTTGAGCAAAAAAGTTCATCAAACATGTATGAGTAGAATACTTTTCAACACAATCCGGACATTGAGCTGATTAATTAATACACAAATTACTACTACGAGAAAATGATTTTTTTTTAAACAAAATGTCTATCACGGTAGTGCCAAGTGCCAAATTGTCGACCTCCTAGCTTTACTTTCTATCCACGTTTTGACCATCACACCTTTATTCATTCTATTATTTTATAATAGTTTTTAATTTCTTTTATTTATGTGTCCGAGTCAAATCCCACAAAAATTCTTCTTAACTAATTTTCCGTTTTAGTAAAAAAAAATTCACGAACCAACTTGCTTAAAATAGAAAAAGAACAGATGTTCTAAAAAGCAAATTGTCCTATTCTCTCAACCTATCAATCTATGTGCACTATTTTCAGAATTAAATCAAATGTTTATATATAAATCATTCATATATATTTAGATATATGACTCGTACACTATTTTCAAAATTAAATCAAATATTTATATATAAATGATTCATATATTTAAATATATAATTCAGATATTTAATTATAAAAAAAGATTAATTCAAACTAAAAAAATTTAAACTAAAAAATCAAACCAAATAAATTAAAAATTTAACGATTTAGTTCAAAATTCATTAAACCGATTCATTTTCACAGCCATAAGCTTTAAACTCACCTATCTCCTCTGCTTGTTGTAAAATTGTCAACGCTTGTCAATCCTCCAGTTACTAAATATTACTATTGAACTTTGTCCTGATAGGGCAAAGCGCATTCTTCGGCGGGACTTTCATTTCCCTCCTCTCTCTCTCTCTCTCTCTCTCTCTCTCTGTCTCTCTTACAAGTCTCCAATAATCTCCTCCTATCTTCTCTTTCCCTCTTTTCTCCGATCAAGTTCAACCCCATCTGACAATATTGCACTACTTGTTACAACTTTAATAGCGATCCAACAATGTCGTGGCTCAGAAATGCTGTTAACCGGGCCGTGGAGGCTGGAGGCCGTAATAGCCTCACCCGTACAGTTCGTACCTACGCCGGTACGGTGGCGCACCACGCAGGACAGGCTGTCTCTGGCGGTGCCAGGATCATCCAAGATCGAATAGTTAAGCTTTTCTTGTTAATCTCTTCTCTGACCTTCCCATTGAATTTGAAAAATATATATATATATATATGTTCTTGTACTTCTAGGCTTCTAGCTCTCAAGTATGGCATTGCATCATTGCTTGCACTATCATACATAATACATTTGTGCATTGCCCAATATTCTGTCTTTTTTTTTTTTTGCAACGGTTGAATGTTGTTTTGTAAGTACTACGTAACAACCTATTTCACTGAAGAACATTAAACATATCAATAAATGTATGTTATATTCCAATCTGGGCAGATGCATAATTTTGGTCAGGGGTCAATAATCGGATTTAATAGCTTATCGGGTTCAAACTCATTAACTAATCGGAAATTAAATAAAATTATTAAAATAATATCTTTTATATATTAAAAATAAAACTCAAAACAATAAATAATCATAGCAATAAAGAAAATTTTCCTCTATGAGACTTCATATTTTAAAATTTTTGCATAATTATTTCATTATCCATAATATTAAATAATTTTTTTCTCAATGAAAAGTAATCAGACAATTTAAAGGGGGGTCAAATTAACAAAACCTTAGCGTAAAAATACTATTTTGCAAAATCCAGGGGGTCAACTGACCCTTGACCACCTGGAATCCTTTGAATCCGCCCCTAATTCCAATCGTGCTGTGTGTATCATGATATCATCATGGCTGGTACTTGTGGTATGGAGGCTTTGACCGGTATATTTTTATTTTTGCTATTTATAAAGGGTGCTTACAACTGTAACTTCTCTTGATTGGTTATCCAAATTGATCTTGATATCTCAGGGATTGAAGAATTATAAAAATTTCAAACAAACAATGAAAAGGTTAGAAGACATGGCAGTGACTAGTAGAGGAGAAGAGAGAGTCCAACTTTTAAGGAGATGGTTAGTGGCTCTGAAAGAATTAGAGGCTTCATCTGGTGATGAGAAGAACCCAGAATCTTCTGATGAAAATGATACATCCCCAAAAAATGTTTCTCCTGTAAGACTATTTTGTGCTACTGATTTATTTCTTAAGTTTCAGTGTTTCACAGTACATTGACGAAAAAAGTAGATAGTGATTGAATTAATTGAAGTCTTATGATTGAGTGGGTTTGGAAATCTTAAGTTAATATTTTATCGCATGTAAAGAATATAAGTTCCATCAGTGGCAGAACCAAAGGCAAGCATTGAGGGAGAGGGCCCTATAAATTTAAAAATTTTCATCTGTTCTTGCTAAAATATTGGAAGGATTATGCTCACACCTTGTGATATCTTACATCGTGCACCAATACTTGATCTGAAATTATGGGTATGTGCCTACTGTCAAAACTCTAGTAATGAGAGGGAAATTCATTGAGTTTGCTCAAACAGAAGTAATACAACCATATCTCAGCCTACTTGACAGATTGGCAAGAAGAAAAAAAAAATATTTCCTCTACCTCTTTATTGTTAAAGTAGTTCCCAGAGAACTGTGGGCCGCTCTTTGTTGCCTAGGTTACTTTAGAATGCCCAAGGTGAGGATTTCGCTCAACTCTCCACAATCTTTTACATTACTTTTGATTTCAATCAAATCGGTGGATCTTCCACTTTTATCCCCCAAAAAAAAAAGATCTTTGCTTTATGTCATATCAACTCTCTCATTTTAGATCACTTATTATCTTTTGAAATGGCTGAATGAAAATGAGGCATTAATTTGACCTGGCTCATGTTCATTCCAAGTAATAAAGACGATTAAACAAAGACATATAAGTAGACCTGTTATTTCTGACTGATGTCTGAATGCAGTGGATCATAAAATTCTACGACCATAAATAAGTGGCTTTCAACCCAAGTCTTGAAAGTTAGCATTAATGGAAACAGATGGTACTGCGAATATTGATTTTCATTGTTTGTTTTGATATAATGGAAACAGATGGTACTGAGAAAATTATTTGTACATTGTTTGTCTTGATATAATGGAAACATATGGTACTGAGAGTATTGATTTCCATTGTTTGTCTTGATATAATGGAAACATATGGTACTGAGAGTATTGATTTCCATTGTTTGTTTCGATATAATGGAAATAGATGGTACTGAGAAAATTGATTTCCGTTGTTTGTTTTTGATATAATAGAAACAGATGGTACTGTGAATATTGATTCAAGATTTTTCAAAAACAAAAGAATTGAATGAAGAGTTACATAGGGATCCAAATAGGCCTAAATTGGCTTCTCTGCTATAAGTGCTTGTTCAAAATATGATTGGTGCACATCATTTTTGGTAAAAAATATTATGTGTAGGATTGGTACTATGACTATGAGAGAGGAGGAGAGCCAATGAAATTTCGTGAAGTTTTTCTCTTCAGTCAGGCACTAGAAGGCATTACTTTGTCAATGGTATGCTTTATCTCTTCTGTTCATTTGTTGCTTATTTTTTTATTTGTAATTTATTTGTTTAATTGTTTACTTACTGCGCATACCTTTTAGTATTTTAGTTGCCTTGTAAGCTCAACATATTTTGTTCCATGAGCCAGATATTGGAGGCTCCAACTGAAGAAGAAGTCAATCTACTTTTAGAAATTTTTGGGTAAGTGTCCTTTATTTGTAAACTCATATTTTGTGCTGGGATAGGTTAATTGCTATTTAAAAATATTTGAATGCATCAAATGCATGCATGGGTATGTCACAAAAATATTTCCTCCTTTCAGGATATGTCTTTATGGAGGGAAGGAAGTGCATGAAGTAGTAATGAGCAGCATACAAGACTTGGCAGATGTCTTCTCAAATTACAAGGATGAAGTCTTGGTATACCAAGCCTCTGTCTCTTTTTCTTATCTTTCTCTGAGTATCAATTTGTCTGTGCAACTCTTATCTATGGTTTTAATTCAGGCTAAGCGGGAGGAGCTCCTCGAGTTCGCTCAAGTTGCCATATCTGGACTAAAATTAAATGCTGATATTTCAAGGTTTGATCAACTATCTGTTATTGATTACTTCTAAGAAAACTCTGGCAGGAAGTATGACGTGCATGTAAAAATGGTTTGACATTTCAGAATAGATGCAGAAGCGACAAAACTGAAGGAAGAGGTAAGTGGACTAGAGGTCGTGCAGATAGCTTCTACTAAACATAGCATTAAAGCATCTGAGAAGGTTGATTTAGCCACACAAGAGGTTGGTCTTTCAGTAATGTTTTTCCTCATGTCTTTTATTATTTTTTAGCTAATTGAAGAATAATTCTTTTACCATTTTTGCCTGCCTATTTTTAATTTTCCATATCATCTTTCATTTTTTTAATGTGCCAAACTAGTTGGACTGATATGTGTTAAAAAATGCATGGAGGATGTGCTAGGATGGTTACATGGATGCTGACCTAAATGTCCATATCATCAATATCTAATGACATGGAGGACGGGATCAATGTCCAAGGCATCATTATAAATGTTGTAGATGGTGACTGTGATGACAATATTATCCTGTGGCTGTATCCAATGAAACTATATATTTTAATGCTAATTAGCTTGCACATTCTCGAACCAGTGTAGAAATTAAGATGATGAGAATTTTATCAACTTTAAACAGATTTCAATGGTTTTCTAATTTGGTGCCAGTTGAAAGCTCAGGGACCAGAGGGAGAAAACAGCTGATACTCTTAAGGGCCATTAATATTCTAAAATTTACATGTTTTTTGTGCAATTTATTTCATTTATTTTATTGAGCTCTTTCTGATTTTGGATAAGTTAAATTGACTGAAACTAAATGAGAAGAAAATAAAACCTAGATAAACTAACACAATGATTAATACCCTTCAAGATATTACTGGTTCTTAGTATATATATATATATTTTTTAAATACTTATTGAATTGATAGGGTCTTAAGGAAGTCATAGGAGAAGTGCGCCTTTGCTCAAGAATGGAAGAACTCTTATTGACAAAGAAGTCAATATATCCTGGTGACACATTCAATATTCATTTACAGAAGGAAATACATTCTCTCATTTATTTTCATGTTATGCTATTCTACCATATTATTTGTAAAGACAGCTTATAACAAAGCCTTTAATCCCAAATAAATTGGGGTAGGCTAGAAATGAAACACAATCGGAAAGCATAAGCATAAGATTAAAGACAGCTTAGTAGTTTTTTTTTTATTGATTAATTGTGGATATTTCAGATTGACAAGTTGAAGGTACTAGCCGAGTCTCTCGCTAACTCCTCTACAAAGGCAGAAAAGCGCATTCTTGAACATAGGTTTCTAAAATGATAGCATTGATTTTTGTATAGTTAATATATTGCAAATAGATATTTTTTCGCCCTTGAAATTTTTAATCTCTTATATAGAAATCAGAAGGAAGAAGCTCTCAATTTTCGGGTTGCAAAGGCCAATGAAGTTAGTGTTACTGAGAAGGTAAAATAATCAATAATATATTGATTTACTCTATGTCCATGTTTCAAATTGTTGAAATTTGATATCCAATGCTTATACATATAGTGTTAATTATTTATTTGTTATTTGGAAAAGGAATTGACTGCTGAGATTTCAAGGCTAGAGGAACAGCGGGATCAGCTTGAGGTTGAACTTCAAAAGGTGGACTTAATTTTTCATATATTTATTATTGTATTATTGTAATAATTTTTACAAATAAAAACTAATCTATTTTTTCATCACTTTTGTATAGGTTAAGACTTCATTAAATGTAGCTCTTACGAGGCTTAAGAAAACTAGGGAAGAAAGAGACCAATTTGACGAAGCAAGCAATCAACTACTCTTACATTTAAAATCAAAGGTTGTTTACTATTAATACTTTTATTATGTCTTTTACTCTTTCTCCTTTCTTATAATTGCTTTGGTTGATATTCTTTTTGGAACATATTTCATTTCAATGCTATAGGATGATGAATTGGTGAGGTCAATTAGTTCATGTAAAACAGAAGGTTATATTGTAACAAAATGGATATCTTTTCTGGAAGAAACATGGAAGCTTCACTGTTCATATATGCAGTTGAAGGATGACCAAACCAAGTACATGTTACATACTGTCTATTATGTATTTTTGTATATGTGCTCTGAAGTTTAGCTTATTGATTTGAACCTAATGTCCTAATCTAACAATTATTTTTTTACTTCTAATTCTATTTAGTGAGGATTTGGAGAGATGTGCAGAGTATTTCATAAAGTTGGTCAAACATCATCTTTCCTCATGCAAGGTACTATTAGCCTGAGATGTTTTGTAATATTATCTGACTTGATATGTCATCATATTGTGTGCTTAATTTAAAATATACTACATGCATAAAGGTGATTTTCAGTTAGAAGGTTTGTTACTTTTCTTGATATTCCCTTTCTTTTTTCCTCTCTTTACTTATTTTATTTTGGTGGAGTGAAATAGGAGCTACTTGGTCCTGCAATTGTAAGTATCAGCACATTTATTGACAATTTGAAAATATTCACAGAAAGGTATGTATTTTTTTCTGGAAATGTTAAATTTTAGAGTATATCGAGTTTCAAACTAGCAAATAAGCAAAAAATAAAAAGAGCTCTAATTGATGTTTAAGCAGATCAGAACCTGGAGAGCAAGCAAATAGCATGTCTAAGATGACTAATCCTAGAAAGTATCTAGAGGAAGGGTATCTAGAAACAGAAAAGAAGGTACTTACTCCAGATAAGTGCTCAACTGATTAGACTGTCATGATACTGGAAGAAATAAGTTTCAAATGAGTTCTTGGCTGAGCTGACTGTTATAACTTAAAAAATTGAAAAATTGGATATGGTCTCAGATAGCCCCTCCCTCCCTCAATATAGCTTCATTTATTATTAAAATCACATGTGTAATATTTTTCAGATTGTAACAGCCTTTAGCATAGTTGACCGCATAAAGGAGCTATTCTTTGTTGAAGATGGGAACAAATCAAGGTAATTTCTTTGTTCTTCTTTTACTATTTATGGTCATAAACATGTTTGTCTGCCAATGATTTTCAATACCATTATGTTACTTGCAACATAATTTCTTGATATTGGTGTAGGAGAGAGAATCCAGAGGTAAAGCAGTTGTTCTCAACCCTAGAAAAGATGCGATCAGATTTTGACTCCATTCAAAGACCAGTGCTTCAAGTTGAGATTCAGAAAGAGAAAGCTTCCCCAAAAATAAAGAAGGATGATTCACAAAACTTAGAATCACTGGGTCAAGACTATGCCAAATTGGAGTTAGAATATGATAGGGAGAGAAACTCAGCTGATGATATTGCTGGTTGGGAATTTGATGAATTTGACGAGGATCCAATGCCAACTGTTGTTTCCTATCAAAATTTGCAATAAGTACGCTGCCTTATTTTTGTAACTTTGGTTAATATTTTCTTGTACAATGCGAATGGGTGTATCCCAATCAAGAGTGCAAGGATGGAGCATTTTTGGGATATGATACATGTACAGTAGTAGGTATATAAATGTACTTATTGATTTGGCTGTAGTTGGCAACGTTTAGATGACAGCCGATGTATAGAGCTTAAGAGAGTGTTTTCTTTTCTTTTAATTTATATCTAACTTCCAGTGAATGGTCTTTTTGTACAATTTTTCGAGTTCCTTTTTTTTTCAGCTGAATACGAGTATTTACTCAGATAGCATTAATATTGTTTTTTTTTCTTGAAATAGCTCTACAAAGTTATCCATTGAAAAGGAACTTTTATATGTATCAATTAAAGGAATGGTAAACCCAGAACTTCGTGGTATTTTATTGAATATTTGTCTGCTAACTAGTTAGATTTGGACATGTAATAACGAAAACAGCAGGTAAAAAAAAGTAACTATGTTGCATGAAGCCTCCAAATGCACAATAGATAGAAAGATGCTCAAATTTGAAAGAAATGAATTACATTCACCCCTTTGATAATTAAAAAAAAAAAGCAAATACTAATTAAAAAAATAAGAAAAGAGATGTAAATATAAAACCTTCAAATAAAAAAGAGTATAATCCAATATTGTTGACACTCTTTCGTCCTGATACTATGTCGTGAGACTTCTCGCAATAAGTGATTGCCCTCTGTATTGAGCTCTCCATCTCAGAATTTAAACTGCTGCTTCATCTCAGTGCAGGAGGTTGCATTGGACCAATATAGAACTCGTTCGAATTCGGACTCGGTAAAGATGAATTTGACAAGAAGGAAGAACAATAAGACGGGGATGAATTTGTATACAAAGAATTCAATCTGGTGGTCGGGCGCAATTTAACAGTACTTGAAAAGGATTTCCTATGGACCAGTTCATATTCTTCTGTAAGTTTTTCTATCTCAATAAGGAAAGATGATGTTTCCTATGGACAAAAGAGACTTAAATTAAGTGTGAGAGGCCTTCAATTCTGAGCGCAGTGATGAACTACCTAAACCTTTGAATTTTTTTGACCAAGAATTCTTTGCACCACATTGTTCCGGCATAACTGAATCCTCATTTTTTATTCTTCGGCACCACATTTTTTTTTCTTCTCAAGTTCCTCCTCTTCTCGGACTGAATAGTGAGGGTTTCTTTCATGCGACAACAACCGTTGGATAGTTTGGATCCTAGGATGGAGGTTAAGAGGGAGGAGGATGCCTTTATAGAAGAGCTCATCAGCTGGTGAGTCGTCAGAACATCTCTCGTGAGGTGTGTTGCTGCTTGTAGGCATATAGTTTGGAACTTTGGATCAATGTCTATGTAATCTTCTTGTATAAACTGGTTATGAGTAGTCTTGGTCATTTGTAACTTTAGAAGTGTCACATGCAAAGATTTTTTCGACGGGTAAAGATTTGATATATTTTTTTAACGATTATATATTTTTTAATGATAATTTATATTTATATAAATATATTAAAAAAAATTCTATTTTGACCATTTTTTTGAATTTTTAAGTGTAATTAATATATAATATAAAATATTAAGAAAATGACTTAGGAAGGGTCAGTAAGAGCAGGAAAGGGCCGGGTTAGAAGAGTATGTTTTTTAAATATTGAACCTGATTATTGAGAAACTCTGTCCTTATCATTAGAAAGAGTCGGACCAGACTTATGAGGGCCGATTTTTTTTTGAAGGACTGATTAAACCGGATTCAAAAATCGAGTCTTTATAGACTACGTGTAAGGAGGCATATCGGGTACTTTTTTTCCTTTCTAAAATAACTCATCACCACTTTTAGTTTCCTCTTGTTTATTACATTACATTATTTGTATTTAAAAAATGGTTGTAGGTTTATTACATTACATTTTTTTTTTCATTTTTTATTCTTTGAATTAAGAAAGTGCTCCTATGTACAGCCTACTTTTGCATAGATCCTAGCTGTAATTAGAATTTAAAATCTGCAACATTTATCTATTACATGGAGGTAGGGTTGCACAAAAAAGCTCGGGTTCGTAGCTTAGTTCGGGTTCGGTTCGGGTTCAAGCTAATCTGGCTCGAACTAATTTGACTCGAGCTAATCTGACTCGATAATTAAATGAGTTGAGTTTGAGTTGAGGTTGGCTCGACTTGTGGCTCGAATCGGCTCGAATAATAATAGTTTATAAAACAAAATTGCTAGATCCTAATCCGATAACCTATCTCTCGTTATCTCTCATCATCTTACCATCTCAGAGCCTTAATGACTTATCTTACTCACTCGTCACTCGACTCGTATATCTGACTCGATAGTTTTTTTTTCTGGTCCATCTGTTCGAGTTAATGTAGCAAATATGTCATTGAAAATATAGTTTATTGATATATTAATTTTGTACTAACTCATGTATCAGCCTTGTAGATGTATTAATTTTATAATCTATAAATGTACTAAATCTAAATGTCAAACTAAGTCAACGTACATGTATTGACTCGTAAACCATCTCGCGAGTTAGCTTAAATAGTAACAAGTTAAGTTTGAGCTAGATTTTTCAACTCGAAGCGTTTCACAAGCTCAACTCGGCTCGACTCAAATTTTTATGAGCTGAGCTTGAGCTAAGTCCGGCTCACTCGAACTCGACTCATTTGCAGACCTACATGGAGGGTCTTTTCTCCCTATTTCTTGACGTCAGAAATCCAATTTTGCTATCCCCTCATGCGCTGCGCTGTGCAGTGCAGTAGGGTGCTTCTTGGATCTACTTTAAGATTCGTGCGCTTACAACCCAACCTCTATTATCTAAAGGTGAATGCGCTGTGCAGCTCATTGTTGCGCTGCAGAGAACAAGTTTCCTCAGAAATCCAATATAAACAAAGAAAAACTATAGTTAAAAATGAATGGACAAAAATTCATGAAACATTAAATTCATTAATAAGTGATATTAACTGTTTGCCATGTTGATATTTATAATTTTTGTGATTTTAGATAGGATTACATTTTTAACCTACCCCAATTTATTTAGATATTAAAGGTTTTATTGTTGTTATATTAATATATTAATTGTTTGTGATGTCCTTAATCAATTTCTTTTCTTAATTTTCTTTTAGAAAATTATTTCTCAATTCATGTCCTGCCTTTTGGTTAAATCGTTCTTTAATTCAGGTCGATAAAACAGAAGAGGGAAGAAAGGAAAAAAGAGTACTTTATATTGCTTTCTGTAGCGTTCAATTAATTAACAAATTGTCCCGAAACTATTTTTTTTTAAGGGTGACGGTTAAGCTTGACAGGTCACAGATTGATATCATTTGTCGTGACTATACTCTGATCCCCTCTTCATTTAATTGTACAAAATAATCCAAAAACAGACTCCTTAAATTGTTCAATCAATGTGAGATTGAGCAGTAGCCAGTAGCAGCACTTTTCAGGTAGAGATTCCAAAGTACAAAATGCTGCAACACACCAATCAAGCGCCTCTTCAATTTCTTCAATTTTCAAGCATTCACGTAGGAAATAATCGTGCAACTGTGAATAACTTCAAAAGGTATGGTGTACCTAATCATGAGATTGGCTTCTGGTGACCAATCAATCAGACAAGAAATGAAGAAAATGGAATAATTATTGGAACAAGGAATCCAAAACAAAAACTTGCCTACAGATTGATAATTTGTCAGATTGATGATATATGAATAACATAATGCATGTATCAGCAAATCATTGGCTGTAACGACAAGCCATGCAGGGCATATGCCCGAGGAATTTTCTTGTTGCTCAATTGGGTAAAAAAATCTAAAGAAATTCGTTTGGGGATCTCTGACAAAGTTCTATTAATTCTCTCTTTTTTTTTTGGTAACTATTTCTCACAAAGCATGTGCATTTGCAGCAGTTTGCCGGACTAGAGTACTGGAAAAAGGAACAGTATGGTAACAATTTGCCAGAGAAGTGCTCTAAAGTAGAGATGAACCTTGCCGAATCGAAGTCGTGGGTGTCTCTGGCGGGTCCCATCAAAGAAGCAGTGATGAATTGTGACACGAATGCACCTGTCACCAATGTGGCTACAGTCTGCACCAATCAGCATTGTCTTGTCATGTTCCGCGAAGTAACACCTATCGAGTTCAAAGTAATAGAGAGTTCAAAAAAACTCTGACAGAGCTGGTAATGTAGCAGATTGCACCAAAATTGTAGCAGTTATAACAGATGTTTAATATGGTCGATACTATATGCTTCAGTGTCAATTGTACACCCCTTAATTTAGTTTAGTTTCTCCCAATTTAACCTCAATAAGAACTAATTTTAGCCTTAGGACAAAAGAAGCTTAATTGCATAGAACTAAAAGTAGATATAGGCTAAACAGATGATGTGTGAACTTAGCCAAGTCAAATTTGCAGAACTATCATCTGCATGCACCAGCAAATTGAGTAGCATAATAAAAAAAACAACTGAAGATAATTTTACCTTGAGATAGTAATGTCAGTGCTTTCTCAAGTAATATTGATCAGCCCATCATCATAGTCTCTCAAGCTACACCTATCGATCCAAATGTGCTTGGATTTTGGTTTTATTTGAATTCCATCAACATAATGACCTCTTCCACCTTCAAACTCCAAGTTACACACAACCACATGCTCACACTCTTTCAATTGCAACCCTTTTCCTGTCAATTTTACCCTCTGGCCCCTGCCATCTATGGTTTTGTATGAAGATACACCCTTACATAAGAAGAAGATGGATTGTTCCTGAAACTTCAAACACAATCCAGAGGGGCTTTCTCTTGCGGAATCCTTCGCGTAACGAGCCAGGTCCTTATAGAAACCAAAAGGAATATGCAGAATCTTTCCTAGGCTGGTATATGACTCGGGGGAAGGGGGGGGGGGGGGATTCTTCCCTCGATGCATTCAAAATAATTTCTCACAGGAAGAAATAATAAAAAGAAGGTCATTAGATGTAATTCTGTATTAATATAAAGAGCATGACATACTGGGTGAATATGCACCAGATACATGGCTGTGAAAATAACATAGATTTAAAGGATGTAACATGTAAGCCCACTTATCCTCTACAAATAGATTGTTCATGGTCAAATCAGTCGTTAATGGTAAATGAAAACATAATTCATTTTGATTGGTCAATAAATTTAACTCTTGCTTTGTCTCTTTTCTTTCTCTATTCCTTTCAAGTCATGTACATCTAGTACCTTTCTACTGCTATTCAGAAGGTAATAATTACTTAGTTACATTTGCAGCATAAACTCCATTGCAAAATGTAACTTCATCTTAAATGATTTTTCCAACTGTTTTCTGCGGAAGGACGGAGCAAACTGTTTTTCAGTATTGAACCAATTGTTTCTGCTTTAACATTTCCTTTGGAAATTTCTTCTTTGTCACCTCTCATTCAGAGAAAAGGAAACATGTTTCAGGAAAAAAAAAACTACAGGAAATGCACAACCCGCAACACACAGCGCAATACATTAAAACGCAACATGGAAGATCTCAGTCCCATATTTACAAAAACGAGACGGAATAATACCGTGGAGGGTGGTGACGTGGTATACCGAGCCGTGCACCCCCCCCCCCCCCCCCCAATGGCGTGCCGACCAAACCCCTCCAATGGCTGGGACCTTAAGCTCGTGTCTACGTGCGCGTACGGAATCGCCATGGGAGCTCTCTGAGCATGGACCCCGTTGTCAGGACCTGGAGCTGGAGGTGCGTGCGGCGGTTGATTTGAAATGGGATCGGAAGTGGGTTGAGGCGCGAAATGTGCGTAGCCGGCGATTGGAGAGACGAGGGAAGCAATCAAGCAACCTCCCATTCAATGAGAAATTTTAGGAACAGTTCTGGGATTTGGACTGAGGTGGTGAACTCGATCCGATCTTGTCCGAACTCAATATAATTCAAAATTTGAAATAATTTGATATTGAATGATTTGATATCAAACCGATTTAACTTAAATGATCTAAAATTCAAAATGATCTGAACTTGATACTCGATTTGATCTAATATAATATGATTCAAAATCTAAAATGATCCGATACTAAATAATTTGATACTTAATCGAATCTGATCTGATCTGATATAACTCAAAATTTAAAATAATCCGACACTAAATAACTTAAATAACTTATGTCCAACCCAAAATATCCCGACATCAAATGATCCGCAATTACCTAGCACATACGAACTCTATCGTTATTTGCGTGCACTTCCACGTCAGTGACTTCTATCTGTGTTTGATGCAGTAGCGTGCGAGGTTTGGTGTACGTTAGCGCACGTTAGCAGTGAGTAGCGTGCAACTGCGCACACCAACGATCTTTTTCTTACCCATCTTGTTGTGATTTATACCAACTCAAATATGCATTACATGAAAATTTAATCCAATCTGAATTATCCGCCCCTGACTAGACCAAACATATGGTGAAATTTGATCTAGTTCGATATGCTACGAAACTCGAAATGACTTGATATTAGATGACCTGATAATTGATCCGATTCAACTTTATACAACCCGAAATCCGAAATGACGAACACTAAATGACCTGATTACCGATCCGACCCAACTTGATACAACCCGAAATCAGAAATGACCAAACATTAAATGGCTTGATAACCGACCTGATCCGACCTGATATGACTCAAAAATTAAAATGACCCGACACTAGATGACTCAATACCTGACTCAACCCGACCTATCTGACATGTGACCCGACAATCTTACTGAATCAAATTGACTCAACCGACCCGACCATAATCCGAACCCGAACCTGCCCGATTGCCACCTCTAGATTTGGTAAAGTGCGGAGTTAAGAGTGTCAATAATATTTTTTTTATTCATTTATCCAATCTGTATCTCTTTGATAAGATGGGTATAGATAAAAAAAATCATTAATTTATTATTATGGGTAAGGATAAGAATTTTTTTGTTAATTAAATGAGTAAGGGTAAAAAAATAACTTAAATTATTTTAAATAATTATCTCGTGTAATAATTTTTTCTATGTTAGTTATCCCAAGTAGTTAATTATTATATTTCTCAAATTTAACAATCTTATAAATTATAATATTTAAATAATATATATTAAAAGGATTGAATAAGACAATAAATGATTTTATTTTTTAGATAAAATTCTATTTTGTATTTTTTTTAATTTATTTGTTTTGAATGATTCAAGTAAAATTGATTGCATAGTTATGTTTTAATTTTATACTAGCAAAATAAAAATATATTTGTATGAAAGGAATGAGTTTGTATGTTTTTTTTATATAAATGATGATAAATTAAGTAATATATTATTATTATTCATTACCACTCGTTACCATTTCATTAATCATTTATTTTAACGGATAAAGATAAAATATGAGTAAGTATAATTTTAATAGATAAAAATAAAATATAAATAAAAATAATTTTATATAATGATAAATGGAGTGAGAGTCGAAATTTTGCGGTATTCGGCATGGGATGGATGGGAGTTTCCAACTGTTAAGTATTTTGGGCCTCTTGATGGAGCAAGGGATCTGATTCTGGATCCATATTTGCTGCCATGCAGTCGTGGCTATCGTAGTTTTTGAAACGTCAAAACGTCGGATAAAAATTAGACATTTAAAGGTGTATTATTTTAGTGGGTTTTGTCATCATAGACATAAAAAAATTACTATTATTGTTGTCATAAAATTGTCATAAAAAAGTATGATAATTAGGGGTGTTAGTTATTGACCCGATCCGATTGGTTAACTTGATCCGATCCGAACCCAATCCGATCCGACATGACCCAAATATAAATGGGTCAGGTATGAGTTTAATTTTTTTTATCTGAATCGGGTCGGGTCGGGTTCGGGTCAACCCGACCCGACCCGATTAATTATATTTTTTAAAATAATTTTATGATTTAGTAATAATTAAACTTTAAATATACACTAATTATATACTAATTAAGATTAATTATAAATTAATTAATATTTTATTACTTAAAATTATATAAATATAATTAATAAACATTTAATCATTTTACACTGGTCGGGTCGGGTTGACCCGTGACCCGTCGAGTCGGGTATGAATCAAAATAATTTTATCCAAATTTAATCTGATCAGATCAAAAAAATAAAAAAATTATATAACCCGACCCCACTCATTAACACCCCTAAACAACGGATACGTTTCCATCTTATTCCAACAGACCGAGAGAAAAATGAACCATGGTCCGGTTCCTCATTTTTTTGGATTATTTGTTGAATTTTACTCTAATGATCTAGTTAATACAATCATTTAAATTAAATTTATCAATTAAATAATTATAGTTTGACCTTTAGTAGAATCATAGAAGGCTAGGAGCACACCCTTTATTTGTTTCCAACAGTAAAAACTTAATATGGGTTTCACTGTCAATGTATATCGTATGGATCAGGTGTGACGTGTGACGGTGTGAGTATATCTCTAGAAAGTTAAAAGAATTCTATATGCTTCAGAGTTCATATGTATTTTTAATTAAAATTTTACTTCAATGATTTCACATAATATAATTATTTTAAATAAAACTTATTAAATAATTAATTATATTAAATTTAAATTTTTAGTGGGTTCAGTATTACAATTATATATCATTCTTTTGGAAGAATTGAAGGTATCATGGATTTTGTGCGGCCCTTTCTAATGCCTCAAAAAACTCACAATTTTCTGTTTCTTACAAATTTTCTATTTCTTTTCTAAAGATAAAAAAGACTATTGGGTAATTAGGAGCTAGTATGCTGGATAAGTTGGAGATAAGGATGCTTTATCTACCAAATATATGAAAACGTTAGACCCCTCAAATTAAATTCCATTAATGAATGGACTAAATTTAATGTCCATCCCTGACTCTGAAAACCTCACGGGTCATATATTATTAGAATGATGTTGGTGTACATCCAATAATTAATATACATTCTATTTTATGATATATCTCTAATCTCAGCCATTAATTTTGTAAGGATGATAAAGTTATTTTGTATTTTGTAATCTATATTTGGTATGAAGAACATTAATTGATTTCTTGTTCCCGGGCTATCGAAGTTTAAATTTACTACAAAAAATAATTATGAAAACAAGTTTCATTTATATTAGAGCATATAAATGATAAAAATCTAATCACAATAATATATATGATAAAAATAGTTATATACCCAAAATAATCCAGCAATAAGAGCCTTCAAAATGACTAAATTTATACTAGTAATATTGTCTTAAGTAGTGTCACTTTTTAGTTTTGACAAGATGGCCCTCAACCTTTCAATTTGGACAAACACCTCTTCAACTATCTCATATGTGACAATCAACCACCCAGCAGTTGATTAACCCTCTAATACTCCATTTTGAATAGTGAAATGACCGAAATATCCTTGATGCATATATTTTAACATTTGAAGTATTCATATTTCATTATCTTGTAATTTAAAAAATATTAGCTATCTAAAAGACATGTATTTGATTATGTATTTAAATATTTTAATACATAATATGTCTATTATTTTTATTCTTTATTTTGTCTTTGTAGAATATAGTTATGCAAACAACTAAAACTGATATATAAATTTTGCATTTACTATTACAATAGTCTGAAATTTTTAATCAAAAATTTTAAATTAATAAAATATTTTTTGACATCACGATGGTTGTCATTATTCATATTAAAATTAAAAAAGCTCATTATTTTCTATCATCTACATAAATAATTATTTAATCATAAAAATAAGAATATAATGCCAAAATAAAAATGAAATAACAAGTATATCATGTTATGAATATTTAATTGAGTACTTATATAGTTTCTAGAAATTAAAAATAAATGAGGCATAAATATTCTAAATATAATTATATAATTTTTTTTATGGTTTTTAATAAACTATCAAATAATAATAAAATTTGAAACATTATCAATTTATAAGTACAAAATAAATATCTATTTTAAGATTTTTTTTATATTTATATAAGAACCCATTATCAAGATTATCAAAATAAGTCCCTCCCATTTATACAAATACACATCTCCAAAGATTGATTATACGTATATATCATCTATATAGGTAAATGGTTAGAACTTGGAATCCATCAAGTGTCCACCCCGATGACACGCCACATCATATCGGCACATGAGTCCATATACTATACAACGAAAGACATTTGTTATTAGGGAAAATTGAGTATCAACATGACATTATTCTACAATATGTTCGTTGCGGAACTTTGAATCTATGTCTGCACTTGAATTGGATACAAGTTTAGATTGTAACTCGTAAAATTCAATTCTGGTACGGGTCATACGGCTCCAATTCTGGTCACCCAGGTGGCCAGGTCCCAGTCCAGTCATAATCAATTAGCTCAACTTTAAAAATGCCTCGATTGACTCGGTCCAGCTGACTCGAGTTGAATATAAATATAATGATGATATGTATTATTATAATATCCAAATTAGAGCATTCAGTCGTAAACTGTTCTTTCTATTTCTATAGGTCTAAATGTACATTTTACAGTTTTTAATTAGATTCGTTTGAAGCTCACTGTCACTGAGACCTGAATCCTGAAAGTGAGGAATCATATCATCTGGGACTGGGACTTGGAGCTTCATTTGCTTTTTAATTAGAGGCCACAAGCGGCCAGTGTCCACGTGTACATTCCATAATAGAAAACAAAAGGACAAACTTTCTTTAAATTATTTAGACATCGAGCATCTTATTCTTATAACAAACCTTTTTGGATAAAACCCTGAAACTATGTTCCATTCGAGTGCGCATAAAATCAGACGCATAAATTTTTAAAAGGAAACGAATCTTCTTGTAATTTTACATTTATCATATTATACTCCAACACCATTTTAGTTCTCAAATGTTTGATATATCCAACTCCATGTATCCGATAATGAAACAAATTGGTTGTGAGTTAATAGCCACTTTAGGGGTCATTTTCTTGAGATATTAGCTGAAATATAAAAGGCAATGATTTAGATTTTAGGAGATTTTAGAATTTGTCCTTCTTTCAAAAAATTAATCAAATTACCTTTGTATCTATTTCAACAAAATACACTTGTGGACCCATTAACTTGATTATTACCCTCCTCTTCCCCTCCCTTCCCTTTCCTTGTCATTCCCTCACTTACCTTCAATTTAACTTTTATTTTTATAAATTCTAAGTTTAATTTCATAATAAAATACTGATAATATTCATATTTTTATAATTTAAATTTTGACTAAATGTTTCGAATTAATATTTATGAAGCATATTTATTAAACAAATATAATTCCTAAAATGGAACTCTTTGAAAACCTCAACTATAGAAGATTACGTTTGTACTCTTTTTAAATTGTGAAAATGTTCTAGTTGCTTTAATTTCGAATTTACGGTGTCAAATTGTGTTATTTTAAAACATGAAAATAGTATAGTTTATGGAAGTACTAGAATATTTTCTATATTTCAAAACAACAAAACTTAATAGCATAAGTTGAAAATTAAGTAATTAAAAGTTATTCAAATTTTAAAATTCTATAAATTATTCTCTTAGGCTTGAGTTTTCCTAGTGTCATCTTTTAAATATTTTTAATTTAAATGAATAATTCATACATATTGTTGTAAGTTATGAAGTCAATTTTTTAATTATGAAATTTGAAATATTATAAAAAATTTAATTAGGAAATTCAAAAATAAAAAACTGAGAAATATAAAAAATAAAATTGAAGTAAAATGAGGGGAATGATAAGAAAAGGAAAGAGGAAGGTAGTAATGAAGTTAATGGGACTCAGAAGGATTAATTAAAAAAAATAGATGCAAGAATAGTTTATTTAAAGTGTTTTGAATGAAGAATAAATCATAAAATCTCCCGTTTCTAAACAGAAAAGGTGTCAATTGTCAAATTTTCGTTACTTCCAACAAATATTTTGTAGAAGAGCATCTGGTGATTTGTATACCAGCTTTTTTAGAGTGTTGTAACGGAGGGAACCTTTCCAATCAAAAATAAACAAAACTAGCGTTCAGTTTTGTAGAGAGAAAAAAAACACAGCTAGTTTGAGACTTTGAGGGGGTAAGAACGCAAATAGTACCAGCCATCTAGTCTTCATAGAAAAGAAAACAATATTTATATAATATATAGCTAAGGCTGCTAAGCTCACATTCTGACATTCACATATCGAGCGACGAGTCCAACGACCTCCACTCTCTTTCTCCTCCTCCTCCTTTCGATCAGAGCATGCCTCTGTCCATCTCAAGACCCCAGAGGCAGAGGGGATAGGGTTTTGTTTCGCCTCTCCTTCCATCGGACCACACCCAACAATATCTCAATATCCTCGACGATCTCTCTGATCCCCCCCGCATGGCGAAAGAATCCTCTTCTCAAGTCCCGCTGGAAATCGACGATGGAGCTCCTGACAAGCCTTTCCAACCCTCCTTGCCTAAAGTTCTTGTCTTGTCTAACTCCGGGAAGCGCCTAGATCAGGCTGCGTCGCCGTCACCCTCGCCATCTCCATCTCCGACCGCTGTGCTGGTGCTGTCCAACTCCGGAAAGGGGATGGATCAATCTGCGAGCAGGAAGAAATACGTCAAACAGGTGAGAGATAGTGTTACAGACTTATTCTGTTTATAGAAGCATAAGTTTTGAGCTCTGATAGAAGATTCAAACTTCAAGTTTATTTAGTACTGATGCCAAAAAATGGCTGTACGAGGCTCTAGAATTTACAAGTTAAGGGTAATTCTTCCAACGAGGAGTCGGAAACACTGTTCCAATTTCAATTTGGTCTCAATTTGAGAACTAGAATCTTATTCAAACAAGCACAACGAGACCTAATGGCTAATGGGACATTTTGGGAAATAATAACAATAAAATAAAATAAAATTCAGGTCACAGGGAAGCACAACAATACAGAACTCCACTTGGCTGCACAGAGAGGTGATGTGGCAGCCGTGCGACAGATACTGAGCGAAATTAATGCACAGATGACCGGCACAGGAGAAGAGTTTGATGCCAGTGTGGCAGAGATTCGGATGGCTGTGGTGAATGAGCTGAATGAAGTCGATGAAACACCACTTATACTGGCCACAGAGAAAGGTTTTCTTGACATAGTTTTGGAGCTGCTTAAGTACTCTGATAAGAACAGCCTTACCAGAAAGAATCATTCTGGGTATGATGCCTTTCATGTGGCCGCCAGAGAAGGGCACCATGGTAATATCAGATAGCATGCTATCTTTCCTAATCATTTTAATATCTTCTGTTGATGAGTTGACCTTATCTACCATAGAATAACACAAGATTCTGTGAGTTGTCCTGGTCAAAATGGGCACAATTGGTTGTTAACTAACTGAAAACATTGATTCTGGTAGTCAAAGTCTCATTATCTGTCCACGTGCAATTAAGTCTCTTTAAGCTGATATTATCACATCAACAGCTTCCTCAACAGAAAACTTGAGGAAAAAAAGTACAATGATTTTTGGTGATGTATTCTTTAATAGGCTGTGAAAAAAAAATCTGCTATTCCATACTCTAAACATATTCATTTACTTGGTCATTTGAAAACAGTATCCATCTCTCTTTTATGCTGAAACCTTACCAGGACAGCATGTAGGTTTTTAGCACCAGAGCAAGTAATCTCTCTTTGGCTGACACAAGGATATACTACACATTTATTTAGTACTTTTATTCATTTACCTTGAACCTCATAAAATTTCCCCCTTGTAAATAGAAATTGTGCGAGCCCTCTTGGACCATGATCCAAGTCTGAGCAATACCCTGGGACCATCAAATGTGACCCCACTCATCTCAGCTGCCACACGTGGTCATCTGGAGGTGGTTAACCTCATACTCACACGTGATGCTGGCTCAGTCCAGCTCTCAAAGCTCAATGGCAAGAATGCATTACACTTCGCTGCACGCCAGGGCCATGTTGAGATTGTGAAAGCCCTTCTGATGCAGGACCCACAACTTGCTCGTAGAACTGACAAGAAGGGTCAAACGGCCTTGCACATGGCAGTTAAGGGCACAAGCCCGGAGGTCGTGAGAGCACTGGTGGAGGCAGATGGGGCCATTGTCATGTTGCCTGATCGGGCTGGATATACGGCTTTGCATATTGCCACAAGGAAAAAACGAGCTGAGGTTATAATCTGGCATTTTTTTTTTACTTTTTAGTTTGATTTTTGTTCGATTATGTTTTTTTGGCTAGGGAGCCTCGGGAGATACAAATTAAGGTTTTGACCAGACCTAAATGTCAACCGAGGATAATAGATGGACTAACCAATCATGTGTATGATGATATCTTTACTGGTATCCATAATCACAAGAGATGGCTGCTATTCAGTGGATGTTTTAACAGGTTTGAAGGTGCAATTTGTACAAGTACACAGACAGATCATACATCCCATGCTTGATCGTGTACATTATATTCACAACCGCAAAAATATCAATTAGCATAAATGCAATTATATGGCACAAATCCACTGACAATTCTTTCTTGGTATTCAGATTGTAAGTGAGCTACTTCTCCTCCCAGATATGCATATAAATGCGCTAACTCGTGACCACAAAACTGCATATGATATTGCTGAGTCGCTTCCTCTCTCGGAGGAATCGGCTGAGATGAAAGATATACTATCCCGCAATGGTGCTGTGCGCGCTAATGAGCTCAACCAACCACGTGATGAGCTACGTAAGACTGTCACAGAAATTAAGAAGGATGTCCACACCCAGCTCGAACAGACGAGAAAAACAAACAAGAATGTCAGTGGCATTGCTAAGGAGCTCCGGAAGCTACACCGTGAAGGCATCAACAATGCCACAAATTCGGTAACTGTTGTTGCAGTTCTTTTTGCAACAGTTGCATTTGCAGCAATTTTTACCGTACCAGGAGGGAATGATAATTACGGTGTGGCAATTGCCTCTGACACAGCTTCATTTAAGGTATTTTTCATTTTTAATGCGGTGGCACTGTTCACCTCTTTAGCTGTGGTGGTGGTACAAATCACACTTGTTCGTGGGGAGACAAAGGCGGAGAGGCGAGTCGTAGAGGTGATCAATAAATTGATGTGGCTAGCATCAGTTTGTACCACTGTGGCATTCATTTCTTCAGCATATATTGTGGTTGGGAGGCGCTTTCAGTGGGCTGCATTGCTGGTGACACTTATCGGAGGATTGATCATGGCGGGTGTTCTCGGTACAATGACTTACTATGTGGTGAAGTCAAAACGCACCCGATCTATACGAAAACGCCAAAGGTCACGGAGTGGGTCTAATTCATGGCAACCGAATTCCGAGTTTTCAGGTTCAGAGATTGATCGAATATATGCAATTTAAGGTGAAAGCCTGATCCAAATAAGACTTAAAAGGTCTCTCTCCATTTGTTTTAGAGTATTTGGTATGAATTGCTGGAGAGTGCAAGCAGTTGGGTCTTGAGCCTTAAATAAACAGTAGAAGCAATATGTATATGTGACGTACGTAAATGATTTTTCTTCCGGGAGGAATAATCTAAGGCGCGGTACGGAATATGGTTATCAATTTTCTGAAAGTCTTTCTTGAGGGAATATTTATAGGGCTTTATCGGATTTTGCACAATTGTCATTTGTCAAAGCATCCTTGGAGAGTGATCTCTCCATCACCGAGCACTGTGTGCTTGTGTAGTGTGCTAGGTGTCTCAATTCTCAAAGCCATCTCTTCAATTTAAAAGAGGAATAATATAGTTATCCCAGTCGTTACGTCGCCATATTTTGTCCCAATGATGTGTTTTTCATTTTGTACTGTGCAATTTAAAATCTGAATCAGTGATTTTCCTTCTTCTTCTTTTTTTTTTTACTTAGTCAAACAATTATTTAAAAAATCAAAGTTTTCACATCGATACATTAGATTATGTCTTTGCAGCCCGTTCCTTTGTTCTCTATTATTAAATTTAAGTCCTGATTGATCCAAACCTTCTAATCTCCATATCCAAATCTATTAGTAAACTAAATTTTATAATTTTTGAAATTCATTTGCTATTTTTTTGGATAGGGGGAATTTCTTTTTGGATGAATCAAATTCTTCAAGTCATTTTTCTCCTCACTAGAAAAAATAGCAAAAACTTTTTTAAAAAATATAAATTTTGGTTTACTAATACTTTTGATATGAAGATTATATTGAACGGTTCTTCATACATCGATTTAAAATTAAGATAAAAAACGCATTCTATGCTTTGCAAAAATCAAGTCGGACTATCTCTATATCTATATATATATATATATATATATATATATAGGGTTATGGTGCTATACATAGTCGGTGTTATAGATCGGTTCTTTAATTTTAAAGTTTAAATGATCGATCCAACTGTATAAAATGATTTTTATACAATATTTAGATGTAGATAAAATTTTATTTTTTAGAAATTTTTTATTATTTTTTAAGATGGTTAGAAAATCACTTAATTAGTAATTATGAGTCATTCAAAATAGATGATTTTCTAATTATTTTAAAAAATTCTAAAAAATATAAAATTTGATCTACGTCGAGATATTCATATGAAAATTATTTTATATGGTTTGATCAATATTTGCACTTTAATAACGATGAACCAATTCATAGTATGGAAAGCGATCTGTATTATACATGACATCATAGCTCATCTCTCTTTATATATATAAATATGTGCTATACATGACATCATAGCTCATTTCTCTCTATATATAAATATATCTTTTGACACAAGAGGTGAGCAATATCTTTTCTCCTGTACAATCAATTCAGTTTAATTAGAAATAACTTGTTCATTTTTCACGGTTTCTTTTTATATTACTTCCAATCATCTTCATTTCGTTTGTTCATTTGAAGGTTCAATAAATTCGATGAGATTTTTATAATATAAGTTTTGTTTGTATTGTATGTACTGAAGAACCTCTTTATACAATACACGTATCTTGTCACTTTTCATCTAATTCATATGTTAATTCATGTTAATTTTTGCGTTATTTGTTTTTTTTTATGTTGTCTGATTTTCTTCATAAATACAATATATGTATTTCACCTAATCTTGTTGGTTAACGTTCATTCTTTTTTTGTCAGTATTTTTTAACATAAACTATGATATAAAATAATTTCAATTATTTGTATAAATAGTATCATGTTCCGAAAAGACACAACTGAAATAATTGATTGCAATAATGTGGTGGTGCACTATTAATTTAAATAACTATTATAATATGTAATCAACCCCAAAAATACATATAAAAATAGTTCTGGACTACAAAAAAATAATTTTCATCTCTTTTGTATAAATAATGATACAGTTCGTTGTAGATAAAACCAAAACATCCCAGCATGTTTTGTTTTCTATTTTAATATAGCTAGCCAAAAGGTTCATGTTTCATCTAATAATTAAATTATTGTGCAATTATATGTATATTATGAAAATAATTAGTATAAATGATATTTTATTTTGCATAAACACTTATAATGAAGTGCTCTAAAAAATAATATAAAAGTAATTTCAATGACTTGTAGAAATAGCACTATGCTCCATCTAATAAACAAAGTACAGTCCAATTATATATATTGGTGTGATCACACCAGATGGCTCGTGCAGCTCGCGCGTCTCAAATCTTCTCAGCTGTAATTTTCCGAGGCCACTAGTTCTTTGGGTCTCTTTGGAATAAAAGAATATAGAATTGCCCTGGACCAGAATTCAATATACTACACCTATACAGAAAACACTTATCATTCATCAAATATCTCTTATCTAAATTTCAAACTTACAACCGGCATAAAGAGCATTGTATTGTATTTATCACTAAACTAATTCAACTGACAAATTAAAAAGTAGAAAATTTAAAAATCCAGCATCAGTTGTAAGAATACAAAAAATAATAAAAAAAAAACTGTATTCATTGTATTGAGAATTTATCGATCTCATTTTATTTATTTCTATGTAGGTTTGATCCACAAGAATACAACTTTTTATCAGCAAACTTTTCTTTTGAGACAATTAAATTTCATGATAGAAAAGTTGTAATCTTGTGGAAGTTATCATGAAATTATTAAAGAGAATAAAACTTATAACAAGTTCGCTCAAAATCTCTCAAAGCTTTTGATCTAAAACAATAATTAAAACTAGAGTTATTGATAAATAAAAAAAAAAGAAGATACGGATACAGTTCACCGCGTGAACCTTGAACGTCCTTTTTCTCCCCTGGGTCTACACCTTCTGCCACGTCATCCCCAGTTACATTAATGATGCGCAACAAAAAGAACAAATACGCTGTAATAGTTATTTACCATCGTATTTTGAATAATTTCAGTGTATCCGGTGTTAATTCTTTCATTTTCGTTGGAGTTCATATTCTTCAAGCGATGCCCTCGTTAATGGATTACAAATAGCGTTTCATTAATAGGTAAATTTTTATAAAACTAATTACTCCTTTTCCACGTAAACTTAACTGCTCATTTTCTAATTTTTTTTTTTTTTGTGATTTTGCAATTCGTAATTGAATTAAGGTAGGACCAACATGTATATGGGACAAATTGAGGAATTTGGGTCTTCTTGGGTTCAAGTTCGTGCACACGTTAGCTCAAATTTCCCTCTATTTGTTCAAATTATTGGTGTATTAAACTATAGCAAATTCGAGATTCTTGTCGTATGGCCCATTGTACCATTTGGGGTGCTCATGTGTTTGTGCCTTCTTTAATGCCCTTTTGTTCTTTTCTCTCATGTCTTTTCCTATGAAACTTTATCGGGAGGTAGAATTTGAGCTTTAATTGGAGAAATTGATGGTTCGCATTTCTCCAAGTTAGAAATTATAAATGTCATCGGTCCATTATATATACTCTTTAAGGCATCTTTGTGTCCATGTGCCATCGTGGAATTTATTATAATTGGATTTTGCATACATCTTTAAATGGTTAATTTATAATCCATGTGCACGCTAAATGGGGTCACAGTGGGTGTCAAATTGTCAATGCACACAGCAATCTTTACCTTTCACAACCTTTTTCTCTTTTTTTTTTTTACACTTGCATCTAGAAACATGGTGCGGGAAATAAAAATTGAATAACACGTTTTGATGAACGCCATGTTCTTTTTTTCTCCAGGTGTTTTTGTTTTGAAGAAGAAAATTATAGAAAGCAAAGTTTTCAAACAATCATGGATTTGTCCAGTGGAAATGGGAGTCTTAAAAAGAAAAAAATGACAAAACAACTAACAGGTAAAAGGAATGATACCTCGTTGCACCATGTGGTACGGGCGGGTAACTTAGAAGCAGTAAGAGAGATTTTATCGGGTGCTAGCGATGATGTGGCATTGAAGGAGTTATTGTCAGCTCAGAACCAGAGTGGAGAGACTGGATTATACGTAGCAGCTGAGTTCGGGTGTGTCGAACTGGTACGAGAAATGCTTCAGTATCATGATGCCAATGTTGCCAGTATAAAGGCAAAAAATGGATACGACGCACTTCTCATTTCGGCCAAGCAAGGGGACATAGGTATTCTATTTCTATTTTTTTCCTTCAATCCTCTGTTTTTCTCAAACGGTACTGACTAGAACCTGGATCAATTGGCATAATAATTTTTGTATCATAATATTGCTGGTCATGTCCCCAAATTATACATATATATATATATATTAGAAACTCAACACCACGGTGTTACGTTACAGAAGCAAGGAAAAACAAAGGGAAAAAAAATAACAAAGAATATGATATCTCTAGTTAATGTTAATTACAATTGAAACCTATCTCTAAAATGTTGCGCAACTTACAAATGCAATAGATGTGGACACTGTTGTTGTTCTCTGAAAATTGTGGCACATCTCTCCTTCTAAATCAAGAAATGCCGAAACACAATGATTTGTAGCCTCTTCTGTATTTTGTTTCCTGGTTCAATATGACCGCTGGTATGAAGAGGTTTTGATTGGATGAAAGAAAATATCAATTAACTTAATGGACTTTCTTCTGTAGATGTGGTAAGAGAACTCCTAGATGCAATACCGCAACTTTCAATGACAGTCGACCAAAACAACACAACTGCTCTCCACTTGGCTGCAACACAGGGCCACACCGAGATGGCCCAGCTTCTTCTTGAAGCAGACCCAGGGCTAGTGTTAATAGCAAGGAGCAATGGCAAGACTGCACTCCACTCTTCTGCTCGAAATGGGCATGTGGATGTGGTTCGAGCATTGTTAGATAAGGAACCAGGCGTGGCGATCCGAACTGACAAGAAGGGCCAGACTGCACTACACATGGCAGTCAAAGGAACAAGTGTTGATTTAGTCAGTGAATTGATTCGAGCAGAACCCAAACTGTTGAATTCAGCTGATGCGAAGGGGAATACCCCACTTCATATTGCTGCAAGAAAGAGTCGGGCACAGGTGATATACTTTCTCAATTAATAATTTCTGTTGGACCTACATTTCTACATTTGTCAAAGGTAATTACCATCCTACATTACTACATTTGCACAAGAAATTTCCATGACTATAAGCATTATGCATGGCAAATGATACAGATTGTAAAGATCCTGTTAGATGCACCTGGTGTGGACTGGAAAATACTTAACCGGGCTCGAGAGACAGCATTTGACACGGCAGAGAAGATGGGACATTCTGGTATAACTGCATTCCTGACAGAGCGTGGAGTCCAAAGTGCTAAACTGCTGGCTCCACAGGATAACGGCAGCCCGCAACAAACTCTGAAGCAACAGGTCAGCACAATCAAACACGAGGTGAATTACCAGCTCGAGACCGCTCGACAGACACGTCGCCAAGTTCAGGTATGTACCAATTTGCTATACAGTCAGGTTTTATAGCTACATATTTTTTGCACTGATTTGTCTATAGTCATTGTTGCATACTTGGCGAAATAAAAGAAAACTGCTTGCCAACAAATTGAAACTATATCAATATAAGTAGCCTCATTCCACAACATGCATGCATGCAAAATACCTTCAATTGTACAAATATATATAGAGAGAGAGAGTAAAGATAGCGTGAGCTTAAGTTTACGGAGACATTCCGTAAACTTAACTCAAAAAGTATATTAAATTATTTTCAATTTTTAATTTAACATGCTCATTAAATTTTTTATATGAATATCTTATGGAATGCAAAAAATTGGAGTGTTTTGAGATTTTTAAGTCATGGTTTTTAATTTTTTAAAATAAGCTCTAAAAATAATAATAATATATTCAATACTTGAACATTATTTTAAAAAATAAAAAACGTGACTTAAAAAACTCAAAACACTCTAAATTTTTGCATCTCATAAGATTTTCATATAAAGAATTTAATGAGGATGATAAATTAAAATTTAAAGATGATTTGATGTACTTTTGAGTTAAATTCACGGAAGACCCCCGTGAGTTTAAGCTCACGGTATCTTTACTCTCTCTCTCTCTATATATATATATATTCCAAAATACCTTTAATTTTTTATTATGCTTTTAGTAGCACTTCGGTCGAAAGATTATCAGTCCAAATTTTAATTTTTCATGCTCGAAATTTTAATTTAAGTACTTCAATAAAAAAATTATGTCATAATCTTATAAAAGAATTAGTATTCTACAAGATTATATGATATAAATATTTTATTAAGTTACTTAAATTGAAGTTTCAAGCATAAAAGATTAAAATTTATACTGGTATCATTTCAGCCGAAATGCTACTTGAAAGTTCAATATATATATATATATATATATATATATATATATATATATATTTATATTTAGAAACATAAAAGGATAGTTTCCTAGCCAACATTCAACTATTATATATGTCCATTAGATATCTTGAAAAATAAAATATTATAGATGCGTCTTCATTTCCTTTCCTGTATCTAATATGGGTCAACATGAAAGAGTTTAGCCCTTCATCAATTAACTTGAAATTTTGAGGATACACCATATCTATAATTTAACACTTGTATTTAATTGATAATTTCATTAAACTACAACACATCTTTCAAAGATATCAAATGTAATGTACGCTAGGATTATGAAAAATGATGGCATGTGCTGCAATGTATGTCTCTAGTTACAATGTAATGATAAAGAGAAGGGCGTCTTACAATAAAAAAGATTCTTTTAGATAATGGAAATATATTATTCAAGCAGTATGTTTTTCAGAAAAAAAAAAAAGGGAACTATTTTTGGCTATTTTATTCAGGAGAAGATGTGTTCCACTGTACAGCTCCGATTTTGGTAATACTTTAGCCCAACTGCATTTTTCTCAAATAAACTTCTGATCTTAAGCCGAACAAATTATTCAGGGAATAGCTTCACGGTTGAAGAAACTCCACATAGCTGGACTCAACAATGCAATAAACTCTAACACAGTGGTGGCTGTGCTGATTGCTACGGTCGCATTTGCTGCAATCTTCACTGTTCCGGGTCAGTATGTGACATCAGATAATCTTGCACCGGGATTCCAGGTTGGAGAAGCAAATATTTCCCACGATATGGCCTTCATCATCTTCTTTGTCGCCGACTCGATAGCGTTGTTTATCTCCCTAGCAGTGGTGGTGGTCCAGACATCTGTGGTGGTCATAGAGAGTCGCGCAAAGAAGAAGATGGTCGCTATTGTCAATAAGTTGATGTGGCTTGCATGTGTATTTATTAGTGTTGCATTTTTGGCACTGTCTTTTATTGTGGTAGGCAAGGATGAGCAGTGGATCGCCATCACTGTCAGCACTATAGGTACTTTTTCTACTTTTTAGGGAGGTCAAAAATCTTGCATTATTAATCGATGCTTGCTGTTAGCACAATCCATACGGTTTTACATCTTAGTAGAAGTTATCTCCACTATTGAGTTATCCAAATATTAATTGTTGCAGTAAGCGCTCGGCGTACTTCCAATTTTTCTTGATTTTATTGAGTGGCTTCATTTGATATAATAGCTTACTGTCAATGCATGAATGCTGATAGACATAAATTAATATTCATGTCACTATCTTCTGGCTAATGGCAAATTAGCCAGAATGCACTGATATTACGTACCAGTTTTGCCTGCATGGCAGGTACTGACATCAGTCCTGATCAATGGTGGTTATGATGGAATTCTTCTGTTTGGTATGGATTTTAGGACGATCCCATGGCTGTAAGTAATTTATTGGTATGAAAGACCAAGGGGCACATTCAGCTAACAGTACCCATCAGTAATATGGACTGAGGTACTGATACATACCAGTCACAACAATAAACATTCGACCTGCAAGCTTGGACTTTTACATAACTAGGCACGACAATCAACACTCAACTGTAGGATTGTGCTTAATGAAAGTTACATATACCGGTAGGAGAGATAATTAGGACTATAGGTGGAACATGCTTGCACTTGCCTGGCTGAACAAGTGTTTTGTTTTTTGGGATTAAAATTGTGACATCTCTTAAATTTGATTAAAATATACTTAAAGTTGACATGTCTTTGCAAATAGGGGGTACAATACTGGCGGGGACACTTGGCACAATGATATACTGGGTGGTGTCACACAAAATCGAGTCAAGACGGATTCGAAGCATGAAATATTCTTCAATTCTTAACAGATCTAATAATACCAATTCAGTTTATTCATGCATCACCGAAGCAGAGTTCATAGATCAAGAGTTTAAAAAATTGTATGCTGTATGATACATTCAACTTATTAATATGATTACACCCCATCTGTTCTTACCATTCTTCTTCTTGTAAATTTTCCTATATTATTTCTGAAACAACTTTTGTTTTTATTTGAGCTTCTTACTTTTTCTCTTTCTTTTCTTGCGCATTTATACAATATTCCAAACGGTTCACTGTAACAGTCACATGAAGGATGACTCGGAGGCGACTTGCAGCTCCTGAAGAGATTCGTGTCGCAACACCGCCCTCTGTGCTTACTTTGATAAAATATGAAAGAGTTTGAAAGTGTTTTTGCCTTTTTGTTCTTTTTCCTCGCTGTTACAATTGCTTGGCTATCTGTTTATAGCCTTGACTAGATTACATTCCATATTACATTTTAGATTACATTCCAAATTACATTTTTCAAAATCTTTTCTAATATTCTCAAAATCTTCTCTAATATCTTTTACTGATTCTAATGTCTTGTACATATTGCGCCAGATGCGCTATACTCCCCCTTGTAGCATGCAGATTATAAATGTCCAACTTGCCCAATAAATAATTAAACCGCGTCGTGCCGAGAGCCTTGGTAAAAATATCCGCTAACTGTTCTGTAGTGCGAATATGCGAAGTAACAATGCCCCCAGCACGAATGTGATCTCTAACAAAATGACAGTCTATTTCAATATGTTTGGTTCGTTCATGGAAAACAGGATTTTGAGCAATATGTAGCGCAACTTAACTGTCACAGAACAGCTGCATTGGCAGAGAATGAGAAATACCAAGAGAGAGTAGAAAAGATTTGACCCCAATTAATTCACTGACAGCAGCTGCCATAGAACGATACTCAGCCTCAGCAGATGATCGAGAGATGATGTGCTGCTTCTTGGTTTTCCATGACACAGGAGACTGACCAAGCATGACAAAGTAACCAGTAAAAGACCTGCGAGTGATTGGATAGCTCGCCCAGTCCGAGTCGCAATAACCATTTAGTTGAAGCTCATCATCAGCTTGAAGAAGTAGGCCCTGATCTGGATTGCCCTTCAAATATCGCAAGACTCGAAGAGCAGCGTTATAGTGTGCTTGACGAGGAGCTTGCATAAACTGCGCCAGAACATGAACTGAGTAACACAAGTCAGGACGGGTAATAGTGAGATAAATAAGATGCCCAACCAAGCGTCTGTACCTCTCTGGATCAGGTAGTAATGTATCGGTTGACTCTGCTAGTCTATGATTTTGCTCAGTAGGAGTGGCAGCCGATTTAGCACCCAACACACCGCACTAAGCCAGGATGTCAAGTGTATATTTACGCTGACACAAAAACAAACTAGTAGATGCGCGGGCTATTTCAATGCCAAGGAAGTATTTGAATATGCCCAAATCTTTCATGTGAAAAGCACCACTCAAATATTCCTTGAATTGTTTAATAGTTGTACCATCATTGCCAGCAACTATCAAATCATCAACATATATCAAAATTGCCAAAAATGCACTTCCCTTTGAACATGTGAAGAGAGAGTAGTCAGACTTGGATTGAACAAAACCATACTTCTCAAGAGCATCTGTCAGTTTAGAAAACCACATGCGTGGAGCCTGTCGCGAGCTATAAAGAGATTTGTGCAGACGACAAACCTTACCAGGTTGAGAGAAAGTAAATCCTGGAGGCAACCGCATATACAATTCTTCATGCAAATCTCCATGCAGAAAAGCATTATGAACATCCATCTGATGCAATTCCCAATTCTTAATTGCTGCAACAGCAAGAAAAACACGCACACTGACCATTTTTGCTATTGGAGCGAAAGTCTCCATAAAATCAACTCCTTGCACTTGACGGTTACCAAGAGCAACCAATCTTGCTTTGTAACGTTGAATAGTACCATCAGAGTTATATTTGATATGATATACCCACTGACAACCAATAGCTGCTTTATCAGATGATAAGTCACACACTGACCAGGTCGCATTATTTTCAAGCGCTTCAATCTCGGCTTGCATGGCAGCACGCCAATGTTTGGTCTTGACTGTGTCCAAAGTGTGTTGGTTCCTCTGCTCTAGTTACTGCAGCTAAAATTTATTTGTGTGCTATAGAAAACTTGTCGCAAGTAACATAGTTAGATATGGGATAGAGAGAACCTGAGGAGTTGCTGAACATAGGGGAGAGAAATGAGAATCACAACGTGTTGTGTAGCAAATATAGTCACGAAGATGAGCTGGTGGACGTCGTTCTCATGCCCCAAGTTCAGAAGAGTCGTTGCTGGCACAAGATCAGTCACAACCTGATCATTAGCATTGGATTCAAAAACATCAGATTCTGGCACACCCTGATCTTCAACGTCAGCAGATCACTATTGTTTCTCAGCAGCTCATTATCATACCCAACATCATGTACGTCAGTTGCACCCCTTTGCACTTCACTGTGCGAATTGGAATGCTCAAAACAAGCTGGGAGAGAAAAAGGAAAGACATTTTCGCAGAACACTACATCTCTTAACACCAAAAACGTTTTGGTTTCCAAATCATATACTCCCCAACCTCTTTTGCCAAATGGATATCCAACAAATACACACTTTCTACTTCTAGTTTCAAACTTGTCTGAGGTAGTAGATTTGTTTGAAACATAGCACAAACAACCAAAAACACATATGTGATTATAAGTCGGTGGTCTGCCAAACAACAATTCATATGGAGTTTTATTCTGAAGCAATCGAGTAGGTGTTCGATTGATCAAATGAACTGCTGCAAGAACACACTCTCCCTAGAAAGTAAGAGGCAAATTGCATTGAAACATGAGAGCTCGTGCCACGTTGAGAATGTGACGGTGTTTTCGTTCTACTCTTCCATTCTGTTGAGGCGTATGTACACAGGAAGTTTGATGCACAATATCATTCTCTTTATAGAACTGCTGAATGAGCCTTGATTTGAACTCTAACCCATTATCACTTCTTATACATTTAACTGACTTTTCGAATTGTGTTGTAACCATTGTACAGAATTCCATTATCACATCAGCGACTTCTTTCTTTTCTGCCATTAAATATACCCAGACAGATCGGGAAAAATCATCAACAATTGTCAAGAAGTAGTGAGCTCCACAATGAGAAGCAACACGATATGGACCCCAAATATCACAATGAATTAATGCAAAAGATTCAACTGCTTTATTAGAACTAATAGGAAAATTTTCTCTTGTTTGTTTAGCTCGTAAACAAATCTCTCACACACCCTCTGAGATACTACTATTACTCTTAACACCAGATAACAAGATTGTTGTTTGAACTAAAGGGTGCCCCATGCGTTGATGTCACAAGCGATAGTCTGCACTCTTCTTCACATGAAATGCTTGAGACCGTGTTACAGAACAATAGTAGTACATTCCATTGATTTTCTCACCCACACCAATCAGCATCCTCGAAATATGGTCCTGTATGACACACCAGTCATTAGCAAATGTGATGAAACAATCACTATCTTTAATTAACTTGCTCAGTGATATCAAATTACAATTCAGATTTGACACATAGAGCACTTTGTTAAGAACAATTTCATCCCAGACCACAGAGTCTTCCTGCTTGACTATAGTGTGATCACCATTTGGAAGCACAACCGAAACTGAAGAAATTTGATAAACACACTGCAGACGCTTGAGGTCTCCGGTCATATGATGAGATGCACCACTATCAAGAAGCCAATTAGTTTTAGAAATCTTACCATGAAGCTTTTCATCTGAGCCAGTTGAAGTTGACACATTGGATTGAGACATAATTGTTATAATTTGTTTCATCTGAGCATCAGTGAGCCTCGAAAATTTGAATTGTGAGTTTTGTCCCACATTATGCTGAATAAGCTGTGAAACTTATTTAGTCCTCAAACTATTTGTTCTATACTTAACAAAATGAAAATATCTTTCTTAATCTCTTACATTCTTTATTTCAATGCTTGAAGTGAGTAGTCATTTGCTCTTTGGTCAACAGATTTCCCTTCCTCTTCCCACACTCTTCTTTTCATTTTATAGAAATGTAAGGCCAGGAGCCAAGGACAGACTTGGATGGCAACACTCCACAAACTCACCACCAAAAACTATGGTAACATGATTAGCTTATCATCAGTTTTGTTCAACAATCAGTGAAAAAAGTCCCATGGGCTGATGGGCATGGCGCTGGCTTGAGTTGGCCATTAGAAACCCAAACACGTTACAAACACGTTACAAAACGAGATCACAAATGCGAAATTATAAATAGTTAATTATCACCTACTCACTCAAATGAAATCTCATCACCGACTACTTCCTTACAAACTGATCCGGTCGCATTTCTTTTCCCGTGAACCGCACAGTCGCACACACACTCTCACAGTCACACCAACCAAAACAGACATTCCCCTTCCACCCAACACCTCGTCCATGCAATCAATTCTCCGCTCATTCCTTGATTTCTCTTCCTCCCCTCGTCCTCGCTCTCTCCATTTCCATTTCCATTTCCATTTCCATTCCCATTCTTTCTTTCTTTCCTCTCACCTTCTTCGACCATGATGAAGTATCGGCACCACCGCGCTGCCAACGCCGCCAGCTTCCCTCGCTCCGCCATCTCGTACCTCTTCAAAGAGCAGCGCTTTCTTTTCATCCTTCTAGGCGCGCTCATCGCCACCTCCTTCTTCCTCATCCATCCCTTCTCTTCTCTCCCCTCGCATCCAACTCCCTCTTCTTTCCTTGTCCCGCGCCATGACATTTTTCCTTCCTTTAACCTTCCCAGGCGCGTCCCTACAAATCTGAAGAAACCTGGCCTTAGGATCGTGGTGACAGGTGGCGCTGGATTCGTGGGAAGTCATTTGGTCGATAAGTTGCTCGCCAGAGGAGACAGCGTAATTGTCGTTGATAACTTCTTCACGGGGAGGAAGGAGAATTTGGTGCACCATTTCGGTAATCCGAGATTTGAGCTGATCAGGCATGATGTGGTTGAGCCCATCTTGCTTGAAGTTGACCAGATCTACCATCTCGCATGCCCTGCTTCTCCAGTGCATTACAAGTTCAACCCGATCAAGACAATCATATCCTTTTCATCTCTAACATAATTTTTTTGGACACCGTAACTTGATCTGATCTTCACTTCTTCTTTTTTGTGTGCACTTCAAAAGTAGTAGGTTGAGGTTTTGTAGAACTTAGATCCAACTAGTTTCGGTTGAGTATCTCCTCACAAACATTTTTAATAACTTCTTATGGATAACATTTTTTTTTCTTCATATTGGGAATGAATTCAAATCTTTTTTCTTATAAATTTGGTCAATTCAGCTTTAATTTTGGAAATTTAGAGCCTTAAAATTGTAGATCTCTGGAGACAATTGCCCTTGAAATTCATTTCAATTGTATAAGGCCATTAATTACTCATTTTGATCTTGAAATTAGTCTCATCTCCATAACTCACTACAAAGGAAAAGGTTGCATTGTTGTACTTGTATGGATTCTGAGGATATTCCTTAACAAATCGCACAAGACAAATGTAATGGGAACACTAAACATGCTTGGATTAGCTAAGAGGATTGGTGCACGATTTCTTCTGACAAGTACCAGTGAGGTCTATGGTGACCCACTTGAACATCCTCAAAAGGAAACTTATTGGGGCCATGTTAACCCCATAGGTTAGTGTGTTTTCTTTGTTTTTTGTTTCGTGAATAATTAGCATGTACTGCCGGTTTCTGTTAATGGAAACATCACTTTACAATAACAAACAACAGAAATGCTAGAAAAAGAGACTAGAGAAACACCAGTAACCCAAAGAAAACCTGAGCCTGCATCATTGTGAATGGTATTCTAGACTCATTATTTCAGTATGAGATATAAAAATAGGATTAAATGCAAGCATCATAGAGAAGTTACTTTCCAGAAGACAGCAAAACTGAAGCCTGTGTCTTTTTTAGTATGGGTACCAGTATCCTCATTGATCATCTCTCTTTTGTAAATTATTCTGGAAGTTGGTTGCTGAGTATTTTATTGCATTCATTTGTTTTCTTTGTCTAATACATTCACAGGTGAGAGGAGTTGCTATGATGAAGGGAAAAGAACGGCGGAGACTTTAACAATGGATTATCACCGTGGTGCTGGGGTTGAGGTAATGTTGTTTTTATGAGTAAATCCTGGCCAGTAAACCAAGGTTTTGGCAGGTTCGTAGTTCTTACCTAAGTGGCTCACTAAAAGTTACCGGTACAATAAGATAGTGCTGCATCAGTTAAAATGTTATCCTACTTTGTCCAGCCGCTTTTAAGCCAAAAAGGATGTTTTTTCAGCCTCAAGTGAGCAGCATAAGAAGAGTCAGTCTGATTTGGCCTCACAAAATCTCAAATGGCCCGTTTATCCGTGATTAAAAATTGATGTAGACTAGTTGCTTGTATTTGATTTGTCCTTTTCTGGGGTAATGTCTACTTAGTTCTCATTAGTCATTACTACACTTTGACCACAAGTTTATAATGCCAGTTGAAACAGTCTAGGAGTGTGCTCGATGAATAGAAGATAATGCCCGACTTTATTTATTATTGATATTATCAATGAAGTAATTAACTCTGACCAATTATTTTGCCATCAATATAATTAACATCAACCTGGAATACCAATTTATAGTAATCACCATCCATACCAGACCAAAGCCAAATGGTTCTCCATATTGTTCAGTCATTTGACAGGACTATCATTTTTCTCAGGTTCGCATTGCCCGTATATTCAACACATATGGGCCCCGCATGTGCTTAGATGATGGGCGCGTCGTTAGCAATTTTGTTGCCCAGGTTCAATATTTTTAAATTTTAAAAATCATCAAGATGTTAATTTTGAATTTTTGATGAAATATTTGAGATCTTTGATCTTATGTTTTCCAATTGGGTTTCATTTCTAGCCTACCCCAATTTATTTGGGATTAAAGGCTTTGTTGTTGTTGTTGTTGTTGTTGATGAAATATCAGCCTAATGTAATCTAATGACTTCCGTTCAGGCTCTGCGAAAGGAACCAATGACCGTTTATGGTGATGGAAAGCAAACACGAAGCTTCCAATATGTCTCTGATTTGGTATTGATCTCCCTTTCATTCATAGAAATTGTAAAAATCCTTTTTTTTATTGCCTTCTTTTTTGTTTCATGCATAAAAATGAAAATTCTCAGGTTGATGGGTTGGTGGCATTGATGGAAGGTGAGCATATTGGACCGTTCAACTTGGGTAATCCTGGAGAATTCACCATGCTTGAGCTTGCAGAGGTTTGTTGTGATATTTTAAATTAAGTTTCCTTTACCTCGTTGAAACCATAATAATTCAAAATTATGAATTTTAGGTGGTGAAAGAGACCATTGACCCCAGTGCAAGGATTGAGTTCAAGCCTAATACTCCTGATGACCCACACATGAGAAAACCTGACATAACCAAGGCCAAGCAGCTCCTGAATTGGGAACCAAAGGTGCCCCTCAGACAAGGACTTCCTCGTATGGTGTCTGATTTCCAAAAGCGTATTTTAGATGAAAAATGAGACATGGATTCTGATTTTATGGCCTACCATAGCTTAGTGCTGCTACAGATTAATTCTCCTGCATTAGTTGGTGTGAGCTCCACAGTTCCTTTCTGCGCGAAGACCACTTGTTTGATTGATTTGTTTCTTTTTTATATCTATATAAATATGTAGATGTATTTTTACTTTCAGAAATCTTTTTGTTACACGACAAGACTCTTGTATAAGAACGATGATATTTTTGTTTAGATAAAATTTGCCATCCATTTCTGTTTTAATGTGAGAAAAGTTAAAGACCCTAATCCCTATGATATTTTTCATTTGTTATCATCTAATTAAAGTTTCCTTTTGTTTGGGTGTAGCAGCCTAGCACAGTATTCCGAGTGGCTATTCCTGTGTAAATTTGCGTCATCCTCATTTTGATGGCCGTTGCATTACTATAGTTCTTAGAAAATACTTCGATTATAAAATCCTCACGATCTACACTATAAGGTACATTTTTCATTTTAAGACTGGTACATTGAGCGACAACTCAGTTAACAAACGATACAAACGGTGAAATCTTCACACTGTAAAACATTGAAAATACAAACACAAAGCAAGCTCAAGAGAGATGAACAGAAAACTGAAGCAAAGTTTCGACGCCATCTGTTGTTCCCTGGTCGCCAGGGTACAGTGTCTGAACTGCTGCAAAGCCACGTGCATTCTCGTATTTACCAGTTCCTCCAATTACTGCAATATGTGACTCCGGTGCAGCAGTACGATGCACACCAAAGAAGCTTATGGTGTCATCGGTGTGATCTCCTCCCTCAAAAATAGCAGTCATAACAACGGTCTTACTCGTTCCATCTTGTGAGCTAGCCACATAAAAACCCTGGGCACGTCCCATCATAGCAGATCCAATCTCATGACCTTCAGTCAGCTCATCATCTATGACTGTGGTCGTACCAAAGAGAAGGTTCTCAAGAGTTGTACCTGTTGGTAAGTCTCCAGCATTGACAAAAGGAATATCACCGCTTGGTGCACTGGCCCCATAAGGGTTAGCATTGTTTTGAACAATTGTGGTGGAGGTACCACTAAGTCCCGCAACATATGGTACATTGTTGTTGTTGAACAGGTTACTCGCGCTTTCTGGTAAGGGCAATGCACCTTGGATTGGAAATATATCCTTGTTTGGCCTTGCAAATGGTAGCTGGCCACTAGCAGCTGTGCTGGAAACGACACCAGTAACTATTCGTACTGACGGTTTGGTCCCACCAACTATATCATGCATGAAGAATGTTAAGGGGTGGGCCCCTATGGCAGAAGTGGTTGCACCAGTGCCAGCTGTGTTGGGTCCAATTGGAGTTGCTGGAGATAGAGCAGCTGGCGCAGTGGCTGTGGCATCTGTTGCAGGTTCAGTGGTAGTAGCAGGTCCCACAGGGCTCACTGGCCCTGATGGCACTACTATTGGGTCAGTCGGTGGGTCAACCGGGGCTGGTAAAGGTTCTGAAGGCTGAGGTGGAATGACTGGTGGCAAGACAGCATCTGCTGGTTGTGATTGTTCATCAAGTATTCGAGTAGCGTCAGAGAAATGAAATATAGTTGAGAGGAGCATTAGGTACAGTATGGCTTTTGGTGTCATAGCCATGTTGGTTGTTTGGGATGCTTGAATAGTTTGTGATGTGATAGTGGAGAAGAGAGAATAGGGTAGTTCTTGGATTGAAAATGAAGAAGAAAACTCTATAAATAAGAGATGTGAGAGAGTGTTTTGGTTTTGTTGATACACAAGAATTGAGTGGAGTTGGTCTTCATGTTGTATTAGTTGATACCAGAACCTCCTTTGCAGTAGGAATAGTTAGAATTTAGGAACGCCAGAATTGTTTCCCATCGTACTACAGAAATGCGAATGGATTGCTAATAACGTACAAAAGAAAGAAAATAAATTAGTAAAAGACTAAAGGTGATTTGTTTCATTTGTTCTTGCTTGTATATAAAGTGGTCCAGTTTGACCCTTAGAGAAACTCCAAGTAGATAACAAATACCAATCCTCTTCTAGCCATCGGCGCCAACATGAGAAGAGCCAGTTCCTTTTACCTTTATACTTGGTGGAAATATAGAAGTACTATACATGTCAAAGGTTGGCGCAACCAATACCATTCTTCTACAAAAGTTTTTTGCACCAAGATAATAATTTACAAATAGACCAAATTCAAGCAGTAAAATGCACATGAATTTACTTCAAAGCTGGACAATTTTTCTGATCTGACTCGCACCAATTCATGTGATTACTAGATAAAGACAGAATAAATCCAGCAAGTGGCACATAGGCATATAGATGAGGTAGATAAGGATTACCGTGATATACAGAGCAAGTCCAAGTGGAAATGTTAATTAACTTACAAATTACCGATATCACATTGAACTGACTAATTACGGAACTTTAACAATACATAAAATGGAACCTACTTTTAGACTTTATTTCTCTACTCAGTAGCAATAAACTCGGTGACAAGCTCACACAAGAGATCTTCATGCAACATGCTCTCGATCTCATTTCCAACCAAATTTACCCCTCTTCCTATTATCCCTGACCACCTAGTTTCTAGTAACATCTCTTCACCACCACACTCTATCTCTTTTCTCCTCGTCACTACTCTTCCCCACACATCCTCCGCAAGCCTGTCTCTCCCCCACTTGGGTCTAAAGGCAGTTAACATCTTCCACTCCTCCATCCATGAACCAATAATCTCAGACAAAATGGAATTTATCAAATCAAATAGCAACTTTCTCTCTGATTTTGGCCAGAGAACCAGATAACCATACTTCTTTTCTAGTCTGGTGAAAATACTGGGGCCCACAGGACAGTCCAGAGAGTAGCACATACCGAGCAGCTCATCTGGGGTAGAAGCATGCCCTCCTAGGTCAGTTACCATGCCAAGTAAGTATGAGAAATCTCTCTCTTCTTCATCCCTGAAATGTTCTCTGTTTGATAACTCAAGGCTTTTAGTTTGCTCGGTGTTATTGTCTTCTTCATCACTTAAAGGGAAAACGTCGCCTTGTTCTCCAACAGAATCCATTTTTAGGAGATTGAGTTGCATCCTCAACTCTGTAATTGTTACTTTCAAATTAAAAATCAAGTTATGTTGTAGAAACCATTTACAGGTTTACGCTGATTTATTCATACAAAAATCAAAAGAAATACTCCGCCCATAACTCATATTTTCCATGCATGAGTTGGATGAGCTGCCAAACCTCAACTAAAGCATATTGCCTATCTTTTTCTTTCTCTTTTTCATATTAATTTGGGGCACCAAGAAACTAACAAATAACAATTGATATTTCTGAAACAATTAGCTTGCCTTGTAGGTCGGCACTGATTTTCTCAAAGCAGCCTGAAGTCGAAGTTTCCTCATTTTCTAGGTCTGCAACTTCTTCAAAAGGAGACTCCAGTGTCGAACTTGGGCTTGGCTGTTCTCCTTCTTTTAAAAAAACTCTATGCTCCATTACCTCCTACAAAAATAAAATACAGATTAAGTTCTGTAACCAAATTACTAACTCAAAAACTACAACAACAAATCTCAGAACTTCATGGTACATCATGGAACCAGGCACACACCAAGCTGAGTTATACAAAACAACAACAAAGCCTTTAATCCCAAATAAATTGGGGTAGGCTAGAAATGAAACCCAATCGGAAAACATAAGATCAAATAAATTGGGGGTAATGCACACACCAAGCTGAGTTATGTTCACGTAAAAAGATACCTGTTCCTCAGTGACATCGTGTGGCATGGGGCTGGCAACATCCTTGTCCTTCATTATTGTAGTGTCCATTACCAGTAGCTTTGCCTCAATCATAATCGTATTCTCAAAAGGAATAATTTCCCCAGTACTAGTATCCTTAGGGGGATCTACCTCCCCGATTTTCATTTCATCTGTATAATTCGGTTTCAGCTGTTCCGAATTTACATGTATCTCCCTCTCAGTCAGAACACTCTCCTCACCCTCTGAAACATCACTTGTATGAGTTTTCTCCCCCTTCAAACCCTTCACAGGCCCCACATTAAGCACATCTTTAAGCATGCCAAACTCACTGGCACGGGATGCACGTCTCCGATGACCCGATCTGTGGCTTACACGTGCATGGGATGATGATGGTAGGGACTTGGACCTTGGTAAGTTTCTAATGTTACCATCCTTCCGACCATCAATACTGCTGATACCCAAAATGCATTTATCCTTGCGTGACTTGTCAGATAATGCCAGCATCTCCCCTAGTGTGTTTGAGCCGCCACCAGGAAGTGGTCCCGCCTCATCAGTCAAACGGGTTGTTTTCCATCTGTCGGACAAACGCTTCCTTGCTTCTTTGCTGACTGATGACTCAACATGGTGGACCTTCGGAGATGCATAGTAGCTACTTTCATCATACAAGGGATTTAATTCATACAGAGGGTCCGCAATGGGCATGTGGTCAGGTTTTGCAGTGACAGCGCGTCTCATCTGTCTTGTGACTTGACGTGCTATTTCTCTGGAGCTCTTTGCTCTCTTGCCAACAAAAGGGTCTTCATCATTGGTAAATCTTGACAGTGCACCAACCTCTGGATAAAGCACCGGAAAACCCCTGCTCCAGATGTCTTTCGGGTTTTGTCTAGGCTTGGCTTTAGCACAACGATATTAGTCGGTCTCATACATTTCTCAGCCCTCACCTTATAGTTCGATTTTATTGGCTTCTCAAATGTTAAAGAAACAAAATTGTCATCTTCATGTGGATGGCTAGAGAGATGATTCCCATTTTTCCTATAATGGAAATCACTTTCACTCTCAAAATCTTGACCTATTTCCATATTGATTCCAGGGGCTCGCCTGCATGAAGGTTTTAGTATTGTGATCTGGCTTGCACTCCGGGGAGGTGATGGGGGTAAAAAGGTCAAATCCTTGAGTTGTTTCGAGAACATAGAATTTGGCTCGCTCAAAAATTCGAGAAGTGCATCCCTGTTAGACTCTAAAGCCTCTATTGTATCATTGAACTCTCTAGATCTGTGCAATTGTTCCTCAGTCGAGAGACGTTTTGCCTCAGCAAACTTCTTGCGCACAAACTCCACTTCAGGTGAGCTGTTCTTGCTCTGAACAGGACTTGAATGAAGCTTCTTCTTTGCCTTTCTTGCCTCTGTGATTTCAAACACGTCCTTGAATTCTGGCAACTCATCTTCAGTGAAAACAAACCTCTCATGATAAATTGAAGGTTCATCGTGTACAGTTTCTGGTGAGGCTACTACTTTCTTCTTTTGGCAGTGAGGCCCCCTGTGTTCAGGGAAAGGCTTTTGGGGAGGCGGAGGAGGTAAGGTGTCTAAGCCCATTAACCTTGCAATGACACCTGGTGAAGGGTCTCTGGTTTTCTTTTCTTTCATAATTAATTCCTCCTCGATTAGACATCTCATAGGCACACCAACAGATTTCTTAGATGAGCTCCGTGCAAGATCTGGAGAGATCTGTGAATAAAAAGAGAGTTCAAATTATGTAGCAGCCAATTGGGATGAGAGATGAATAAAATTGATGTAGTTTTTGGTGATGCAGCAAACTTGAACACATTTAATGGAGCATAAAAAAATGAAAAAGAGGGGAGAAAAGAAAACCATACTATCCTCCAAAACTTATGTGTATAGCTTGTCATGCATAGCATATTATTTAGCAGTCAGCACAGAACACATGTTTTCAGAAAATAGGACATCTTATGCATAGCAAGGTTTCCTTTCCTTTTTCAGTAAAATCAGTTAACACTAAATGCTATTTATGTGGCACATCTCATTGACTTATTTGAAGAAATTTACATACCGAATAACAATCTTGTGATACAGAAGATGAAACCACCATCTGTTTCTTGAGATGAGTTGATCCTGAAATTCAAAAAAAAAATAGATAAGTCCAATAGATGACATAGGACTAGCATGAGAACTAAAATTTACATTATTTCACTCTAATTTCATTCATAACCAAACAAATTGGCATCTAAGTGTTGAGAGAGTTGTTGTTAAAAAAAAAAAAAACTGTTCCATGGACTCAATACTTTCAGCTGAAATTTTGAAAAATTACTAAACTGAAACCGGGGCTGGGTAATGTTAGTATGTGAAAGTTTCAACTTTTGTACACAAAAAGACGCCAGGTGATCAGTTAATTAAATGATATCTCAGTAATATAGCTAAAGACAACCTCCAAGTAAATCCAGTAGCACCAATCATCTATATACTTATCCAATGTATTAACAAATCCCTACTTGCATCAATGAAAATTGAAAATTATAAAACCTCACATAACTTTATGAGGTCACAATAACAGTTCAAAAGAAAAAGTCGCGTTTAGGTTCAAATTTCTTAAAAAACTAATGTTACAGAAATGGTCGAATTTGACAACTCCTCCAGTCGTCCGTAAAAAAAAAAAGAAAAAAAAAAAAGAACAAACTCGGAAGAATCCAATGCTACTTCACATTAATAATCTTGAAAAAGAAAAAGCACTCCCCGGAATTTGAAAATTAAAAATTGCAATCCATATACCTCTTTCTCCACCGCGAGATCTACCGTTGTTCCCTCGGTACATCTCTCTCATCTTGCTATCAAAACCCAAATTTGTCAAGGGAAAACACTCATGGGATGAAATCTCAGATTATGTTCGGAATTTGAACTCGTTGGGCCATGGCATGGCTCGAAAGACGAGATCGAACGGACACCTCGAGAAGACAGCTCTGGATTTTCAGAGAAAAGAAAGAGAGGCCAATAAATGAAGCGTCGATAGGAAGGAGAGAGAGAGGGGGGTGGGGTGTGTCATGTGTGTCTCTAATAGCTTCTATTTTGTTTCTCTCTCTATCTCCATCTAGTCTACACTCTACAGAATGATTAACGAGTATCACTTGCGCTGTTTGTTTTTGGTCTCTTTCCGTTTAAATTAAATTAATGTTTGAAATTTGAAACTCTATTGCTCTCTCTCTGAGTCTGACGAACTAGTTCTAAGCACGGTACTCGTACACTAATAGTCAATCAATAGATCTAAAGTGCACCGCTCAATGCAAACCGGGTCCATACAAAATAATGAATACATCATTGGAATATATTTATTATTTACCCCCACAAAACCTGACCAGAACACAGTATTAGTATACATCCTGATCCTGACTGGCATTTGGAGTGAATAGTGGTGGATACAGTGATTGCGTGAACCTTCCTAAAAATAAACGTGGGCCCGACATGTCAGTGAGTATAAATCCCTTTCAACATATGGACCCAGTTTGACAAGAAACGGGTTGTACGGGCGGGGTACGTGCGAATGGCGTGTATTGTGTGGAAGGGTACGATGGTAATGTTACCAGCCGGAGCAGGGACCGCCTGGCCGCCTGAGACTCCGCTGGGGAGTGGGGGGCCTCTGCCCTCAACGAAAGAGATCACAAGTCACGGGAGGACGGGACTCAAGTGTCAATGTGTGGTTTGTGTGGGGCCCGCCCGCCTTTCATTTGGTCCTTTTAACGGACTCCTCTCCGTTTCACCAGAACAGGAGACTGGAGAGTTGGACTCTGCCCCTAGGCCTAGCCACCTAGTCACCTACTCACCTAGTTATAAATAAATTATATTTTAATATTTTATGGTTTGGGCCTTAGGGCAGGGGGAGCTTGTTATAATGTTATTGGCTTATTGCACAACAGAGCATCAATTTAGAAAGAAGTTAAGAATGTTTTGATTTCCAAGAAACGTGAACTTCCATTTCCAATTTAGTTTTTTTTTTATTTTGGTAAATTTTTCATATGCTTGTTTACCTTTCCTGAAACTGATGAATTGCTAATTTGCTATGCTGCATTGTTTCCATCAGTCAATAAAATGTCCCGTTAACCAATTTTTCATTTTTTTTACATTAAATTAATCTATTTAATTTTTCCATTTTGTTAAAAAACATTTTCCTTTATTTGCAGACATACCAACAAGATTTGTTTTCCCAAATTGACTTTACAATGATAGCATCGGTTAGCAAGGATATTGAAAAGAAAACTAAACGTATGCATCTCATTATGATTCATTCATGATAGCGCATTTAATGATACATATGTCGATAATATTCAAATTAAAAAAAAAACTTAAATTGTGATGCATCTCTACGTGTCAAATTGGAACCATGCGAAATTGTGGACGTCATGCGCCTTAAATTTTACATATTAAATTATGAATTAATAGATGATGAGCAGGGGCGGAGTCAGAGACTCTAATAGAGGCAAAAATTAAAAAAATAATTTAGGAGTCAAAATTTAAAAAATTTCTTCAACATAAATATATATTTTTTAAATATATAAAAATAAAAAGTATTTTTTTTATTTTGACCAGGGGTCAACTGTTTCCCTCTGCCATTGAATGCCTCTGCCCCTCATGATGGGACACATTTTTAATCAATTAGACATACATAATATATAACTTAATAAACTAGTTTTGTAAGAAATAGCGCAATATTACTAGCCGAGAACAAACACAAAAAGTATAGATTTTAAAATCTAACTGATGTTATAAAATTAATGATAGATGTTTCACCTCCTTCACCTCCTCTCATAATGATAGAAATTTTTCATTCTCTTCACCTTCTTCTTAATTCTAGATTTAATTTTGTATTAACTTTCTCCTTTATTACATGATGTTTCTCTAGCCTATAAATAGAGGCTTGTATGTTGTTGATGGTGATATATTCCTAAAAGAGATAATATAGAAATAAGATTTTAGCCTCTCATAATTTTTGTCTTCTATCTTTATTTTATAACACGCTATCAGCACGAATTCGCTCTAGTCGAGTTGTGGCGGAAATTTATTTTATAGTAGAAGCACGAGATCGACATAATCAGATTATCGTAAGATTATCTCTAAAAAGAGATACACTTTACATTATATTTTATCATTTTACCATTAATTATAATATCTATTTTCTTGATGAAATTATTCTTATATTGGATGAGACTAATATTTTCATTCCTCGAAGAGAATGATAAAATAAGTAAATACCAGAAATATTTTTATTATTTATTCAATAACCAGAAGTTATTGATACTTTTAATGGCTAGAAGTCATTGTATATGATAATTGAAAGTTTTAACAAAATGTGTTACAATTGATAACCCGAAGTTATCGATTTACTTAATAACCAGAAGTTATTATTTTATTCAACTAAAATGATAACCAGAAGTTATCATTAGATAAATAAATAAATGTAATGTCTCTAATCTTTCTCTTAATGACCTGAAGTTATTAATATTTTTTTCTTTAGTAATTTTCATAAATGGATGTTCGATTAAATTTATTAATATTAGTAGTATTTTTATTTTATAGTCCTTATGGCAAATCTTACTAAACTTGAATTCGTTGCCCTTGAATATATCGGGCAATAACTATCTCCCATGGACTCTCGATGTTGAGATTCATCTTACCGCAAATAATCTTGGAGATATAATAAAAGATAAGGCTTCCCCGCAGGAGAAAGCCAAAGCAATAATATTCCTCCGTCATCATCTCCATGAGGATTTAAAAACTTAATATTTAACGGTGAAAGATCCGTTAGAATTGTAGAAAAATCTAAAAGAAAGATATGACCATAAAAAATAAGTGTTCTTCCCAAAAGCTCGTTATGAATCGATTCATTTAAGGTTGCATGATTTTAAATTTGTGGGTGAATATAATTCCGTAATGTTTCGCATAACATCTGACTTAAAATTATGCGGAGAAAAGATTACTGATGAAGACATGTTAGAAAAAATATTTTTCACATTTCATGCTTCGAATTTACTCTTGCAGCAGCAATATCGGGAGCGTGATTTTAAAAAATATTCAGAATTGATATAATGTCTTCTCGTTGCGGAAAAAAATAATGAGGTTCTCATGAAAAATTATCAATCACGGCCCACTGACTCTAGTCCATTTCCTGAAGAAAATGCGACAGCATTCCCTGAAGCGAATGCAACATCATTTAAAGGAAATCATAGTCGATGATATGGTCGCGTCCCCCAGAAGAGGTCGTGGACGTGGTCGCAATAATGTTTGGCGACGTGAATGTTATGATTTCAAATCAAATGACAACAATGTGGGGAGATATGAAAAAGAAAAAAATTCACCATCTTTTAAAAAGTCTGAAAGTAGTTGTTATAGATGTGGTATTACAAATCATTGGTCACGTACATATCGTACTCCTAAATATTTAGTTAAAATTTATCAAGCGTCCATCAAGAAAAAGGGAAAAGAAGTAGAAATAAATTTTATTGAAAATGAGTCAAGTGGTATACTCATGGATACACGGCTAGATGTTTTTTATTTCTTTGAGAATGTTGATAAAGAAATAGATATTATGAACTAAGTTTTTTTTATTTATTTTACTTCAGTTTTATGTTGTAAGTTTATGTTTCTCATGAATAAAATTAGTTTTTTTAAAAAGTAAAAAATATTTTTTCTCAATTGTCTCCTACAGAGATACATGTTAATATAATTTCTGATATTAGTAACTTAATTGAATGCTCTGGAATAGCTTATATTTTGTTACCTGAAGGAATAAAATTAATTATAAATGACGCATTATACTCTAGTAAATCCAGAAGAAATTTACTAAGTTTTAAAGATATTCAGCGTAATGGTTATCATATCGAAACCATGACTGAAAATAACATTAAATATCTTCAAATTACAATGATTAAGTATGGTTAGAAGATCTTATTGGAAAAGATGGAAGCTTTATCATCTGGACTATATTGTACGAACATAAGTTCAATAGAATCAAATATGATCAGTAACCAGAAGTTACATGACACGAAAATATTTACTCTGTGTCATGACAGGTTAGGTCATCCAGGTAATATTATGATGAGGAGAATAATTGAAAGTGCAAATGGGCATCCCCTAAAGGACCTGAAGATCCTATTATCAAAAGATTTATCATGTGTAACATGCTCTCTTGGAAAATTGATAATTAGGTCATCTAAAAATAAAATTGAAAATGAATCTCTTTTATTTCTATAGAGAATTCAAGGAGATATTTGTGGGCATATTTCTCCTCCATGTGGACTATTTAGATATTTTATAGTTTTAATTGATGCATCAACTCTATGGTCACATGTTTGCCTATTAGTTAAAAGAAATGTTGTATTTGCTAGGCTATTAGCACAAATAATCCAATTGAGAGCAAATTTTCCGGATTACCAAATTAAGAGTATTCGGCTTGATAATGCAGGAGAGTTTACATCTCAATCTTTTTAATGATTATTGTATGTCAATTGGGATTAAGGTAGAACATTCAGTTGCTCATGTACATACATAAAATGGTTTAGCTGAATCATTAATTAAAATATTACAACTGATTGCTAGACCATTACTTATGAAATGTAATCTACCATCTTCTACATGGGGACATAACATATTACATACTGCTGCACTTATTAGATTAAGACAAACTGCATCTCATAAATTTTCTCCATTACAATTGATCTCTGGAAGATAATCAAACTTGTCTCATCTTAAATTTTTTTGGTTGTGCTATGTATGTTCCAATTTCTCCTCCACAACGCACAAAAATGGGATCACAAAGAAGATTGGAAATTTATGTTGGTTTTCACTCTCCATCAATTATTAAATATTTAGAACCATTAACTAGAAATGTTTTTACAACTCGTTTTGCTGATTATCAATTTGATGAGACAATATTCTCAATCTTAGGAGGAGAAAAAGAAAAGATGAAAAAACAAGTAACTTGGAATGTATCATCAATATCTTATCTTGATCCCCGGAGTGGTTAATGTGAACTGGAAGTTCAAAAGATTATACATTTACAAAGAATAGCAAATGAGTTACCAGATGCATTTATAGATACAAAAAGAGTGACTAAATCACATGCACTTGATCGAATTGATATAACCCCAGCAGAGGTTACTATATAAAGAAAATGTGGAAGACCAATCGGTTCCAAAGACAAAAATCCATGAAATAAAAAAGAGCAGAATAATACAATTGGTGTAACTCCAACAGAATTTACTGATAAAATCCCTGAAGAGATTGTCAGTAAAATCCCAAAAGAGATTGGAAGTAGAACCCCAGAAGAGGTCGTTGATAAAGTTCCAGAAGAAACTCATGCACCGAATGATTATGAGATCTCAATAAATTATGTACATAATGGTATAATATGGAACCGAAATGAAACACGTGTTGATGAAATTTTTGTATATGCTATAGCAATTGAAGTGATAAATGAGGAAGATTATGTGCCAAAAACTCTAAAAGAGTGTATGCACAGAAATGATTGGCCAAAATGGAAAGATGCCCTGAAGGCTGAATTAGATTCGCTTGAAAAGCGAAATGTTTTTGGACCTATAATACTAACCCCTAAAAATGTTAACCCTGTAGGTTACAAGTGGGTATTTACAATAAAAAGAAATGAGAAAAATGAGATTGTGAGATATAAAGCAAGGCTGATGGCACAAGGTTTTACATAAATACCATGAGTTGATTATGAAGAAACATATTCACCTGTAGTGGATGCAATAACTCTTCGATTTTTAATCAGTCTCACAATTACTGAGAACCTTCAAATGCGTCTCATGGATGTTGTCACAATCTATTTGTATGGATCACTCGATAATGATATCTATATGAAAGTCCTTGAAGGATTAAAAATGTCTGAAGCATTTAAATCAAAATCTCGAGAAATGTATTCTATAAAGTTAAAACGATCATTGTATGGGTCAAATGTGACAGAAGGATAAATCAAAGAAGGATATATCAAAGGTGACAGAACCAAGCACATCTCGCCGAAGTTCTTCTCAACACATGATTTACAGAAGAATGATTTGATAAATGTTTGTCAAATCAGATAAAGCGATAATTTGGCGGACTTATTCACAAAATCATTGCCAAGAAATATTTTTGAGTTGCTTTCACATAAGATTGACATTCATCACTTAAAAGATGTACATTAAAATGAGGGGGAGTATTATACACGTTGTATTTTTTTTCTCTTCACTAAGTTTTGTCCCATTGGGTTTTCTTAGTAAGGTTTTTAATGAGGCAACATAACTGATCCAAAAGTATCAGTTAAATCAAGTTGGTCCTGAAGTACCAAAATTTAATATTTATCTAGTAGTACAATATTAATAGTGTATAATATAAGGCGAAACATCTAAGATGGGAGTGTTATAAAATTAATGATAGATGTTTCACTTCCTCCACCTCCTCTCATAATGATAGAAGTTTTTCATTTTTCTTCACCTTCTCCTTAATTCTAGATTTAATTTTGTATTAACTTTCTCCTTTATTACATGATGTTTCTCTAGCTTATAAATAGAGGCTTGTATGTTGTTGATGGTGATATATCCCTAGAAGAGATAATATAGAAATAAGATTTTAGCCTCTCACAACTTTTGTTTTCTATCTTTATTTTATAACGGCTGAAAAAATTTTGTTGGTCATTTTTCGAGTTGTTATCATCATTAATATCTTCTAATGATGGGAAATTAAGAGATTTTGTACTATGAGCAAAAGTGGGGAGCTTCGGCTGCTTTAATTAGGGCCCAAGTTTGGGATTTTTTGCTTAAATAACTTTGAATAGTAACTAATTTATTAATTTACGTTAATAATTACGTGCTCAACTCATTTTCACAAATGTCATGATAAAGGTGTAACTCGGGCTCACGCCCTTCAAAGTGTATTTTTCGTGCCCGACGGCTGACCGTGTCTAACCAAAATTGAAGGGCTCAAGCCTAACTCACGCCTTTTAATTGACCTATCACAAAGAACTTTTCGGATTGTATTTAAACGTCTCAATTGGAGTTTCCTATTAAAAGTTATAAACGTTTAAATATTAAATTTTCAACTTATCAACACATATTTAAAAAAAAATTCAACTCACTACTCATTATATATAACAAATAATTAAAATTATATTTATATTTTTAATTCAATATATAAATATAATTTTAATCATTTATATATGTAAATAGTTCAAATTAATTAAAGTTATATTTACTTTTTTAAGTAATTAAAAAATTTCATTATCGATAGGTTAGCTATTAATTATTTTTTGAAGCATTTAGACTCGTTTCATTATTTATATATATGATAATTATTATTTAGTATTTTATATTATTATAATGAGTAGTGGGCTGAAGAATTTCTAAATATGTGTTGATGAGCTGAAAATCTGATCTTAAGATGTTTATACTTTTTATAGGAAATTTCGATCGGGGCGTTTAAATATAATCTGGAAAGTTCACGGAAAGATCTATATATTAGATTTATTAAAGGGCGTAAGCTGGACTTGCGTAATTTAAGTTTGAACTGAAGGGCGTAAGCTGGACTTGCGTCATTCAAGTTTGAACTGAAGGGCGTAAGTTGAGTTTGCGCTATACAATCTTAGTTAGATGCGGTTAACTGTCGGATATGAAAAAAACACTTTAAAGAGTGTGAATTTGAATACATTTTTATTATGATTATCTATGAAAATAAATTGAGTGCGTGATCATTACCCCAAGTTGCCGTTTTTGGTGGTTGCAAAAATAACTCAGCACTGTTAGTCTGTTACTTGGAAGAAAAACAAAAAATAGCCAATTACCAGTTCAGGAAAAGCAACTTTATCCCTCACCATAAAATATAAATGACTGTCCTGATCTCCTGTGATGCTAACTTTTATCGACTGATCGTGTCTGATTTCAAAATGTAAATGCTTTGTCGCTTTCTTAGCCAGCGTTATTGACTTGTTCAAGTTCAAGGTGCCTAAATCAACCATGAGAGGTTCATTTTTAATTCATAATAATTCCAAACAAACTACACCTTTTCATACCGCATCGATTCTTCCTGCTGTCTTTTTGATCGGTTCCTGTGTTTTTTTTTTATTTCTTCATCGTCTCATCCATTTCTCTACAAAGCAATATTAAACAGGCACAGTTTTTTCGTCGTAAAAATTAGCACGATTCTTGTTCGAAAATATATATAATTAAGTCATCGTATACAAAATCCAGGACATTGTTTCGAGATAGCAATCGGATTTAGAGACCTGTCTGTCACACGATAATATATCGTCTTTCGTGCAGCATAAACAAGATTTTTGCACACCAGTTTAAAGAAAGTGGATCGATTTCATCCTATTTTTATTGCAATTTGTGTTCTGATACTTTTAAATTATACGTATTTAATGTTCAAATACTTGCGGATTCATATTAAAAATTAGGAAAATTTAGATACACGTCACTCCAAAACTGCAAATGTAGAAAATATCGCTCCAAATAATTGAAAAGATTATTATTATATATTTTTTTAACATATATCCTGTCTCACCAAGACATTTGCTCCCACAGATTGTCTATCTCACCGTTCGTTCATCTCAATCCAACGATCCAAAATTCAAAATTCAAAAACAGAAAATCTCACGGATTACCAACTTTTTTTCATATGTTTTCATGTATAAAAAGAGAGATGAGAGACAGAGAGAGAAACAAAAAGAACGAATAGATCAGATAGAAGAAATAAAAATCGAAATCCAACCATCTCAACTTCAAACGGTCATAATTTTTGATAGGAAACTCCAATTGAGGGATGCTACGCGGCCACGGAAAGCTTACGACGAGATCTACAAGGTTAACACTATCCCCATTTTCAGGAGCCAAAAAAACATCATCTTGACTCTCAAAAACGCATTTGAAGTTTTTAGTTCAGTTTTTTTTTGTTTTTTCTTAGAAATTGTATAGGATTTCATATTATTGAGTAATCAAGATGTATTGTTCAGTAAATATTTTTTTCATTGTATGAGTCATTGTATTTCTTTTATATTAATTATTGAATGAAGAATATGATGTATGTCACAATGCTTATCATTTGTCATTTGTTCTTATATAATTTACTATTCTTAGTTTTTTTTTCATCTGTATAGAAATTTAAATTTATAAAAAAAATATTTGCTAACGGTTTATTAGTAAAAATCGTTAGTAAAAATTCCAAAAAATTAAAAATCCTTTGCTAACGGTTTATTAGCAAAAATTCAAAAAAAAATCGCAACACCCTTTGCTAACGGTTTTTTAGCAAAAATCGTTAGCAAAACTTAAAAAAAAAACTCGCAACACCCTTTGCTAACGGTTTTTGGCTAAAAATCATTAGCAAATATCCGTCCAACGCTCTTATTTTCCTAACGGTTGCTTATACTTTTCCTAACCCTCCATTACTAACGGTTGCTTATACTTTTCCTAACCCTCCATTACTAACGGTTGCAAAACCATTAGTAAATTACATTAAAAACCGTTAGTAAAGCGCAGTTCTACTGTAGCGGTAGGTTCATCTTCTTGTGTAAGTCAGAAAACAAAAGATTAAAAGGAGAGAATAGAAAAATGAGAGTGAGAAAGAAGAGAGGTAGAATGATTATATGTTCTAGCAATAAAAACACTCTTGTAATCTCTTATAATCTACTTAATTAATAGTAAATTTGTCGGTTGTTTAACTTTCGGTGGAGTAGGCTCGATCGAACCACTTAATCTCTTATTTTGTCTCATCTTATGTACTTGTTGAACTTGACATATTCCATGGTAACATCTCTTACTCTATTGTAATTATTTAGTTGTGTGTAAGTTTGGATTTGTTTCTAATTTATCGGGTTCCTTCGAGGATTGAGGGCTATTTTTGGGGCTTATTTGTGGGTTTCTTATAGTTGGTACACATTGTACCAGTATTAGAGTGTTAAAATAACTCATTCGGGTTAGATCCGACCCGTCTGACCCGTTGTCGCGATCCGCCCCGACCTAATCCGTGCTCAAACCAGTCAGACCCATGACCTGTTAGAACTGGCGGGTCTAGCACGAGCGCGGGCAAAAAAAATAAAAAAAAAATCGTGCTAGACCCAACCCGTTTTAGACCCGTCCTAACCCGACTCGACCAGTCCTACCCGTGATAACCCGTGCCCGACCCAACCCGTCCCGAGAAACCCGGGAATAAAACCCAGAAAACTTGGGAATAAAACCCAAGAATCCAACCCGTCCGACCTAACCCACTTTACCCGTTTAACCCGCTGAAATTTAAAAAAAAATCAAAAAATTCAAAAAAATCAAAAAAATTAAAAATAAAATAAAAATCATAATTCATTTTTTTTCCTATAAATACCACCTCATATCATCTCATATCCTCTAATAAACAACTTCATTTTTTCTGTCTTCTCAACTCTCCAAAACAAACTCTCTCTCTCGTTAATTCGTTAATTGTTAAATATTAGCAATTCTCTAATTATAATATTATAGTAATTTTGTTATATTATCCTGAAAAAAAATCAAAAATATTTATATTAGTGTTATTTAGTTATTATTGTCAATTTAGCATTCATTATATTATCTGTCGTTAATTCATTTTAAAGTTTTGGGGTTTCAACAATCTTTCGATTCCGACAAAAAAAAGGTTAGTTATTAGTATATATTATATTTTATAATTAGTTTATATTTTTTAGTAATTAGTTTTTTAAATATATATTTACATTTTTTTCATTCATTTCTTTTAATTAGTTTTTATTAAATTCTTTATTTTTTTATAATTAGTTATATTTTTAATTTATAATAATTAGTTATTTTTTTATAGAATATTATTTAATAATTAATTTTTTAAATAAATATTTACATTCTTTATTTTTTATCATCAGTTTCTTTTAATTATTTTTTTTGTTATATTCTTTATTTGTTGTTACATTTTTTATTTCATTAGTTATATTTTTAATTTGCAATAATTAATTCTTTTTTATATTTATAACGTTCATTATATTTTTTTAAATGTTTTTTTAGCAATATCAAATGACATCTCCCAATCCCTCTCATGTCGAAAAAATGGCACATCGATCGAGCGTTGAAATTTTTGATGAAGAAATGTCACGTTCTAACCCTCCGAACACATACTATCAACAAAAATTTAACCCTCTACATCCTTATTATCAACAAATTCCATCACAACCGCATGTTGATCCTAATTACAACCCGTAAATCACTTACTTTAGTGCCGGACAAGGTTCGATCTCATTTCCGTCAAGTTCCCAATATTCGTCAAGTTCTAATCAATATCCGTCAAGTTTCCAATATAATACTAATACAACAACTAGTGGTGGACTTCCACCGCTACATCCAACGAGTGCGGGATGTTCCACACCAACATCTGACTCAAGTATCTCGGAATCTCCGGTCGAATTCGGAGCTGACAAGAGAAGGAAGAGAGCTCCCCCAACTTATGATGCACCTTGGTGGCGCTACTACGAATAAACTTTAGGTCCTGACGGTGTTCTAATCAATGCACGATGTAAGCTAAGTAATTGTAAAATTTCGTACAATTATGTAATAAAAAATGGTTTAAGTCAATTTAAAAAATATGCCGATAAACACATAACAAAAAATGAAGAACCCCAAGAAAGACCTGATACCCGTATGGTACAAAGTTATTTGAATTCGGATGGTACTAGAACTCTTATCAAATATGACGAAAAAAATGTTAAATGAGTTTGCTCAATACATAGTGAAAAAAAGAACAACCAATAAGTATGGCATATTGTATCTATTTTGCCCGATTGGTAATTAGAGGTTGTGGTCAACCATAATACAAAAGGTTCAATCATAACAAAATGACATTTGAGTTAAAAAAAACAATATGTTGAACGAAAAAATAAATTATTGTCCATATTTGCAGTTGTAACAAATAAAATATCAATTATATATGATATATGGACCGTCGGTAAATATGTTCTTAGTTATAGTTGTGTTACCGCCCATTATTTTGATCATGATTGGATTTTGCAAAAAATAGTATTAAGTTTTTGAACCATGAATTATCCGCACGCCGCACAAATTATTTATCAAGCCATTATAAATTTATGCAATGAGTATAATTTGAAAAGAGATTTAGAGAACAAAATATTTTTAATTTCTTTTGATAATGCAAGCAATAATATTAAATCTATTGATTATTTTATACGTGCACTAAATCCAATTATGGATGGTAGAATGTTTCACCAAAAATGTGCATGTCATATTCTTAGTTTAACTGTTAAGGCGGGTTTGAAGACAAATTTCGTCAATAATTTAATTTGCAAATTTAAAGATGGTCTTCATCATATTTATTCTAACAATATAAGAAAATAAGATTTTCATGTCTTATATGGACGATTAAATTTGAGTAAGTTAAGAGTACTGCGGGACATAGATACACGTTGGATTTAACATATAGAATGTTGTACCGTGTCCTTCCATACAAATATGCTATAAGTGATATCCTACGTAACTCACCCGAGGGATTACCTTTATTATACTCCATGAAAGAATAAGACCAACTAGAACAACTTCACATATTTTTAAAAGTTTTCTTCAATATCAATTTTATAACACTAACCAATATCAATTTTCTGTTGTACAAGTTTCTAGTAGGGTGTACTAGTCCCGTTTTGTATATTAAGTGGTATTTAAAAATATGGCTCCAATGTATAATCATAGGTTCACTTTGTGCGAGAGAAGATATTGAATAAAACCATCACAACACCATACATTTCCAGTAAAACTAGATTGCAAATATTTTTACTAAAGCTCTTTCCCCTGATGTGTTTCAAGGACTAAGATGCAAGTTGACCTTAGATGAACTATTCGGTCCAACTTGAGAGAGTGTTGAAGATTTGATAGTTATAGCAATCAAACTACTCAAGGAAATATGAGAACAAAATGGAACAATCTGATACTTGATTTATCCCTTTTCTTTTATTGCATAATTACAATTTTTGAGTATTCGTTGCTATGTTCTATTTCATTACTAAAATGAGATTTGATCACTATGTGTATAAATTAGGCACCTGTCTCATATGAAAAAGATAAACATGGACGAGAAGTCGATAAATATTAAATAGGGAAGGGAATGGCCCAGAAATTCCGCAGCCCTGCATGGCTCTATGGCTGTATCCACAATTCCACATACCACATTCCATTCCATCCGGTCCTTCCCCAATCAAATGAGCAATCAAACTATGTATGATTGCGTGTACAAATAGCCATGAGTGACCCATGAACATTTTTGTCTTTGTCGCGGGCCCCACATCATCCTCCTCCCTCTGGCCTCTCTACAAACAGTCACAGACATGGGAAATTGGGAAACTTCACCTATCTATCCGGATCTTCTGTAACCACAGATACCAACCAACCATGGTGTTGTATGCGAATGCGGGCGCCTTCTTCCCTTCTCCAGAGTTCAGACTCCAGAGAGAAATATCACATCACATCACATCACATCACATCAAAACTGAAATTAAATGCCGATTCGACAACTGAGGACTGAGGAGTCCCCACTGCCCAGTCCAGGAAACGACAAGAGCTGGGCTCCGTTCCAATTCCATTAGGATTTACTTGGGCATTAGAAAAGCGAGCAACACGACTTTTTAGGTCTTATTTCATGTACGTCTTATTTATTATATTACCCACCTTAGTCAACCTATTTTAACTTGTGACATGCGCTGAAGTGATATAGATTCACGAATCTCATGTTACCATACCATACCATGCCATGCAGTGCATTCCCCCATTCCCATGCCTTCTTTGATCAAACCTCATTTTCTAGCTTTCCGCTTTCGTCTTTGCATGTGAAATTGTGAATGGTCGACGACGACGAGGGTAGAGACTTGATTTTAATGCTATATCGTTTTTCAATCATGCCAATCATGCAATCAATTGATCTATCACCTACGTATACCCCCACCCCCACATACATATATAGCGGAATACCCATTCTTATTATTTAAAAACAATTATCTGTTTTCATATGTATTTGCAATTTGTTTCTCTCATTTGAGCCATCTACTTTTTGATGCAACGTTAATTTCTAGATTATAAACAAAACTCAACTATCTGGCGCTAGAAACCAGTTTAATCAATAATGAAATAACTGATACCTGGATGATTAGATTCACATCAAGTAAGAAATATATATATTAATATGTTAATTCTGCTTACATTTAACAATTTTTCTGTGTGTTTGACAAATGATTTAAGTCTTTTAAAATATCAAAATTTTAACTTCTGGTTCTGGGGGATTTTATTTTCTCTATTCCGCTCAAATGTCATGTGAAAATAATTTGATCTTTTATTTCATATTAATTTACGAAGTATTAATGATGTACCAACATTAGTATATCGATCAATATGCTAACGGGACAAAAAGCTTCATATCAGAAATGTGAACGGCTTGGTACATTCTTCATATCAATATTTTGTTGAATACAACAATATACATTTTTATTTTTATTTTATTTTATTTTTTTTCGCGATGGCCTTGCTCAAAAATAATAAAATAATATAATGGTTGTGTTCCAAAAGGGCCATCTTTGAAATATCGAAGAAAAAAATAGTAAAAAGAATTCAAAGGTAGTAAATTTTAGTATTCTATGATATTACTGACATAAAAAATTTTAAGTAACTCAGATTGACATATTTGACATGAGGAATTAAAATTGAACCCTTTCGCATATCAGTACGGTAACATTAATAAGTTAGCAAAACTCTTAATTTATGTATTTCATTTTGATTTTACTTTCACCGTTTTGAATATTTTGGGCTGCAATTTTATTCTATTTTCCTGTCAAAAGGCCTGATATTGCTATTGACAAAGATGCTAGAAGGTTTCATTATGATTATCTCAGCTACCTCTGAGATAATACTATTTTTCTTTAAAGAAGCATATATCCCATATGATGCTGATGATGTACTTCCATAAAATAAAAGAAAGAACAACTTTTGTATACCAAAAATCTCTTCATTGGAAGACAAAAGATGCAACTTTTCCTGTTTTTCCTCTTTCTTTTCGGTGGGTTCCAGTAGTTTCTCAAGAGCAATTTCCATTAATTTACAAACGTACGGTTACTTGCGCATTACATATTACAATTAATATCACATATTATTTTGGGAAATACCCAACCGAAGAACAAACTATACAGCACAAATTAATATATTGCATTTGCATACACGGATACACCTCTCACCATCCGTTCGCAAATGCTTGGCGTCTAAGAAAATTGCCGCCCAAGTAGATAAAGTTAGAGAAATCGGTGCCAGTTTCGTTTCCATCGCACTAACAAGCACAAATATATTTTTTATTTATTTTTGTGGGACAAAATACACAAGGCAATGAGACACTACAAGAAAATACAACAGCTATATGGATAAAAAATTCATCATTAGCATCGAATTACTGATGCAACTGACAAAACTGCATGGGTAACCCATGCAGAAGAGTCTGATGTAATTTCGCTCGATGCTAATATCAATCTATAGCATGGGGCCGATGTTGTTTGCTCTTTGCATCAGAGCGCAAAGGGAACTGCATGGACTCAAAATTTGAGCGGCCCATGCAATATTTTCATTAACAACATTAAAATATGTATATGTGGCAAGTTGATTGGACATTTGACCTACTACGTGGCAAATTTTGATTGAAGATTTGATAGAGTGACTTTTCTTAAAATCTTTTGCATATCGCCCCCTCAGAAATTAATTTTTATTTGCATTAAAATATATGCAGTTTTGCATTCGTAATGATTATAAGTTTCTAATATAGATAATTAACGATTCATTTAGCACTACAAAAAATAACACAAGTATTAATTCACATAAATCACACCAATTATAAAGGCAGTATCAAAATTAAAAATTAAATTAAAATGTACCATCGGAACAGTTCGCAACTAAGGTCAATTGTTTATAAAACCTAACATTACACCCACATTCATGATATAAAACTACACAAATAAACCAACACGCAAATTCTATCAAAACAACCGTAAACACATCTATCATGTGATTCCAATATTGAAAGTTAGCCAAAAACCTAAATTAGCATAATATTATTCCCAAAATATCCACAAAAATCAAGTAGACACAAGCCAACGAAAGTTTGTTTGTTTAGTCTTGTTGCTCGTTGAGTGGTAGATGGACTTGGCCCTCTTGCGCACTATCGGTAGATGCATTGCCGACGAGCCCCCCTAAGCACAAATTCAAGTTTCTTATTATAAATTATAGATAATAGAAAATAGTGCTAAAATGAATAAAAAACACGTTAAATTGGAAGCAAGAACTCAAGAACTCAAAAATACGTTAATATGTCAACAATAACTCAAGAAGCTTAATAAAATTTGCATTACCCGCCAACAAAGCACCATAAATTACTACTTACCACACGATGGTAATCAGAGATGGATCAGATTACCTTAAAATCTTGTGCAACAGAGGAGATAATAACAAATCTAGATGCTACGCTTTCTCTGCTCAAAATAATATATAATAATATTTAAGCTGAGCTTGAAGCTTGAAATTAAAAAGGGATGAAGAAATTATTAAGAAGAGAAGAGAGATAGAGGATCGTGCCCTTTAGCAAGGTCATGTCGTCATCAGAGGAGATAATCACAAAGGAGTTCAAGTCAAGCGACGATTTGATGAAGACGATGAGAGGATCTGAAGTAGCAACCATCACTCATCAGCGATTAGGATTTGGGATTTATTAGTTACTTAGCTAGAGGCGATCGGGAGCAAGAAATGGAGAATGGAAGAAGGTAAAGCAACGCTTCGTAATATGCGCCAAAAAAATCGATCATCACCGTGTGCATTTGGCGGGGTTTCAAATTTGGACATCAAAATTTGGCGGGTCTAAAAATTCTGCATGGGCCTTTTTTTACTGGTAGATGCACATATAAAAAAGTTTCTGATGCACTACCAAACGTAAGTTGTATGGGCCGAAAATTTTATAAGCCCATACTATTTAGTTTACGCACCCATACAGTTTATATTGTCTGCATCGACCATACATAGAGATGCAATTGTATTTGAGTTATCCATACAATTGTAGCATTTTCTTGTAGTGAGAAACCATTATGTGTTATAATGGTGTACTCCAAACTTCCAAAGCATCGGTGCAACGAAAATAAAGATTGTAAATTAGAAAGAATGGAGCTTTAATACATGTTGTTAGTAATTGCACATTAGAAAAATAATTAAAGACTCTGGAATCTGAAAAAAAATCCCAAGATCAAATGGCTATCTTTATGTTTCCAAATTATACAAATAGAAATAATAAAAATGGAGCTTTAGTTTCACATTCCACGTAATTTTATTAATACATTACCACAGCCACTCTTTAAATATACATAATTTATCTTTATTCGAATAAAAATTCCGTTATTAGACGGGACGCTACTAGAAAAAAAATTTAGAAATGCCTATTTAGAACGGATTTTATAGAAAATAATTGCTAAAATATTTTAATGGCATGGTTGTAAAATTTATAAAACATTTAGAACATGTTTTATTAAAAAATAAGTTCTAAAGTTCAGGCATATTTCAGTTTTCAAAACTTAGAACCGGTTTCACAAACTAACCGCTCTAAAAAGTTTAAATAAGTGTTCAGTTGTATAGAGCACAATACACACACAGAGAGAAATTCGATTCCTTCTAGTGTCAGTAATGAGAAATAGAGAGAAAGAAAGCAAAACAGAAAGAAGAGGCTGTTAAATCGATTGATCTCAGTATTTCACTTGAGAACTCGATTCATTTACTCCAATTGTTTGTCTAGAGGTAAGTTCTAAGCTCTGTCCTTTATTAATTGGGAGTTAGCAAGCTCAATTCTTGAAGATTGAGGCTTAAAAATGTAATCACAATTGAATAGCAGTATAATAATGTGCCGTTCTTAAATTTCCTCAATTTCTATCATTTTTTCTTTGATTTTCTTCTTTCTTTCATAAGCTGCAAGTTCATAAAGTGTGAATCTTTTATTTTCTTTGATGAATTTTACTTGAAAACTGATAAATAACGTTGTTAAATCGATTGATCTCAGTATTTTACTTGAGAACTCGATAACAGTGGAATTTCTCATTCAATTCTTCATCTTCAAGTCATTATTATCTTAATTCTTGTTCATACTACATGTATTAAGGTCTATAGCTTCACTTGAAATCGATTGATCTCAGTTATAAACTTGAGAACTCGATTAATTTGAAGCTTATATACTGTTATCGCGTCTCGTCAGTAAAAATAAGTTTCAATTTGAAAATTAAGAGAAATTATAGGTGTATTTAAGCATATCTTGACTTAGATAAGTGTTATGAAGTTTGTTAAGTGCGTCAGTGTCAATACAAACCGATGAACAACAAGAATTTGGAGTAAATCATAACCGGTACCAATCGATATTATCGTATCTCAGTGAATACTCTAAACAGTGGAGTTATGGATCAATTTGGATCATTCTAATTGTGTTAAGATGCATTAACATAAATGTGCGACATCAATTAAGTGTTCAATTGCTAGAAATAATAATCAATTGCATCAAATTTTTGAGATTTGGGATTCGGTACCGAATGGTACCAATTTGCTCCACCTGACACACTAGTGCACAACACGATTCACCGTATGGATCATCGATCGAGTGCCATAGAAAAACTCCCTACGGCAGGATGATGCCAAAGGAGCTGTCTGATCGGAAAGAGGTAGCCTTAGTCGCTGGCGACGCCACCAGCACGAATCTTGGAGGCTTCATTGACCGGGGAGTCAAAGAAACGCAACAACACGAATATTGACGCGTCAGCACGAACATTGAAGCGCACGTGTGAATCTTGAAAGAGATCGAACATTTATAATAAGTTATAGTTTAAATAAAACTGATAAGCGGATCTGGGCCTCTCATCTCATACGACTTAATCTCACAGCAGATCTAACAACCCAAATTGAATAAAAGATTTAAATAAAAGATCTGTGTTAATCTTGATGCAGATCCGACAGTCCAGATTAAGCCCAATAGTCAATTAATAACAAAAAAATTAAAGATGAAGAGTAAATAAATCATTTGAAAATGTTCCCAAACTCCAAATTGACTCAAATTTGTTTCTAAAAAAATTCTTTGGTTTTCATATTATTTTTCTATATAAAAACATTTTAGTTTTAAAATTTTTATCATAATAAAATAATTTAAAAGTAGAATGACATTGTTTACCTTTTCCTGTTGACTAAGGTTTGACCTATTACTTTGGCTATTGTAAAAATCCTAAAAATGCGAATAGAATCATGAATAATAGCAAACTTATTTCCTATTATTTTTGTGACTCATTTTCTGTAGAAATAATTAGAGTATGAAACAAAAGTATACAATGATAATAATAAAAAAATACATATACATAAAAATAAAAAATATAATAATAAATAATAAAATAATAAAATATATGATGAGATGATAATAAAAAAAAGAAAGAGAAAGAAAGAAGAAATAAAAATATATATATATATAAGCACAGAAATAAAATAATGAATAATAATAAAAATGTATAAAAATAAAAATACACATATATAAAAATGAAACAAGAAAAATAAGTAATCGTTATAACGATTCCCTGAATCGTTATACGGTTCACCAAAGCGTTGAACGTTTCATGAGACGTTGGCAACGCTTTGACTATTCTCTGACAAGTCAATATGTTCTGAGGAATCATTGTAATGATTACCTAAATCGTTATATGATTCATCAAATCGTTATAACGCTTCACAGGACATTAGCAACGCTTTGACCATTCTCTGACAAGTCAACATATGTTAAAGAATCGTTGTAACGATTCCTTGAATCGTTGTAACGATTTTCTAAAACGTTGAACGATATACAGAGCGTTAGCAACGTTTTGACCCATATTGACCAATTCTCTGGCAAGTCTGATATCTTCTGAAAGCGTTATAACGGTTTGTGTAAACGTTATAACGATTTGTTGAAGTGTTGTAACAGTTTGTTGAATCGTTACACGATTTCTAGAATGTGAATGATCAACAAGGTGATGATATATCTTGTTGACTGTTGATGAGACATAACATGTATGATAGTTTTTAAGCTCATCCTCTAATAAACATGTCTCAATGTTAAACCAGCTAAGAGCCCCGAGTCTAATATTGTGCACAAGATAACCCTGAATCTGTGAATCGGTTAAATACTCAGAACCCATGATTTAAAGGTGATTAAACATGCTCACACGAGATGATGTGAAGTAACATAGTGATTTTGCACAAGTAATGCAACATTCAGAATAGTCAGTTGAGACAAGAACATCTTGACGCCCGTCGAAGAATGACCAATACTATGACATTAGCACAAGCGAAAGAACATCACGATGTCTAAGGAGGTGATATCATGATGACTTTGTGTCATGAACAAGTAATTCATGACCAGTCAAGCTAGTAAGATCAAACTAATATGTCGATAAGTTTGTCTTCTATTCCAGAGGATCGAATCGTTCTGTAGTAGATTCATCCTCAAACAGTGGAATGAACCGTTCTGTAGTAGGTTCTTTCACTGACACATGCCTCAATGTCTAGCTGGCTCAGCGCTTCAGGTTTGACTTTGTGTGTAGTTATGCTCCTAGGTTTATGGATCTGCTTAGTGCTTGGAATCCATGATCTAGAAGATCAGTGAGAAGTGTCATGTGGGCCATATCCGCCCTTCTCCTGATTCACCAACCTCAAGATCAACCGGCCTAGTGCTCTGAGTTGTATTTTGTGTGATTGGTCGTTGACTAGTAAAGATTGAACCGTTCTGTAGTAGGTTCATCTTCTAGATCAACTGAAGTCGAGTCGTTCTGTAGTAGACTCACCTCCCATCCCTCCGTAGAGGTCGATCTGATCTGTAGTAAGATTGTCTCTCGGAGCGGTAAAGATTGAACTGATCTGTAGTAAGTTCATCTTTTCACCACCATATCCCACTGGATTAACCTGTTGGTAAATCCAGAATGCTCCAGTAATCCCTGATCATCGGAGCACGCGACCACTTGACTATTATTTAGCTATACTATTGGCTTCCCCCTTTTAAGATCTAGAGGTGTCTCGAGGTTAATAGCCTAGGGTAATTAACGGTGGGGGCTTGCGCCCATCGAAATCTATAAGTACTCACAATCACTAAAAAACCCCTAAATGTGCATCCCAATGAGTCTAAGACAGCGAGACCAACCGGCGTTAAATAAATGCACGTTTAGGAGGGATCTCCGTGTCCTTCTTCCGCATCCCATCGCCATCAGCGGCGGTGCGGAGCGCGCGAAAAAGGGTCGCACAGATGCACTCATATATTACCTCAAAATCTTAAATTTTAAGTAAAATTTAATCAATCTGAACTGTTCAATATAATCTCCCTATCAAACTCTACTAACTAGTCAAATATTATTATTTTTAAAAAATTTTGCTATTTTTTCGGATGAGGACAAAACTACTTATTTAAAAATCCTAGATTATCCAATGATGATGATTTTTCCCATTTGAAAAAATAATTTTTTTTTTAAATATAAAATTTACTTAGCTAGTAAAATTTGATATGAAAATCATATTGAGAGGTTTAGATCAACCATCTTTTACTTAAAATTTAAAATTTTGATATAATGCATAAATACATATGCATATGTTCATTATCCATATATATGAATCAACCCATTACCCGATCGAAACCAGAAAATAAATAAAAAGATTGGTAGGGTATTGATAAACGTGCATGTCGTGTGTGTCACGTGCGAGCACGTGACGTATTCGATACATAACGTATCGTGTCAGCATATGTTCATGTTACACTTAACATCTTCTTTGATTTATCGATTTGCAAAACAACCTTGAATTTTATAATTTGCCTTGTTTGAGTTTTGTGCAGGGATTAACATGCAAATGGACTAGTGCACAAGAAACAAGACTAGTAATGGGATACAAGAGCTTAATTAAGACTGCATTAGACTTAGGTTTAGTTAGACTCAAACTGGGTTGAATTGGTCAAGATAAATTGAGCTTAAACAACAAGAAAAATGTTTTTGCCCAGAGAATCGTTATAACGGTTCATCTCAATACTAAAAAATGTTCTAAGGCAGAAACATTCTCAAAGAAACTATAGCGTATCGTTATGTAATGATTCAGTAATCGTTACAATGATTTATGAAACGTATAATATTTCTGTAATCGTTACAACGATTCATGAAACGTATAACGATTTGATAAATCGTTATAACGTTTCAGCTCAGTTGATCCAACGGCTATTCTTTCTAAACCGTTATAACGATGCGTAAACTGTTATAACAATTCGTAAACCGTTATAACGGTTCATGTCGAAAAATAGTTTCTTCAGAAGATCTATTTTAAAAAGGATCACCTCTCTCACTTATTATTGTTGAAGTTGATTCATCTAGCTAAATCATTACTCCAGTGAGCTTACTAGCCATATACAAAGTGAGAGAGGTAATTCAAGAGATTAAAACATTCAATTAGCCAAATTATTGTTCAAGCTCAATCTAGCTTCTCTCTATTCTCCTAACTTGATCCTTCGTGATCTTCTTGAAAACATTTTCTTGAGCTGTAGTGCTCACTTTGTTTTGAGTGTGTTGTCACTCACATTTTGAGTGTGTTGTCATTCACCTTTTGAGTCTGTTGTCACTCTTGTTACCGATAGGCTTGACAGCCCATTTTTATAAGGGACCAAATTCTACAAGTGTAAAAACTCTTTTTCTAATATATCGGCTCAACCTCAATTGTTAGATGTTGAGGGTCCCGGAGACATAGGCATTGTTAAAACCGAACTTCGTTACATCTTGTGTTCTTGTTTATCTTTACTTTTATTTTCTCACATTTCTTTGATTGCTATATTCTTATGAGAATTGAATTGATTTAAATTGTATTTCACTGCCATTACACTTGAACATTAAGCCCCAAATTGGTTTATACATTTCTACCTTAGGTTCTTTACATTCTTGCACTATCTTGACCTTTCAATACTATCATCCTAGAGTTTTCAAAGGTCTATCAGTTCACATATTTGGACATGCATATTTCAACGTGTCAAAAATTTAAAAACCTAAACACACATCTAAGACACGTGATACGTCTAGCACGTCGTTTAAACGTGTTCGTTTTTATACGTGTTTAACACGTGTTAACACTTGTAGCACATAAAAATTCAATAAATTTCAAATAAAATTGGAAAAATATATAAGAAAAAATAGAAAAAAATAGAGTGATCTCGGTCATAAAAAATAAAATTGACATATCATATTTAGAAATATCATATAAGTTAGAGTGATTCTGATAGCTAATTTTATTATCAAGCCAATCTTTTAAGCATATAAACATTTTAAAAGTCTGATATGTCGAAATATTTTATACATGCTACATGTGTATGTACACGTATTAGACGTGCATATTCGTATTTAATGTATTAGATGTGCATGCTTAGACATATCAAAATTATTCATATGTTGATCACGTATGTTTAACAACACGATACGTGTGATACATGAATACGTCACATGCAGACACGTTCAGACAAAAACACTTATTTTTGTCCATTTTATACGTGCGTGTACACGTATCTAACAAGTTAGGGAGAAACATATTATATTTGGGAATTATTTGTCAACTACGTTCGGACTTGTTTTACCTTTTCCCGTCATTGACCTTTAGACAGATCGAGGCTTAATTGACCGCTCAAGCGCCATGAAATTGCCGTAAAAAAAGAAAAGAAAAAGTTAAAAATAGAGATGAAGAGGCCCAAATAGGTCCATTTAAGAAACAAACATACAGTATATCAGAAAAACTATCAAATATCTCGGCCCCAACGATTTGATACAGTATAGAAAGAATGTGAGCTCAAATCGACCGAGACAATTTGAGAAAAGAATAATCAAAAGAATCCCACCTGTCCAATCAGAACCTATAACAATCTCTTTCCTGAAAATAGCAAACAGACAAACATTAAACTTAGAAAAAAAATAAGGAAATTTCTGTGTGTGTGTGTGTGTCTGTGAGAGAGAGAAATAGTGACCTTAGGACAAAATAACTAGACCGAGGTATATGGATGCACATAAGAAGATGAAAGATATGAAACCCCTGCATATAAAGTTCGTTATTAGAAGGAAGCACATCACAGACATTACCAGTAATTCGTCAGATTATATTAATGCTTAATAGCTATGTATCTCACTCAAATTATTTCAAATTGTTCTACAAGAAAACAAGAACGGAGAGGATGTGTCTATGTCCATATTTAGTTTAATTTCTAAAAAAAGGACAAATAATAGGAAATGAATAAAAACAATATATCCTGTCCTTAGAACAAGTTATTCTCTCAAAATAACTTGAAAATCAAGTTAGCATTTAATTTTCTTATATATATTATTATAAGAAAAGGGATCGCTTGACAATGGTTATTATAATATGTATCTTGGTACTAATTTTAATATGCATCTCGGTACTAACCATATCATGCCCCATCCAACACCATTACAGGGGCATGGGCAAATCTCCGCAAATTTTTCAGCATCACTTGAATGGACTCTCCTTGATATTAAATCATCATATATATCTAAAAGAATAAAAATATAATGAAATAGTTTTATTGTGTTTTGATCTTGTAATAAGAAACAAACATATCAGATATAGGAAGGCTCACCATAAACAGAAAATAAGCTGTTCATCACACCTGCAGCTTGCCAGAAATTACTGAAATTAGATTATAGTCTGTATTTTCTAACATAACTGAAGATTAGCTATAGATTTAATTTCACAAATAATTTTTTTTTGAAAAATTATGTTTCCATAGTTTTACAAACAAAATAATGATGTAGATGTGATGGCTGAAGTTTTCTTATGGTTAAGTTGAAGCACAAGAACCACATTTTTTAGGGTATCAAGAAATAACAACAAAATTGGCTATATGTCACAGGTGTGTACATGATTCAAAAATTGTATCAGAAAGCACAGAAATTTGAACCTATGAAGAGAATAACATAACGAAGAATTCTGAACTCTGTCTCCTCCTGGCAAACCCAAATCACAGCTAGAAATATAATAAATCCTGATCCAAGTACACATCTAGTAAGCAACTTCTGAACACTAGGGTTAACTTTTGAAGAAGGTTAGTCGTCTAATTGAAAAATTAATACATACCTATGCAAAGACCTCGCAGTGTCCACTGAAATATTTCATAAAGACAAAGGTTGCTAAGTCATTCGAAAATCACTCAATTAAATTGCAAGTCAAATTGTAAAAAAAAATGGAACTTACATTTTTAGCAATAAAAAGGACAATAAACAAGGCAAGAATAAATAAACCAGCTGCAATTCGTGTGGTGAGAATATTAGTGGATGCAAGTATGAATACCATTCCCCAGAATGATGAACCAAGATCTGCATAAGAAAATTGAAGGGAGAAAAGAAAAGAACAGAAAAGAGAACAGTAAAATAAGGGGAAGGCATTTCACAAGATTCATGAGTAATATTTTAAATCCATAAACATCACAAGAAGGAAAACCTCTAAAACAAGTTGTAGTAATTAATATAAAAATTGTAAATTACTGCAATTGATTAAGAAGAACAATGCAGAAACAACTTCATTTGAAGAGGTATTGAATTGGTACTACTGCTACTGGTGTTGGTGGAAACCATATCATAGTATTTAAGTTGCAGACCAACTCAAATAAAATGCATGTCAAGATAGTAAATATCAGAAAGGCAAGAAATAAATAGTCCATGAAGTCAACTTTTAAAATCTTTATTGTGCACTTTTCAAATGACGGATAAGATAGCAGCAATAAGATAATGTTAGGGGAAAACTGGGTTAATTAGTGGATGTATGTTGCAGCTTATATGGTGATTGATGCATATGTTATAAGTCGCATTTCTTAGTTTTTTTTTCCTTTATCAGGGTTTGAGATGCTGAGTTACTACTCTTGGATGTAACAGTTTGGTGGTTTAGTTATTGAAACAGGTGATGCTCGGTTTCTTTTATTTGTTGAAAAATATTTATAATTAGAGAAAGGAGAAATGCAACACAGCCAGCTGGGAGAATGATCCAGTAGATGCCACCACGAGTTTTTGTAACACCTCCCTCATTTGCATGCACTTCCATTCCCTCAACCTATACGGTATTATGGTAATTTTTCTATTTAATACCAAAATGCAAAAGCAAATAATAGACATTCCAAGAAAAGAAATCTAACAGTTAAAATTAACCTATTTTTCAATTACCCATAAATAGTTTAGAGAAAGTATTATGAACTTTTACCTGAGGTCCTCTTTTTGACTATGATTTATTTGGGAAAAGATAAGACATTGTATAAAGCTCTAAATTTAATTATTCAGACAAAAAGAAGTACCAAAGCACCAAAGAATAGATTGGTTCAGTATGTCTCAGCATCAATATAGGTACTAGCTGAGTGGGTTGTTCCAATTGAGGATTGAGGACAATTAAGGTGTAAATCAAATTAGAGAGGAGTGTTTACCGATCGGAGCTAAAAAGATTTATCTGATGAGAAGATCATCATGTATTTTTAGGCTCTTAGCATAACTGGACTAAACAATCATAATTCAGTAGGAGAGGATCAAAGAAATAATTAAGGAGAAATACAAGGTGTTTTCCATAAATAACTTGAGATTCCTTACATCACCACAGGTCAGTTTACAAGCAAGAGCATGGCTTGTCTCATGAAGAAACACTGTTATAAGCTTGAAAGGGGTTAGCAACACAGTCCTCCACAGCTACATTCAAAATAAGACAATATCATCATAACTGTATGTAAAAGTTTCTCACTAACAGGTCAGTCAGTTTACAAGCAAGAGTCATAATGAATTTTAAATTAGTGTGAAAATAGTGAAAATATGGCACCATTCCGAACGGTAGAAATATTATTTAAATTGTATGTTTGGAATAATAACGCAGGGTGGAGAAGAAAAACAGCTATTTCAACCTCTCACTCGGAGTAGTGAAATAACAATTGCTCTCGCTGTTCTGAAACAGTGTTTTTGTGTTTGAATGTACACCTGCTATTTCTATTTCGGTGTAACAGCTATTCTGCTATTCCTGTGCATCCAAAACATTGTGATTGTAGAAGTTGTAATGAATGATTTCCTTAATAAAACAGGACATTTAATTATTGTGATTTATACTTGTTACCAGAAGATAAAACTGAAAGGCATGATATTCATCGAAATTTGGAAGGAGCAATAATTTAAAATAGATCTATCTCAGAGGCTTGACAAGCATCAGAAAAAAAAAGAATGCTGACTAATGGATGAGAAGAAGATATTCGAAAGGGATACTCACAGCGAAGATAACGACAGTAAAAATCCCGATGGTAGCAATAAAAACCTTCTGATCGTGACCGCAACAGTTCTTCAGTTCCCAATTTATATTACTCATCTCTTCCTTCCCCTCTGCTCAGCCTCAGATCCAATTATCCAAAGACAAAATTTTGAAATGATAGAGGGGCTGGGCTGGAAGAGAAGAGGAGGAGATCCTCCCAAATCGATTTTTTTTTCCAAAATGCAGGGAAGTACAAGGGAAGGGAAGGGAAGGGAAGGGTCGGAAGCGTTGAATGAGTTTGATTGAAGTGATATACATACTACCGCGTATTTTGAAATTTTCCGAATATTTATCAATTTTATCAATTTATGTATGATAATGATTTTTCCAATAGTTAAAGACAAGGATTAATTGGAGATTTCCTGCATTGCTATCGTACCACGTGGTAATATTTTTTATCCAACGTTGCAGCTCAAAGAATCAGAATGGTGAGAATCAAGATATTATTTTTATGGGAAAATTAGTCTCATGCCATCTCAAAACTTTAAATTTAGCAAAATACCACTTCAAAACTTGAACTCCCTCTAATGCCACCCTAAAATAAGTTTATTTAGTCTTTTGCCACACTTATATATTTTTTGTTCATTTTTAATTAAGTTCAGTAAAATATCACTGTATTTTTGGGGTGTATTTTTTTAATTCCAAAAATACCCTCATTTATGTTTGATATATCTTTTCCTACTAATTTCGTCTGTTAAAATCGTTGATATCTCTGCAAAATGCGTAATTGTTTTAGCAAAAGTCAAACCAAACACTTTTTTATTTTATTCTACAGTAGAGAAAACAGTCAACAAATAAATCATACTAAAATCTTCTATCCAAATGATCCATAAAGAAAATTACAAAAATGCATTTATATATACTTACGAATAAAATTTTCACTTTTAAAGTTCTGAATCATGATGCTCATAGTCTGAAATTTGCTTTCTGCATTACGCATTTTACAAAGATATCAACGATTTTAACAGACGAAATTAATAGAAAAAGATATATCAGACAGAAATGAGGGTATTTTTGGAATTAAAAAAAATACATCCCAAAAATACGGTGATATTTTACTGAACTTAATTAAAAATGAACAAAAAATATATAAGTGTGGCAAAAGACTAAATAAACTTATTTTAGAGTGGCATTAGAGGGAGTTAAAGTTTTGAAGTGGCATTTTGCTAAATTTAAAGTTTTGAGGTGGCATAGGACTAATTTTCCCTATTTTTATTAGTTAATGAAGAGTTTTGAGATAGTTTGTGATGATTGATAATTTATTTATTATCAGCTGAAATTTATGACTAAAATTAATTACAAGAGGCATATAGCTATGGATGAAACAGTAATAACTTTGTTACCGTTGGTATTAATAGTACCGTTGGCACTTGTTCCTACTTTTAATTAGCCAATGATGAGAATAGTCATATATTACATTAGTACTATTTTTCTCATTCAAATTCTCACCTTTTAAGTATCTTAATATTCTATTAATTATATCTAAATGAGGGGTTCTTGGTGCATGCATAAATTGCCTCGCTTGGCTTATGGTAAACGATAAATCTGGTCTAGTAACCGTTAAATAAATTAACTTTCCTATAAGTCTTTGAAAATAATTTATATCCTTTAATGATTCACCAATTTTAGTATTTAATTTTATATTTATTTCTATTGGTGTTTTAGCCGGTTTGCATTCTAGTTTTTGGTCTCTTTAAGCTAATCTAACACGTATTTTCTTTGAGATATGAATAATCTTTTATGTGAATGAGCAATTTTTATTACAAGAAAATATTTTAGTTTGCCTAAATATTTGATTTCAAATTTTTTAAGGTCCTTTTTCACACAATCAATTCGATCTAGTTGTTTCCGGTTAAGATTATGTCATCGACATAAACCAACACTACGGTGGTACCTTTTGCATTGTGTTTAATAAATAAAAATGAGTCGGCACCACTAACTTTGAAGTTACAAAAAATTAGAAAGTGACTAATTAAGCTTTTCATATCACGCTCTTGGTGATTGGTTTAGTCCGTAAATTGATTTTTTTAACCTACAAACAAGATTAGAAATACCTTCCTTTTTTGGCATGGGAAAAGAACCATATACACCTCTTCTTTAAGTGTTCCTTAAAGAAAAAACATTTTTAACGTTCATTTGGTGCAGGTTCCGATCATTAGTTACCGCAATGGATTATAAAATTTGTATGGAGTTCATTTTTGCAACCAGTACAAAAGTCTCATGATAATCAATACCATGGGGTTTGGGTATATCCTTTGGCAACTAACCTAATTTTGTACCGTTTTACGGTACTATTGCTATGATATTTAATTTTATACACTCATTTACATCCAATCGATTTTTTATTTTTTAGTAAATATCATACTTCTCAAGTTTGGTGTTTTCCTAATGCACAAAGTTCTTTGTCCATTACTTTACACTATTTTGGTTCAAGTCTTGCTATTTCATAATTTGTTGGTTCTTCCTCTTTTGATAAAGAATTTAAGAAGACATAATGATCATTAGTAATATTAGTGTAAGAAATGTAATCTTGAATTGAATATTGCACCGTACGTGACAAAATCCTTTAGCCTTGTTGACGGTTGAGTTTGACGACTTGATATTCTCAATGATACTTCTTCCTCTTGAATTTCCTCCGAGTATTCACCCTCTTCACCTTCTTCTTGTGATTGCTCATTTTCTTCGATCTCTTAAGTACCTATTTGAACATTATTTTCTATACACACTTCCTCTCTTTCTTGATTAGTGTAATAAGGTAATAGAAATTTATTTGATGAAACTTGATTATTGTAACATTTTTCAATATCTTTATAAAAATGATCTTTGAAAGGTTACATCTTTAAAAATATATAATTTTTTATTCTTTGGATTATAGTATTGATATTCCTTTTTTGAAAGAAATATCCTAAAAAAATTGTCTTTGTTGAGGTAAAATCTAATTTATCTTTTTTATTTATGTGAACAAAATAAGTACACTCCAATACCCTCAAATAATAAAGATTTATTTTTCGGTCATAGAGAATTTCTAAAGAACTTTTAAAATTTTGGTTTGTACTAGACAATCTATTTATCAAATAGGCCGCGGTGAGAACGGTTTTCGACCAAAATTATTTTGAAACAAGAGTGTTCTAGTCATTTCTAGTAAATGATAATTTTTTTTCTTTTAAAAACATCATTTTATTGTGAAGTGTAAACACGTGAAATTTGAATAATTATACATTTTAAATTTATGAAGTTTGAAAAATTTTGGATTAATAAATTTCGTACCATCATCCGTCCGAAGAATGTTTACTTTCTTGTTATATTGAGTCTCCATTAAGTTTTTAAATGTTAAAAAATAATCAAAAACTTCACTTTTATTTTTCATTAAATATATCCATGTAATTTTTAAAAAATCATCAATGAAAATAATATAGTATTTAAAATTATTGTAAGAGCCTGCAGGAGCAGTCCCTAAATATCAGAATGAACAAATTCAAACATTTCACTACTTTTGAAATTATAATTATAAAATGGAAGTCTCATATATTTAGCAAGTCTATAAATTTTACATTTGTTATAATATTCCATGGAAAATTTAAATATAGATTTTAAAATCTTGTCGGAAGGGTATCCCACATACTTGTGTGAAAGTTTACTTAATTCTTCATCTTTTCTACTATTAAAAATAAACTTGTTGCTATCCAAAATATAAAGGTCATTTCTAAACACCCTTCACTAATCCTCTCATTGGTGACTAGGTCCTGAAAAATCACATTTTCTCTTTAAAATTTATTTCATAATTTAAATCTTTAAAAAGTTTGCTAATGGACAAAAGATTAACCGAGTAATTTTCTATATAAAAAATATCTTGAAGAAATCTTTTCTTAAACATACTAATCATATCCCAACTTTTGATTTTGACTTTTTCATTATTAACAACCATAAAATGTTGCTCATTATTGATAATATGAATTTTTTTAATGTATTTTGATTTATCATCATATGATCTGTAGCATCGGAGTTAAATATCCATTTAATATCACTTTGAGTATTTTTTTGACATTTGGCGCTATTGTTAGACATTTCCTAAGCATATACCATAGATTATTAATCTGATCATTTTTTGTCACTTGGCCTATTTTCTTTTTCTTTTTTTCATTTGCTGGGCTTATTTGGTCACTAGGCAACAGCACAAAACCTGGACCGATTTTATTTAAATTAAATTGAGAGAGAGAGAGAAGAGTTGGACCTTGACCCATCTAATTTACCAACACAGAGAGAATGCTCTCCAGTCGATCCAGTCGGCCACTCTGAGTTGATTTATCTTCGGTTGAGTCATTCGCCAACACCATGATCCTCTTCTCCATTCTTCAACATTTAGGGTTTGCACAAAATCGCCCCTTTTCATCTCTTTTGACTAATTCCTTTCGATCCTACTAGGTCGGAGGTGAGGGTGAAGTACCCAGCACTTATATTGAGTGTGACTATCCCTTTTGCAATGTGTGCATCGTCCAATCTCCTTTTTGGCTTTACCTCTCCCGGCATTGAAGTGTTGGGCGGCGAATGCCTGAGCTTCTGGCTTTAGGTTCGAGTCAGAAGTCGTCAGGCAACCCACCTAGTTGCTTCTTGTCAGGTAAGAGTAGTCACACCATCAAATGTGAGTTTTTCAGTTGATAACAACACTTGTGCTCTAATAGTCTCATAACTTAGGTCAAGAGCTGCTAAGAAAGTGTATACTCGGTCGTTTTCTTCCCTCTCTTGATGCACTTTAAAGTTAGTAGTTATAGGCCTATACAGTTTTAATTCTTTGTATTTAGCTCTTATATGCCCGATTAATTCGGATATATCTCTGGATTCTTATGAAATTTGCATAATTTCTCTTTTGAGATGATAGATTTGTGAATGATTGTTTTTGTTGTTGAATTGGTTTCAATGACTTTCCATAGTTATGATGTTATTTCATAGTAAAAAAAGGTTTCTGATAATTTGGGCTCAAGTGAATTTGAGATTAAGGTCATTGCTTGGCTAGGACTGCAAACGAATCAAATTCGTTCGAACTAACTAGAGTTTAAGTTTGATTTTGAAATTATTTCAAACTAAATCGAACTCAATTATTTTAATTTTATATTTATTTTCATATTATCATAATAATTAGAGCTAAAATAATTAATATTTTATTAATTTTATATTAAAAGTTTAAAAAATGACCAATATTTATTAATTAAATAATAAATTTATAATAACTTATTAATTTTATAATAAAATAATATATTATTACATATATTATTTATTAAATAGTTAAAAATATATGCAAATAACTACATATCGAACTATAACGAATCAAACTCGAATTAGTTCATTAAAAAAATTATCGAACCGAAGTCGAATCAAACTGACAAAAAAGTCTAATCGAACGAATAGACTTCGAGCTAAAATCGAATCGAACACCAAATGAATTATGAATTATAATTTTTTTTCTTGCAGCCCTATGCTTGGCTATCTATCATATCTCATTCCTCTTGTGAATTGGTCCCTTTCAGGGGTCTCATTTTACTTTTACTGATATATTCAAGTAGCCTTTTTTTCCTTTAAGACTCTTACAGTTTTAGTCCATGGGATATAATTTTTTCATTGAGTGGAACATTGGTCAGTTTTTGAGAGGAGTTAAAATGTCACACCCCAGAAATATTGAAACCGATTAGGGGTGCTTAATCCCGCCACGTACGCACGACGAGACGTGCGCACGAAAAGCTAAATGAATAAAATAAATAAATCTCAGAATAAACAAAACAATAATAAATATAAATATAAGATCATACAGTCCAGAATGAACAAAGAGTATACAACGCCTACATAGGCGGGGCTAGCTCCATCGGAATGGGCAGCAAATCTCTCAAATAAAAACCCAAAAGAAAGAAATAAAACTCAAAACCCGATGGGTCCTATCCAACTACCCGGCTCACATGCAAATACAGAGAAGCATCTCTGTCATCGCGCAGGACTGTCCCCTAGCACTCGCTCCAATAAGATCCCGAACTCAAAATACCCGGATCCCACAACCACCGTGGAAACGTGAGTAATTTTTAAATTACTCGGTACGGATTTAGATCCAGCCTTAAGATTTGATCTTCTTTCCTAGACTGGACCCAAATACCGATATCGAATTTTTAATTGCAATGAAATATTTTAATATATGTTAATGTATTATTATTTTATGCATGTTTGGAAGCACACCTACATGAATGACATGAAATGACCAATAAACCCGAAATTAGAAAATTTGTGGAATAGTAATAATAATATAAAATATAAGGTACGAGAATCAAACACCCGAAATAATTATCCCAATTTGCAAATCACCAGATCTATCCCAAGCGGGCGCCACCAGCGTCCCAACTTACAAACTTGGGCCTTGCCTAAGCGGGCGCCACCAGCGACCCAACTTACGAACTTAGGACTTTATGTTTATGCGGCGCCAATGCCGCATAAACGGTAATTCGGGCTCCCGAGGCGATAACGACCTAGGAGAGTGAGCGTGCATAAGCACGTACTCTGGTATACTAAATCTGGTAATTCACCTTACAAAATAAAATCAAATGGATAAATGTCTTCAGTTGCCATATCGCCAAAAGGAGATAACTACTCGTGAATTAACAAATCGAAATCAAATGGGAGCCTACACTGTACCAACCAAGGGTCAGAGGACCGCATCCCGTAAAAGGTATCAAAACGAAATATAAACAAATGGGAGCCTACATTGTACCCACTAAGGCCAGCGGACCGCATCCCGACTTTCTCTGTACCAACCAGGGGCCAAAGGAGAAAGCCCTTCGGACAATATTAGGATCCTAAATAAGCCGGATAAATATAATAATATAGTATCACGAACTAGATTTCAGTCTCGGATATGGCCGCCCACACTAAACACTGAAGTACACGGTATCCTAATCGCTCAAATTTGGATTAAAAATTTAATCATATAAAGAATAATAATAAAATATAATAAAGATCAAAAGAAAGCACTCGACACGGTAGAACCCGCCAAACGACGGGATCGGTGGATAACCCGACAGAAGCGCGTTATGCGCATACATATACTGATGGTGGGTCCCACGGCCTATGGGTCACCGTACGTAACCACAACGGTGCAGTTATGCAAGGCAACTCGATCGGAATTACCCGGTCCGCCTCTCAGCACTCCCATGCATTTAATGCATGATTAACTACCTAGCTTAATTAATAATTAGTTATAGTAATAGTAATAATATTTTCCTAATAAATATAATCTACAACTTGATTTTGCTTAATTCTATCTGATCTTATCTCGGGACTATTTCCCGAATCCTACTCCTATCCTGTCTACGTGCATTATGACATGATATGACATGCAAATGCGGGTATGTCTCGAATATGCTGGTCAATTTACCGGATGCAAATGACAGGTCAGATTCAGTCTCTAGCTATTTTGGACAAAAACAACGCAATTCAGATTTATTTTAAAAACAGTTTTATTTTCGGTTTGGATTCCTAATTCTAAAGAGAGAAAAATCAAATCCCAGAAAACCGTACCTGAGAATAATTCGATTAGGTCGGTAGCGTCAAATTGCTTAGTCTCCGGTGACGCTCACGATCTCGTCAGCCATCTCATCCTGAGTGTATTCGTTTGTCGGTTTGTCAAGATATTTTTTCGAAAACCTAGTAAGTCAAAATAGATTAAATTGGCGAGTATCCTATTCACATTGGGTCTGGTTTGGTCAAGGTATACCGGACCCTCAATTGAAATTAACATTATTTAAGTTCGTATCTTAAGATTATATTTATTTTGATTTAATATAATTGATTTAAATTTTATTTTGATTAATTAAGCTAACTAATGATTATCACTTAATTAAATTAAATTTATAATTAGAATAATTAATTATTTAAGAATAGAGAAATTGATTACTATATAATATCTTATATTTAATATATTTAGTATTATTCTTATTAATTTAAAATAGAGAAATTAATCAATATATATATATTATAATATTATTATTCTTATCAATTAAAAATAGAGAAACAAGTAAACCAACACCAAAATTAGGGATCAGGACATCAATTCCATAATAGAACCACCATGACAACAGCCAAACCAAGGGGAACCAGTCAAAGGGGCAGGTACCAGCACAGGGCTTATACCAGTAAGCATGATTTGACAATAATAAGTTAGCACAAGGGGATCAACCAACACGCATCAGAAAATCGGACACCATAACAAGCAACAAGGGGTTCGGAGGCAACAAATCAAGCCACCTATTTCAGAAATGAAATAGACAACAACCAACAACTATCACAAGGGCTTATCTCACGATAGGAAAATCAGCACTCTCAACCACAATTCAGCACATAGATCACTCAAAATGGCACAACAAGGTTCACACACAAGGACGCCCTCGGCACAAATGAGAATCACACAAAGACAAGGCAGCAGAGGCCATTTCAGAACTGAACCCAGTGATTAGGATAAAACCCTTGCCTCACTGGTACTTATCGGTACCAGTGTACCAAGGAAAAATACCACAATAATTAGAATCAGCACAATAGAGCCAAGAATGTTAAGGCACAGGCTCAACTCGGTATACGGCCCACACGGCCGGAAAGACAAGAGGAAAGATGTTACCCGAGCAAGGCGGCAAGAGGAGGCGGTATGTGGCGTAGTAGCACAAGGGGAGGAGGGGTTGAGCAGTGCTAGGTTCGGCCAATCATAGAGGCGGTAGCAAGAGGGGCGCTAAGTGCGAGCAACACTGGGTGAGGGGCTGGGTCAGCTCGACACTTAGATCGGCTCACCCTAGCGAGGCAACAGGGGGCGAGGTCATGCCCGGATCGGTTGGACCATAAGGTGACGACCCTTGGGCTAGGTCGTGCCCTTTGAGGGAGAAGGGTTATTGACGGCGATAGCTCAGCTCAGTAGGTCGGATGAGAGGTCAATGGTGCTGGCGCCAACGGAAGGGAGAAGAGGGATGAGAGTGGGAGGCGATTGTGGTGGCGAGCGGCACTTTCGCCTAAAGAAAAAGAGAAGAGAGACTAGAGAGCTGACTGAGTGGGGGAGTTCGAAGAAAAGAGCTCTCCCCGAGCGGAATCACAAGAGCAAGGGTAGGGAAATGTGGGTTCGGTGAGAGCGGAGGAAACGAGGGAGAGAGAGAGCGTGTCTGGGGAATAGACGTGTTTCAGAGAAAGGGAGAGATGAGACAGGGAGAGAGGACGGGGACGGAGGGAGAGAGGGTATTAAATGTGGGTTTAAATGAAAAGAGAGAGAGATTAAAATATGGATCATCTGTGGCGGGAATTTGAAATTTCTGATGTGTCAACTCAGGAGCTCTGATTATCATTTAATAATTTCTATTTTCATTAGTCTTAATGATTATAAATCTTAATTGTTAATTTATTATATTTATCGATTTGTGTTGAATTCGATTATCAAATCTCATTTAATTTAATAGTATGTATTATTTAATTTAAATCATGATTCCTGAATTTTATTAATCGAATGTTTCATTTATTATCTTGTTTCGTTTTAAGAATACGAGTTGGACTTTCATATCTTAGATTTTGTTATAATTAATATTTCTTTAATTTGAATTTGGTCAGAATGATTTGTGTTAGTTATTGGATTTGATATTACGAAATTTATATATATATATATATATTTTTATAACTTTATAATTTGATCTTTGGTTCTAATATTCGATATCTAATCTCATTAGTTTTATTTATGTTCCAATTTTGCTTGATTCATTACTCATTTCGAAATTCAATTTTTTATCTTTATTTGATTTTTAATTGAATTATTATAATTTATTCGAAAGAATGACTATGCATCATCTTATCTACGTAAGTCATCGACCAAACCGTAATTTAATCATTACTTTATTATTATATATTTATATATACATATTTAAGTTCTATTTATTTCCATTGTCTACTTATTTAATTAATTATGTGTATTTCCTTGATTTTTAAATTAATTTCTTCATTAATTTATTTTAAATTCTTTTTTAATTATCATTATTGCTTAATTAAATTTCGTGGTTTAACATAAAATCTACAATTGGCCTTAGAATAGTTGATGTTTGAGTCGTTTGATTTGGACATGGAAAGAAATATTGGTTTTGTCATTTTTGGTTATTTCTCAGATTTTTCTGATAAAGATGTTGCCTTGATTTAGATTTTGACATTTTCTAGTAATTTGGCTGATACTTTGCTAATTCTGATATTTTTTTTGGTAAAGAACAGATACAACTTGATTTTTTGCCTTCTTTGTTGATCCTGGTATTCGTGCGGAATGTTGACCAGTACTTGATTCAGCTGGTGTTGAGTTTGCTCAATCTGCGTTGTTGCCTCACACTAGTTGATTTCACCTTCTGGTTCTATGTTGGATCGATTTTTAACTGATGCAATTGCTCAGTCTTTGTTTGGGTTTGTGTGAAACAGGAAACATTGAGTGTGGGCTCTGATACCATGAAGAGTTTTGAGATAGTTTGTGATGATTGATAATTTATTTATTATCAGCTGAAATTTGCGATTAAGATTAATTACAAGAGGCATATAGCCTTTTATATGTACATATGGATGCAACGGTAACAACTTTGTTGCCGGTTATATCAATAGTACCATTGACACTTGCTACTACCCCCTAATTAGTCAATGATGAGGATTTTCTTAGGCTAATAAAATTTCAACTAAACTAATATATTTCTTAATAGTTAATCATAAAAGTTCTCACAAACTATTACATCTATTATGTAAGTAAATAAAATTCTCTGGCTATTTGTCAATTCAATAAATTTGTATTTGTAGAATGCAAATGAGATTTCATTGATATCATGTTTAGCTTTCTAACTTACACATCTGAGTTTGTTTGCCAGAGCAAAATGGACATAACTATTATCTTGTTTAGCTTTCTAACTTACATGTATATGATCTTCTATTGTACCATTTTCTTATATGTATAGCTTGGTCCTCGAAAACATTTAAAAGTTATAAAAATATCCTTAAAAACATTTAAAATATTATTTTCTCATTTCAACGTTTTTATTTAATTCTACTTTTTTGTCAAAAAAATTGTTATTTTTTCGATAATATTTCTCCATATATTTTTTGCCTTCAAAAGAAAGCAGACACATAATTTGCGATTAATCTTGCATAATTTTTGTTAGTATATGCATGAATATTAAACTTTTTTCCCATCTTTGGATGTTATGACTGTTATACACTGAGTTAGCTTGAGAATATGCTGACCCTTAATCCTGAAAGGTAAGTATATCTTTAACTCTCTTTTTTTATGTCTTTGCTTTCTATTGGAAAGCATTACAATTTGGTTTTGGATTAGTTTCATGTCCTTGGCATTTCAAACATTTCTTTTATTGTAAGCTGCGGATAAATTGGTCCGAAATTATCACAAAATGTCATAACATATACAAAGTTCATGTACAGGTAAAGATCAATTGTGTTATCTATTATAACATTTTTTTTTTACTTTAATGATGTAGGTAGTAGTCCCGACGTGCAATTTCTACGACTTCATACCAACAATCTTTCCAAAAAAGGCCTGGTAACTGTTGTTAAGCAAAAAACTTGAGAGCAGTATTCCAGGGATTCAATGGCAGTTTTGGTTGTTTTTGAAAATGAGCAGTGCAGACACAGTTCCTAATTCACGTGATATTCGCAGTTTTCAAAGGTAAAAAGTTGAGTTTCATTGCTTTTAAATTTAGACGCTTCGACAATCCACGTGTTATAATCCAGCTATGCAGGAATGCAGAGTTCATACAATTGGAGAGGAATCAAACTCGGATAAGTTGATGATGATAATATTTATGCTATATTTACTGACTGCTCATAGATTAATTTATCACTTCATTAACAATTTTTTAACCCCAAGCCAACCCTCAAACCAATATGGTGATGAATTTGATTTTTTACTTGAGACACCTTCTCTTCATGGATAAACAATTTTGTATTCCCTATATCATTATTAACCATATGAGATATGCATTTTGGATCAAGAACATAAATTTGTCATATGAAAACCTCATAACCCAGATCCTTTGTTTGCACCATAGAAACCTCAACAAAATCGGGTTACATATAAGAATTTTTTTATGAGTTATCCAATATTGGATGGGTTATGGATGAGCTAAGTGAACTCCCGGTTTGGACCCCAAACCATTAACATCTAATCAATATATGGATAAAGCGTCTCAATGTTAAAGTCAACCAATATACTGATCCGGATGCTGATCCATCAACCCAAGCCCAACCAACAATGGATGTTGGTACCTCATCGCAAATGCACCCTCAAGCATACATGCTAATTTTTTTCTATGACCCGACCTATTTCACCATCTTTGACCCTTACATGGCACAATCTTAAGCCGAAAGCATGCAAAATTACTTTGGATATCCTCCACAATTCATGTATCATCTCTATGTGAACCAACAAATAATTCATCAACAAGAGGTGAAAGCTAGAGTGACGTTTGAACAATGGATTAATGATGAGTTCACTAGCATCCACTCTGAGTTCTCTAATTTGCAAAGTTTTGTTACATATTTGGAGGATTGGCAACACACCCTCAAAACTAATTGGGTTAATAGATATTAAAATTGGATGTATAACACGAAGAAAATATGGATGGATTTGATTTAGAACCTAACAATGTGGATATGAAGGTTATCGGACAACGGGTGCACGAAGAGGAGGTGGAAAAAGAAGTAGAGAAAGAGGAAGAGCCTCAAGTTTAAGCCGATTCAACCGACCATGAGTGATGTTGATGATTATGTCGAATGTTTTATGTAGGATTTTCTTTGTTTCTCTTATCTTTCATTTTGAGTTTATCATTTTTATTAGAAATTTTAGTTTTTTTTTATAAAAATAAGTACAAAAAGACTAAAAATAATCTAATAAAATACAATAAAGAGCACTCAAGACTTAGAAAAGATAGCTAGATACTGTAAAAAATTGAGTCAAAACTCAAAGATAGAAGCTGAAGAATGCTCAGAAAATTATAAGAATTTTACTAGATTTGGCTAATTTAAGATCTTAGTTTTTATATTTACAAGAAAAGATTGTAGAGGCTCTTTGAAAACTTTGAATTGGGTGCTCAAATTGCTTAGAATTATGAAAGTATAATCAGTTTGCACAATCCTGAACCAACTCATTAAATAAAGCTCATAACAGAAAAGCAGTTTGAGTTCTTACGCGGTTAGCAGTTAACGATTCTTGATTCTTGATTTTGATCTTGTCAAGAATACCCCTTGTCAGATTTCATATAACGTTATAACAGTTTAAAATTTCTTGGATGATTTGTTATAACGTTTGGAGGAAATGTTGAACACTTCATCAAAGTGTTATAATATTTTAATCAAGTTTAACTGTGTTGACTAAAGTTTTGACAGTACTGTTTTTCTCTAAAAACGTTATAACGTTTAAATGAAGTGTATTATGGCTCAAGCCATTCAACGTTTCATGAAGTATTATACAACGATCTACTCTGTTAATTTTGGAAATCTCTGCCTTCAAAAAACTTAAAAAAAATTGAGTATAGCAAGGTGAAGCGTTATAACAATTGAAGAACCATTATAACGGTTTGCTGCGACATAAACTTATTTCCTTATAATTTTATGAAGAAACTAAAGATTTTGAATTATATCTTTACATATTTGATCATATATATTCATTTAACTTCCTCCAGCTGTCTTCAACAACATCATGATGATCATTTGATGAAGTTTTAATTGGATCCTGCAAAAAAAAACTTAATAGATTATTGTTAAATTCAAATATATTTTATAAAATAATAAAATAAAAGAAATTGTTAAGTGTAACAGTTACTTTTAGAATATTTAAAAAGATAAAAATTCAATTCTCATTCTATCTAAGAGATTTGAGAAATTGCTAAATTGACAAAAAGAACATTTCACCAAAAAATGGGGTTCACTAGTGAAATATAATATATATTTTAATTGGGTCCATATACATATACTTATTGAAAATTAAATAATGTTAGCACAATTTTCACCGATACGGTAGCTATAATTAAGAAATAAATAAGGGATATTGACCCCATTTGATATATTTAGATTCACCTATGTGCTACAGTGTACCATTACCTATACTATATTTTTCAAGGTAATTATTCAGGAGTTAATCCTCCGCCATATATAGTCCCTAGATGTTACACTCGATTAATCTCGGTTCCTGACCCATGATGAATTTTTGAGATAAACCAATACCTCATCAACTGTAACCAAGCTTTCAAAAAAACTAGTACCTCATTTCTTCATTATTTTTAACACTATCTCTACTTATGTTTATTATTTTCCGGAATACTATCATAAGTTAATAATTCATCAAATTATTGCAACTCTCTTACCTCTGTAGTTATAACTTTTTCCAAAGATCAACTCCACAAACTATCTTATCTTGTCCCTATACTGTGCTTTTATTTTCCCACTATCACTGACATAGAGAACCTATGTGCTTATACTTTTTGGTGACTCTTCTGTCATGTGTGATTGAGACAGTTAAGGACATAAGGTTTGGGTCATTCTATATTTTTCGTATTTTAATGTAAGTAAGCCATTTTACTTTTTATATTGAGAACATATTTTATATTTCACGAATGAACTCCTAACAATTATCACAATAAATCATCATATAAATTAGTTCTTTGCAAAGAATCAATTCTCTATCAATTATGGTAAACAAAAATCACCATAGATAAATATTTATGGGCGGAGTCAAAAAATTTCCATATGAAATTCACTATTTTTAAAAAAATAAATAATATTACATTAAATTTTAAAATATTTATTTAGTATTGCATATCCTTGTGCAAATTCTTTTATATATATATAATATATCTTCAATTGACGAATAAAAAAGCCATAACCACTAATCTAAGCAAATAATAATATAAATTAAATCTCAAAAGTCATCATTTTTTCAATGATATATTATAACTAGATTAATTATGTTAAACCACGAAATTTAATTAAGCAATAATGAAAATTAAAATAAATTAACTAATAATTTAATTTAATAATCAAGGTATTACACATAATTAATGAAATAAATAGATAAGTGGATAAATAAAGATAAATGAGATTAGATATCGAATAACAAAATCAAAGGATCAAATTGAAAAGCTATAAAGATATAAATTTAGTAATATCAAATTTAATAACTAACACGAAATATTATGATCTGATTAAAACGAAATCTAAAGTATTAAAGTCAAATTCGTATCTTAAAATAAAATAATAAAATGATAAAAATAATAATAACAATGTGATGTATAAATCTGATGAAATAATTAACAACACTAATAATAAATATAACGATGATAATAACAATAATAATGTTAATTATTTAAAAGAAAAACTTATGAATAAATGAAATCTGAATTTAACGGTTTAATTTAAAGAATACGAATCGATTTGTTTCGACAAACTCTGATAAATGAATCACCATTAAAATAAGTAAATTATTAAAAGAAATTGAGATTCTGATAGACATGCGAATAATCACACGAGTCGACCACAGAAAATCCAACCGAGCCAAAAGTCAAGTTTTTCCTCTCTCTCCCCTTTGACCCTGTCTTTTCCTTTCTGTTCCCGGTGACGCCCTCCCTCCGCACCTACCCACCCTATCCCATCTTTCTTTTCTTTCCCTTCTCCACTGAACCCCTCTAATTCTCTTCTTTTCTCCCCCGCCGAAGACACCTCCTCTTCTCCTCTGGGTTATTTTCTTACCGATCTCCTTCCCTTCCTTCTCATTTTTTTCGGTTTGTCTTTTCACTTTGTTCATGTCGCCACAATACGAGGAAGCACTCTCTCCCTCACCCGATCGGCGCGCGCCTCACCTCCTGCCTCCCCGATCTCGGCCACCTTCTAACACTCACCATTTCCCTTTCTCTGACACTACCCGAGGCCAGCCGCACAATCCGGTGACTGGCGTTGCTGGCGCCTGCCTCGTCGACAGCCCCCTAACCCGCCACCTAAGGTGCCGCTGTTCCAGGCTTGTGCTTCCCTCTCTGGCCTGAGATGGCCTACACTGACTTCGGTGTTGTCACAAGGCCCACCCTAGGCACGACCGCCTCAACAGCGTTGTCGCCGACGCTCTAAATCCCCTTCCTTTCCTTGGTGGCGACATAGCACCACTAACCCGAGGCGAATCTGCCAGACACAGGCCATCCCTCCACCCGCCTCCTCTATCTGATTGCCAAATCGAGCTCGGTCCTCAGTCACCATTGCTGCCTTATGCCCCCAATCAGTAACATCTCTCTTGTTTTCGGCTGTGTGGGTTGAGCCCCGTACCAGTATATTTTCTTGTGGGCTATCATGGGGTTTTATTTTGCATGTGTGCTGCCTTGTTCTAATTGCTTGTTCCATGCGGTGTATAGCCTCCGACTTGTCTTTGATTTGTGCCTTTTTCTTCTTTGCTACTATCTTGCTATGTTAGTTGTGGTTGGCCATGCCTTGGTACACTGGTACCAATCGGTACCGATGATGCAAGGTGTTGCCCGACTTCTTGGAAATCCTTGTTGATCTGTGTAATGTCTGAGTCTTTTCTTATTTGAATTATCTTTGGTAAATTCTGTGATCTTTGTCATTGTTCTTTGGGTTTTTAATCTGCTGGTATACTGAACTGATATTACACTTACCTTGCTTGGTCCTCTAAATTTTGGTACTGCACTTGACTTGGATCAAATAACCCTTTTTCGTTTTGTGGCTGGGTTGTTTACTGTTGCTGGTGGTATGATTCTTGTTGTGTATGACCTAGTGTTGGTGGCTGAGCCCCACACCGTTGCTTCTCTGTCAGGGGTGTCTTATTGTTAGCCTTGTTTGCTGTCTGGCTTGTGCCGACCTTGCCCCTTTTTGCTGTCTTGTTGCTCATGTGGTTTGTCTCGTTGGTTGCCTTACTCGGCTATTTGGCTTGATTTTGAGAAGCCCCGTATTTGTCTGTTGCTTGCTTCATACTGTTCGGTCATGGGTTGCTTTGGTGTTAGACTTGTTCTTATCTCGGTTTGTTGATTGTTGGCATGAGTCAATTTGAGGTTTGTGATATCTCTGGTGCTGGTTTGTGATGTCCCGATTGATCTGAGTTGTGTTTGTTGTTTGTACTTGCTTGATTCTGGTATGGCGCTCCCTTATCAGGGACTAAAGTGCAAAATCAAATAAATTTAAGGGCCTAAAAGAATTAATTATGGTAATGACCCTTCTTTAAGGGTTATATGCGCAAAATTCAACCCTTACGTACAATCGAACCTATAAGAATGGTCGGAAAAGAAATTGATCTTAATTAAGTGGGCCGAAAGGTTAATTTCGATAATAGTATAATTAATTAATTAGCAAGTGCCGTAAATTTAAAAACGTGCGCAACCAATAATTAATTAATACTTATAGTTGAATTTGGGAGATGATTACATGATCTGCCTCAATAATGAAAATCCGAACAGATACAGTGGTTTAGGAGGCAGCCTATGATCCCAAACACATTAAAACACCAACACATTAATAAAACAATAATAATTTTCTTAAATTAGTTTACTTCTTTTTATTTTTAATTTTTCTTTTAAGTTTTACTTTTTAATTTATTTTAAACTATTTTTCTAATTTATGAAATATAATGTTAAATATATATATACATAATAATAAAAGCAATTGATAAGAATAGTAATTAGGATATAATGAATATATATTAGTATATATATATATATATATATGTTATATATATATATTAATCAATTTCTCTATTTTTAGATTTAAAAGAATATTAGAGATAAAGAATATATATAATAAAACAATATATATTAATTAAATCTTTTGTTTTGAATAAACAAAAGAATATTAGGATTTAGTATTATATATAAGATATAATATATATAAATCAATTTCTCTACTTTTAAAATAAATAAATGAATATTAAAATATAATATTATCTATGTATAATATATATTAATTAATTCCTCTATTTTTAATATAAATAAAATATTATTAAAATATAATATTATATATATAATATATATTAATCAATTTTTATATTTTAATAATTGAATAATATTAATTAATATATATAAATAACTATTAATCAATTTCTCTATTTAATAATAGAATAATATAAATAAATATATAAATACATAAATATATATTAATCAATTTCTCTATTTTTAATAAGAACAATATTAATTATATAATATTATATATTAATCAATTTCTCTATTTTTAATTAATTAATTATCCTAATTAAAATTAAATTAATTAAGGGATAACATTAAGTTAACTTATTTAATTTAAATAAATTAAATCAGTTACGTTAATCAAAATAAATATAATCTTAAAACACGAACATAAATAATAATGCTTCCGTCTCCGAGTCCGGTATACCATGACCTAACCAGACCCAACGCGAATAGGATACTCGCCAATTTAATTTATTTTGACTTTATATGTTCGTAAAATTTTATAATTTTTAGAGATCATGTCATACTAGATCAAATGATAATAAAATGAGTGAACCTAATTAACTATGATTAATTTATTTGTATGCATTCATTTTATTATTATTTGATCTAGTATGAAATGATCTCTAAAAATCATAAAATTTTATGAGTATACGTCTATCATAAAAATGAACAAGATCAATGATTTTGGATCAAAAATTTAAATATTTAACTTTGAAATATAAATTAAAAGATAAGTTACTGACATCATATATCACTAAAGTTAGTGGCACCAGATCTCTTCTCATTTTTTATTTCACTAAAATTATCTCTCGATTTCATTTAAAAAGAAAAAGAAACCATGTCAAAATAAATCGAGTTTTACGATGGTAGTTTCTGTAAAATTTCTTACAATTAAATAAATTCAATGTGCAGATAACTACTTTTTAAGAACTAGTCTAAATAATAAAACAAAACATTGTCAACCACATACAATTCTTACATAAAATATAAACACATATTTCTCTTCAATGAAAAGGGATGATTATGAGAAAATAGAAGTTCTTGATCATAATAAATAAAACTATATTTTTAATACATAAATAATGTTAAGTTTTCAAGCATATCACATCATTACTCTTCTCCATCTTTAATTTTATATCTTTTCATCTACTAAATCCAGTGGTTTATATATAGTTTTTATCTCTTCTCATTTAAAATAGTTGGTTGTGATATACTTTAGGTGAAATTTAACTCCTAATGTGGTCTAATTTTTGTAGTATTATTCTTTAAAGATTATCATATTTATTATTATTATTATTATTATAATATAAATCTTTAGTATTTAAAAAATATGTTCAAATTTTTTAATATGATTTTTTTATGAATATATTTAAAAAATTATATTTTAAGTATTTATTTATGAACTATTTTATCGGGATGAAATCTGAGTTACAGCTGTAGTTATAATAATTTATAAATAAAAAAACATGAAATGAATGAAATTTTTTGAAACATAACATTATTGTGTATAGATTCCTTAAACGGGAGATTTTTAATTTTGCAAAGAGAAGGGATCACTGGACAATGCTTATTTCTAACAATAGTTGTGCACCCATATATATTTATGGATATAGATGACATAATAAATGGTATATATTTTATATCCATATAAATAAATTATCAATGAGATTTCAAATAAATACAATATAAATTTTAAATTTCTAAAAAGCAAAAAACTTTACATAGATTATTAAAGAGAAGGGATCCAATTACCATCATTTTGGTGCCACATCGGTGCCATTACAATTAAATATCAAATAACTATTATTTAAATTCTTAAATAACAAAACTAATTGAAGGAATATTTTGTAAATATCATCTTATATATGTATACAAAAAATTATATCATTTCGATATTATTTATATAGGCATCAAGCGTTAATAAAATCAACAGACCGAATTTTACAATTTAGACACGTTACTTGATGGCTATTCAAATAAAGTTATTTTTTTATTTTTCATATACATACAATTGAGATGATATAGAATACATCTAACGGTTCATATTTTTAAATTTATACATAAATAAATAAATAGACATCATGGACACAAAAAAAAATGGTAATTGAATCCCTTCTCATTATTAAACTTGACTAAAGTTGAAAACGAGAAGATGAACGCACATTTAGCGGAGAATTGTGCAGATAATTTTTCTTTTGAGTAAGGTCTCTGAACTTTTAAAACGAGCAGATGAACACACGTTTAGCGGAGAATTGTCCAGATGTTTTTTCTTTTGAGTGAGGTCTCTGAACTTTTATCATGGTAAGGGTTGAGGCTGATATTCTTTATTTTCGTTTGGAAAATTAAGGAATAACTTTGGAAGAGTGATAAAATAGTATATTTTTGGAAGAGTGGTAGAAGAGTATTATTCTTGACTATTCGGAAGAGCGAAAATATCGTTTGGCAGTTATTAATCAGAATAGTTAAAATATGAATAATTATGATATTAATAATAGTAAAGTAAAAATAATAGTAATAATAATAATAATGATAATATAATAATAATAAAAAAATAATGATCATAATCCATAATCATGATCATAATAAATAATAATATAATAGAAATATAAACATAATCATAATATAATAATATAATAAAAAAAATTATAATTATTATAATAATATAATAATAATAAATAATCATAATTCTAATAATATAATAATAATATAATCATAATATAATAATATAATACAACATAATCAAATAATAATCATAGTCGTAATCATAATAATATAATAATATAATAAGAAAAATTATAATCATAATAATATAATATAATATAATAATAATAATAATAATAATAATAAGTAATAATAATCATAGTCATAATCATAATAATATAATAATAATATAACCATAATCATAATATAATAATAATATAATAATAAAATTATAATCATAATCATAATAATATAATATAATAATAATAAATAATTATGATCATAATAATATAATAATAAATAAATAAATAAAAATCATAATATTAATATAATAATAAAACATAATCATAATAATAATGTAATAATAAATCATAATCATAATTATAATCATAATATAATAATATAATACAACATAATCAAACAATAATCGCTATTCCGATGAGAGCTAATTCGGTATACCACCTATAACTTGGTATACCGGATTAGTATTCTTCCGCACTCTTCTACTTAGTCTAAAATTCGTTTAGCAAATTAATTTGTCGGAATAGCTATTATATTTCTACTTTTTGTTATTCTACCATGTGCCAAACAAACCCATAATCTCCGTCTCCGATGTAAATTAATAAAATTTCAAAGGTGTAAACCTTTTATGAAAGAACGTTATTTTACAAGCACGAGTTATTTTATACATAGAGAAACTATTAGAAACTTTTAAGACGCTAAAAGATGAAACTATTCGATTTTTTTTTTTTCAAAAAGAACCGGATTACATTTTATGTAGGGGTTAATAAAGAGAAGACCATCTGATGAGAAACATAGAAAGCAAAAAAAAAAGCCTCAAAACGTACTTCGCTCATATTTATTTTGTTACTTGTTTAGAACTCATTGCAGGATCTTAATTCCTCTTCTCAGAATGTATGCTAAAAGTTGAAAATATTTTACATGTAAATAACATCAACAGTCGTTTTAGTGCTTGTTTTAGATTGAATGGTCCAGACATAAAGAGCTAGGACCTAGCCGAGGTCTGGGTGCAAACGAATCAAATACAATCGGGTAGTGGTAAAAAATATACTTATATCCATTTAAATTTTTTAATATAAATATAAATACACCCATTTAATTTTCTTAATATAAATATAAATATAGATATTTTTAGATATAAATATAAATACGGATAATATATATATAGGAGTTGGACTATGGTGCTATACATAGCACGAATCATTCTCATGCTATAGATCGATTCTTCATCGTCAAAGTACAAATGATCAATCTAACCGTACAAAATAATTTTCATATGAATATAGACCAAATTTTATATTTTTAATTTTTTTACTATTTTTTTAAAATAATTAAAAAATCATTTCTTTTGAATGACGCATTGTAACTAAATCAAGTGATTTTCTAACTATCTTAAATTTAGTAAAAAAATCTAAAAAAATATAAAATTTGGTCTACATCTAGATATTCATATAAAAATTATTTTGTAAGATTGGATCAACTATTTGTATTTTAATAACAAAGAACTGATTAATAGTATGAGAACGATTCATGCTATGCATAGCATCATAACCCAACTACATAGAGTATATATATTGTCAAAGATAAATACCTAAGTCATTTTTTATTTCGTGAGACTTTTCTTCTCTCATCCGTCATACGCATTTTCCCATACAACATATATGATGTTTGTTAATTTCTCCCACGTGATTTTGTTTCATGACTCTTTTTCTCTCTTTTGCTATTTTTTTTACTAAATACCCGAGTCTCATATTTAAATATCCGAGTCTCATATCTAAATACCTGAATCTCATATCTTAATACTGATTTACTTATATAAATATCTGACTTCTTATGTAGATAGATGTACTTTTTGTCAAAAATGAAAAATTAATTATAGAGAATGTATTTTTTTTTGTAAAAAAAACAGAAAATCAGATAGAGTGATTTTTTTTGGGATTTATTGTGGAGACGGTTAATCGATCCCTTCAAAATAAAGGACAAATTAGTCATTTCATTATATAATTCATTCAAAATCAAAATGCAAAACATGACGCAGTAGTTAGGGGGAAATATCAAAAGAGAAGTAGTGGTTAAAAATTTAAATTTAATTTCGGTGAATAAATATCTAGAGAAAAAAGTTTTGATGGGTATATACCCATATACATTCAATTTTATCTAATTCTAATTATTTATACAGAACGCGTATCGCATTTGAATATTTGATGCCGCGTCGTCATAAATCTATCAAAACTGTTTTCAAATTGTTGATAAAAATTAAAAGTTTTCAAATTTCAACGGAAAGCACACTATAAATTCTGTTTTATTATTTAATAGTTTAATAAAGATATCAAATAGTTAAAGCTAAGCTATCCTTCCTTCCTTATAATAAATAAATAAATAAATAAATGTACATACCTTTTTGAGCAAGTTATTAAAACATATCGAAATCACATCATCAGATAAATCCACGGCGTACGCTTTCAATCGAATGTCCCAGTTTGAAAAAGCAAGCCAATCTCTCGGTTAGAGTAAAATAAAAATAAAGAGTAAAATAAAAATAAAAAAAATAAAAATAAAAAATAAAATAAAAAAAAATAATAAAAAAAAATAGATAGTTAGATACAGATTCCAGTCTCCTTTGCACTTTCTTCCGAAAACAAAAACAATCCTCGGTTTTGTTCGCCGATCTTCCCCTCTGAGTCTGACCAATCTCTCCGCCATTCGTCGCAGCTACACTCGCTCTCAGTCCATCTGCCTCTCTCTCCTCTAGCGAAAACTTCCACGCTCCACTTCCATCTCTCTCGAACCTAAGGTCTTCGTCAGCTCCGCTCCTCGCCGCCTCCCTCTCTTCTTGCTGCTCTAGGTCCGTGTCCTTGAACTTTTGAAATATTTTGTTACCTTTTGTTACAATTTATGAACTGATTGGATTAGGGTTTTCTTATTGTTGTGATGAATGATTGAATTCAGTACTGAAGATTTGTAAGGAAATAAATGGTTTTAGCTGTGAAGTTTATTTGCAATCGTGGATTGAAATAACCAGGGTTTATATATTGTTGAGCCTGAATGGTGAAATTAAGGTTGTTTTGCAATTTTGATAAATTGGCTCCCATAGGGTTTACAAAATCCTTGTTGCTTTGGTAGTTTTTTAGGTGTATGATTCAATAAAGTAGTACATTTATTACTTATCTGGTAATTTATTTGTATTTACATACATATTGTTCGAAAATTGCAATGATTAGATGCTACGCTCTTGTAATTTATTTCGTAATTCAGAGTTATGAGGATTATGTCCTTGTGTATAAGTCCCTTTTATGGTTCTTGTGTAAAATATGTAAGTAATGACTGATATGACATTTTAAGGATTTACATCTCTGATTCTGATATGACTTGTCATGATCATTAGGGGATTGATCTTGACTCGGGGGGGGGGGGGGGGATTGAGGGTGATTTGTATAATTTGGGATAATTTTGTATATTTCTGGTGTTTTTTGAGTTTTAATTATAAGTTTGGTACAAGATGCAGTACAGAGAGAAAGTATTGAGGGAGGTTTTGACTTTTGAGGTAAACCCTAGAGGGACAGAGTGAAGGAAGGGGCTCTGTTTATTTAGTCTGAATTATCGTGTTGGTTTTAGTTCATTCACGGGTCCGCTTATATAGTCATCTTCACTGTATTTCTCTCGAAATATTCTGAAAGATCTCCCATTAGTTCTTTTCTCTATCTCTGACATTTTTGTCTGAGTTTCTTCTTACCACTGTATCTGAGTCCAGTGGCGGAGCTTCTCATGGGTAAGCCAGGGCCATGCCCCCCCCCCCTCAATTCCAAAAATTGTATTCAGGATTTGTAATTTCCAGGATAAATGCTGTTGTGTCTTGGATATGGTCCTCCCTCCTCATTTGCTCATTACTTGTGGCCTACAAATTCGGTCACGTAAAATAATTGTCATATCCTGACTTGAAGATCCAAGAGAAAACGAGGAAGGTTGAAATGACGTTTTGTATAGACCCACATGGATTCAATATTTTATTTCTAGAATTTAACAAAAATAATTTGGGCCGCGACCATGAGCTCAGGTAGGAAACCATTCAAGCTTTGTTTCGTATTTGTTTCCTTATTCAAATTTTCTAGCTACTGAGCTACAACTGTACAATTTGCTAGAAGTGGTGCATATTGTCCAGTTGTTATTAGAGATAAATAGGTATATACCACATTGTGTACAAAAAATAATTCAGAGTTTTAAATTGAAAGTCAATATTGTCTTCTTATCAAAATATGTCTTGGCAAAAATACAAAAGCAACGAATAATTCTTAAATCCTTCTATCTGCCCAGAATTTCAAAAAAATTCCAGAATTATGTCAAAATAAAATATTGATCATCTCTGGTTCAACACAGTATTAACTCACTTATGACAACAAATTTTGATGCATGTTCACCACTGGAATATATTATTGTAGCTAATGGCAGAATGTTGTACATCTTTGAATTACGTCATTAGTATGATCAATAAAGTTACATATCCTCTTTTGTCCATACAAGCAGTTTTATATTCCATTGTGCTTGTCGATCGGCCCTCTCTTTATTTTGGCTCAAGCTCTGCTACTGTCCGAGTCCATTAGAGTTAATAACTGAGGGGCGAGCACTGTAGTGATGAATCTACAGAAGACGGTGATTGATGCGCTCGCGGCACTGTATCATGGCACCGATGACACAATGCGGGTTCAGGCCGACCGCTGGCTACAGGACTTCCAGCACACTATTGACGCATGGCAGGTTCTAACTGGCTCTCACACCCCCGATGATCAATTTTTGTCAGATGACTATCTTGATTTTAGCTGGAGATACAAGGATTGATGCTTTTAAAATGTCATTTTCAGTCGCATGCTTTACACTAATGTTTAGTTCCAATTTTATAAATATCTATCTATCTTTTGTACTGCCAGGTTGCTGATAGTTTACTTCACGATCCCAACAGCAGTATAGAAACTCTAATTTTTTGTTCTCAGACTCTCAGGAGTAAGGTAGGAATTTACACAACTATGTTCTTTTGGATTGTAAGTTTATTTGTATATTATTTTGGTTTGAATTGCTTCTGGTCTTACAGGTACAAAGAGACTTTGAAGAGCTGCCAGGCGAAGCCTTTGGACCCCTGCGGGATTCTTTATATGTGAGCATGTATTTTTAAAATTCAAACCATATTTATTTATGTTAAGATAATTCTACTGATCTTGCTTCTAAATGATGAACTTGAAATGCAGACATTATTGAAGAAGCTAAACAAAGGACCTCCAAAAGTTAGAACACAGGTCCCCCCTCCCCAGTCTCTAAATTTTTATTATTATATTGAATTCAAATCACCAATGATCAATGTACAAAGTTCCAGCCCTTATCATGTAGTTATTAAACTAACTATTTCAGATATGCATTGCAATTGCTGCCTTGGCTGTACATGTGTCAGTTAGAGATTGGGGAGATGGTGGTGTTGTGAATTGGCTGAGTGCTGAGATGAATTCTCAGCCTGAACTTCTTCCAAGTTTTCTTGAATTATTGACCATCTTACCCCAGGTATAAATAATCTCAAATTTTTTAAATTGTATGTGATCTTTACCTGCGGAATCCCAGGAGGATAGACGTGCTCCTTAATTGTTTCAAAACCTAAAACAATTAATGGAATGTTTCCATTTGCCAGGTTCATGAGCCAATTAAAAAAGATGATGAATGATTTTTGTTTTAAAAGAATAAGCATGAGCCCATATCTGCCATTAATATTTACCATTATGTCTTGGGTAGGGCTGCAAACGAATCAAACACGAACGAACTAACGTGTGTTCGAGTTTGATTTGAAACCTATTTCGAACTAGTTTGATTCGAAATAGATAGACAGTTTCAAACTCAAATTATAGTTCGAAATTCGATTCGTTAAAAGTTCGAACTGTTCGGTTCGATTCGTTAATAGTTCGAAATAGAATTATTAGGTGAACAAATTCCATAATTCATATCAAAATAACAGAATCAAATATAAAAAATGTCAATTTAATACAAATTCATACAAAACTAAAAGTTCATTCAAAAAAATTAATAAATTTCATATAAATTCATACTACTCAAAGTCTCAAACAATCAAATAATTAATACAAATTCAAACAAAAATAGTTCGCGAACACATTTCGAACGAACTCACCATGGTTTGAGTTTGATTCGATATAATTTCGAATCGAATCAGTTTGATTTGAAATTAATATCGAACTAGAATCGAACAAACTTTTTTTCAAACTTTTTTCGAATCGAACACGAACGAACTACGAACTTCGAATATTTCTTGCAGCCCTAGTCTTGGGTGAGCCTGGAGCAAGTCAAGACATTAATATATGATTTGAAGAAATATGGTTATTGGTTTTATTCATTTGATTAGGTGATTTCCTTAGCACTTCTTTTCATGACTGCATGACAGAGAGATTTGCTTATACAATACTTGTTTACTCTCACAACTTTACCGTTTCCTATTATCTTCCTTGTGGTCTTATGATTTGATTCATAACTGTCTTTTCTGTCAGGAAGCAAATAGTCACCGAATAGCAGCTCGTCCTGAAAGGCGGCGTCAATTCGAGAAGGAGCTTGTCTCCTTTTCTGAAGTTGCACTCTCGCTATTGACTGCTTGCTGGGATTTTGATGAATTGAAGGAGCAGGTGACAGCTTTAAATATAGCACAAAAGAAAATGCAAACCTTCTACTCGTTGTTAAATTTACTTAACTACTCACAGGTTTTGGATGGCTTTGCTTCTTGGCTACGGTTTTGTCAGGGGTATGTGCCTTGTTCATGTAACTTCTGTATAAACTTGTTATGTTATTTTTGCGCCTTTTGTATCCTCAGAGTCTGTGTAGTTTGTCCATAACCAAGCTTTTGTTTGATAATGCATGATAAGAACTGTTAAGCTTTAAGGCGGCAATGGATTTGTCATGATGTTGGTTTTATTTTGTGTTCTTGTCTGACTTGAAATGAAAAAATTGCATGCTTCTTTCAGGATCTCTGCAGCCACTCTTGCAGGGCATCCTCTGGTTGTTGGTGCTCTGTCATCTCTCAATTCAGATCAGCTACTCGAGGCAGCTGTCAATGGTATCTTAGCTTTCTTAAATTTTCTATAATATTTGCAAACTACAGCTGACATTCTACTGTACAGTTCAAATTGCAGCATACATCAGTTATATAGGCTTGGGGTGTATATTGAGTCATCATGTCAGATGTTAATATAACAGAAATAATAATCAGAATTTCAGTAAAATGTTCAATTGTTTAAGTTTGCCTTACAAGGCAGAAAACAATATTGCCATCTCTAATAGATATATATGCCAGATAGCTTTTGACATGATTGTTATATAACATATACATGCAAACTTGATTTGTGGCTTGTGACTTGAATTTGCTTTTCTGCATCCCTTGAAACAAGAACATTGATGGTCAAAATTTGTCTAAATGTAACTGAATGGCTTCATACTTTTGGATAAATGAAAGACTTGGTATATTGTAACTTTTAAAAATGGGTAGACCTGGGATACCCATATGAGTTCTTGGTTTCATGTAAACTAAAAAGCTCTTGTTTGTTACCAGAGTCGTTTCCTTTTCTCCTGTATTTGAATACTTGGCCTTTGGTTTATTTTCTTCCTCAATTTATATAATAAATTTCTAACACTTTTGTGTCCTGATACTCCAAGGACTTAAATATTTTCTTTGCTGCTAATTTATCATCTCCTTTTGTGTTCAGTTACGTCAGAGTTAATTCATTACACTGTGTCTAAGAATTCAACCGATATTAGTTCCCAGTTGCCTCTGATTCATGTTCTAGTGCCTTGTGTCATGGGCCTCAAGGACCAGCTCAAAGATCAATCTAAGGTATATAATACTCATTGCAGGCTCACTCTCTATGATGATATAACTATTTAGACTAAATTGAACTTTGAAGAATCTGAAACACTTGGTTCTTGTCATTGCTCTTTTATTTTGGAATGATGGTAAAAGAAAATTGAATTGATAGGATGAAGAAGACGTGAAGGCCATTGCTCGTCTATTTGCTGACCTGGGTGATTCATATGTTGACTTGATTGCTACAGGTTATGTTATCATTCCTGCTTCCTGCATATCAGTTTGTTGTACTACTAATAATTTGTGTTCAATCTTTCAATTGAGATAATGCTAAATGTTAAAGTATTGACATGATGCAAATACCAAAACCAAGTATTTGAAGTCAAAACTAATGCAGTATGTTGTGCATTTGAAAATTTCAATCAATGTATTTTGCTGCAGCATGTCATGCATTTAAAAATGTAATTCACTTAAATTTGGCGTACTTCGTAAATTCCAGTTTAGCAACTTGAGGCACATATGATTATTATATTGATGGTTTATGTTGCGTATCAGGCTCTAATGAAGCAATGCTAATTGTACAAGCTCTGTTGGAAGTGACCTCACATCCTGAGTTTGACATTTCTTCTATGACGTACAACTTCTGGCACAATCTTCAGGCTATATTGACCAGGAGGTACGGCTATGAAATGCTCACTTATTTTGGGCCTCTATATACTTTACAAGTCTTCGAAGTAAATTTATTAAATTTTGTTGAAATGAGAAATCAGGGAGTCATACATGTCATACGGATCAGAGGTCACAATGGAAATGGAAAAGAATCGAAGATTACAAATATTCTATGGCCCTTTTGAAATGCTTGTATCACTTGTATGTCTACTGCTCTATCTTACCCTCCCTCCCTGCTCTTTCTATCCTTCTTTAACTCTCTAACTGTTAAGTGAGGAAGGATCAATTTACCAAAACTTTTGGTGCCCCCATCATGACTACAATGCCTTTTTTCACTAATTTTTCAAACTGCAAACTTCAAATGACAATGGTGAGCTGGTGATCTTGTCTTTTTGTTTTTAATGTAATGCATCCATGTCAAAAATTGTAAACTTAAGTTTATTCTGTACAAAATCAAGAGGCAGAAGTACAATGATACAAATTAATCAGTGTACTGCTGATATGTTGACTTCTTGATCTTATATGAACAAACTTCCAGATATTTTTTTATTTTTGGCATAAGTGCATTATTGTAGAAATAAAGGAAGATAAAAGAAATTACATTTCCTGTTCCCAATTAAAATTTTGAATTATTAATGAAGAAAGGAGTTGTGGTCATGAGTTATTTATACACAGGTTTTCGGTTTTCATTTGTTCAGAACTTATTCTTCAGTTAAACCCGAGCCTATTTTACCTTGAAACATTCAATGGTGCAGTGTTTTGTTCATATGAAATTTGGACCAGAAAAATAAATAAATATCATTAGTAGCACAGTGCATTATCATTTGATGACATGAGTTACCCATCAAATGCCTTATTCATTTCTTTTGTCCCGACATGGTACAATCATAGTCGCCAAGACCAAACATAAAATATCAAAGCTTTCTGGAAACATAATGGATAAGTTCTTTAATATGAGGAATAAATTTTGACCTTCACTGCATGTTCATAGTAAAGAAATTGTTTATCCCAGGTTTGTTCAAAAGTTGAGTTTCCAGCTGACTACATTGGATTTTCTGAGGAAGACATCAAGGATTTCAAGCATGCTAGATATGGTCTGTAATATACATTCCAGAAAAAAATGCGACTCTTTTCTTATTTCGAGAAACAATTTATTTATTCCGGTAATCTGTTGTTAGATAAATTGATGCTATTTATCTCTTCGACAGCTCTTACTGATGTATTAATGGATGCTGCTGAAGTTATTGGGGGTATTGCCGCATTAAAAATACTTTTCTTGAAGCTAGTTGAGGTTCAACTTCATGCCTGTCAAACCTTCTCATATTTTCTTTATGGTTTATCATTGTAATGAAGCTAGGAATATAAATCCACTTTTCATGTTTAATATACTTTAGGCAGTCAGGAATTGTGAACAAAACTCTAGATGGCAACCTTGTGAGGCAACTCTCTTCTGCATGCAAGCTATTGCCAAGTCTGTCCCAAGCCAAGAGAATGAGCTATTACCCCAGGTTTGTCCACTATTTATCTAAAATTTTGTCCTTCATCAAATCATATTGGACTTCTGTAGATGTAATATTTGGTTGATGCAGGTTTTCAACTTAATTCCGAAGCTTCCTCTTCAGGAACAACAGCTACATCAAACAGGTACGAGTTATATTCTTGTTAATATGATGTATACTTCTTTTGCTTACAAAAAAATGATGGCCGGAACCTGTGCTTTTTATGTACTTCTGAACAATTTTAAATACTTCCACATTGCAAGTTTGAATTACTATATATGCCTTCCTTTTGCCCAGTTTGTACAACTATAGGAGCTTATTCGAAATGGATTGACATGAGTCAGCTAAACATCCTGCCTCCTTTGATTGATGTTCTTACAAGAGGAATGGGGTCTTCAGAAGAAACAGCTGCTGCAGCTGCTGTTGCATTCAAGTACATATGTGAAGGTATCTGTTTTGCTTAATTTAATCATGGAATAAAATCTATGTTTCATCATGCTTATCAAACTGCTATTGACCAAAGAACACTGACCTAAATACACAGACCAGTTCAATGTATGATTGTCGTCTTGTAACAAACTTATCTATATTCAAATTCAAATGCCTGGGTAAATATCACTGAAGCAACTCCTATTTCTTCTGTATTCCTGAATAGTAGGTAATTTGAGTAGCTTAGGTGGTTACAGACTACATTCTGTACTCTTTTAACTTTTGCATGATATATTTTAAAAGATTGTAGGAGGAAGTTTGTGGGGTCGCTCGATGCTCTTTTTAATATATACCATATTGCTCTCAGTGGAGAGGGTGGTTATAAAGTTTCGGCTGATGATTCAATGCATCTGGTTGAAGCATTGAGGTGTTTCTTTTAGTCAATTATATTTCCTTCATATTTGTACTTCATTTTTTTTGGAGAATAACTTGAAGCCATTTAACATTTGTTTGTTTGAAACATCAATTTAGTGTTTTAATTATGGAGCTGCCACCGGAACATGCAAAGAAGGCCCTCGAGTTGATTTGCATGCCTGCAGTCCATCCCTTACAGGTTAGATCGGTCTTTGGCATAAGTTATTGGATTATCAAGTTAAATCATCAAGTATCAATGGTTCTTTTATTGATCCAAAAATGAACTTAGGCAATTGTCAATCAAGGAGCTGCAGCTCTGCAGCAACTTCCAGCAAGGCAACTGACAGTTCACATTGATCGATTAGCATGCATTTTCAGGTGACAGTTCATTATTCCTTGATTGTATGGTATGGTTCAAGCCTACAAGTCTCAAAAAAGAAAAATAAAATCAATCAAGGGTTAGTCCCTGCCTCAGTGCGTGAAAAAGAAGTTTTGAATAAAGGTGATTCATACCTCACATGAAAAATATATGTAACGAAAAGTGGTTCGTGCCTCCATGTGTGGTTCTTACAGAAAGAAATTTTGATAAAGGTTTAGTCATGCCTCATTGCATTTAAAGTATTCCATGCACATACAAAAACATATGTGCAGCAAAAAAAGCAATGAGGAGCTTTATTGGTGCTAATTTGGATGATAATGTGCTACTTCTCTGTCAATTTTATTGTTTTCTTTTCAATTATTTCCTTGTTTATCTTATTGGCAGAAACGTGGACCTTCCTGAGATTGTAGCTGATGCAGTTCAAACTTATTGGCCTTTATTTAAAGCAATATTTGATAGGTAATTAGTCATTCATCTACTGATTCTCTAGGAGAATATCTTCAAAGAATATGTATTTCTTATTCTTTGTTTTGGTATGGTACAGTCGAGCATGGGATATGCGAACAATGGAGTCTTTGTGCCGTTCATGCAAATATGCTGTGAGTTCATTTTTTTCATATATACTTACTGTATATGACATTATATGATGTATCTGCATTGATACTGTAAATTTATTGCTTTTACTGTTAATTAAGGTAAGGACATGCAGAAGATACATGGTACACACCATAGCTGCAATGTTGGAAGAGATTCAAGCGTTGTATCAGCAGCATAATCAGTCTTGCTTTCTTTATTTGTCTAGTGAAGTTATAAAGGTCAGTGTTGCGAAACCAAATCTTTTGCCCCATTTTGTGTGGTTGGTTGCTTTGCTTTTCGCAAATGATAACATATTTATTTGATTTGCTTAGATAACCAAACATTCTCATCTCATAACAAAAGGAAAGCTTTTGAAAAATATTTTTGAACATTGATGAACGCTACAGTTGTATTAACAGTAAATCTTTCTCTTTACGGAGGTTGTTTCTTAATACCATAACTAAAACGACGAAGTAATCATATCTTATATTGAGATTTTAGTTTAAATAAGTAATAGGTAAGTAGGAAGCAATTTGTTTGAGAATATGAAAGTAGTCCTTTTCACTTCTAGTAGGTGAAATCTGGGTTAGCAGAAATCACAATTTGGTATGCCAATTGCGGGTTGCCAACAATCCATTTGTAGAAATGGTGATTCAGCAAAGATAAAAGATTCTAAGTAATTTTGGAGTGTCACAACCCTAACTTTCGCTTGTTCTTGAGGTCGAGAACACAAAAGTCGTCATTTTTGCTGGTTTTGAGATGTTGCTGCTTTTAGCATTTCTCTGACGGAAAAATAATGGCGATTGAATGAAATCATAAAGGCACGAGTCTCTGTTTGGATAGACAAAGTGCATAAATTGTATTTGAAAAATTGGAACTTTCTATCAGTTTATGGTGAACCTTGATCATTATGTGATAAATTATGTGGTAGACATGAACATGCATTATTTACTCAGCACACTAATTGTCCAACAACAACAACAACAACAAAGCCTTTAATCCCAAATAAATTGGGGTAGGCTAGAAATAAAACCCAATCGGAAAGTATAAGATCAAAGATCTTAAATATCAGTGATAATAATGAATATGATGAAAGAAAAGATCTTAAATATAAATAATAATAATAATAATAATAATAATAATAATAATAATAATAATAATAATAATAATAATAATAATAAAAAATAAATAAATAAAGATGATAATGATAATGATGATAATATGCTAATAGTATTAGCAATAATAACAATAATAATAATAATAATAGTACAATAAACCTTTATTATAAAATCTATTTTTAAATCCTAAAATTTTATTTTAAAATCTAATTCTAAATTCTAAATTCTAAATCCTAAAATCTTATTTCTAAACCTTTATTTCTAAAATCTATTTCTAAATTCTAAATCCTAAATTCCTAAAAATCTAAGAACATGAAGTATATAACTCTACTATTAGACTCTTAACTCCTAAATCATGGTTTAGGTACATGAATCGTCATCTTCCAAGCACTACTATCCAAATCAAGCTCTTTGGATATATTCCATTCCTTCAAATCTCTTTTTATTGCTTCCTCCCATGTCAGTCTCGGTCGACCTCTTCCTCTTCTTGTATTTTCATGACGACTTAGAATACCTCTATTATAAAACCTCTTTTTGCTTTCTAAAGCCTTCGTTGGATATGACCAAACCATCGCAAAAATCGATGTTGGACTAGCTTCTTAACTCCTAATCATGGTTTACCTCTTCCAAGTTTGTCCCTAATATCATCATTTCGATTCGATCTTTCCTTGTGTGGCCATATATCCAACGATGTCAACTATCCGCATTTGTCCCTAATATCATCATTTCGATTCGATCTTTCCTTTGTGGCCATATATCCAACGCAATATCCGCATTTCAGCTACACTCATCTTCTGGACGTGTTGTCCTTTTGTAGCCCAACATTCTGCGTTATACATCATCGCGTGTCTAATTGTCGTCTTGTAGAACTTGTCTTTTAGTTTGTTTGGGATATTCTTGTCACAAAGAATACCAGATGCTTGTCTCCATTTTATCCATTCAGCTCTTATTCTATGACTAACATCTTCATCGATCTCCTTCACTCTGCAACATCGATCCCAAATACCGAAATGTGTCATTCATGGGTACTACTCATCCATCCAAACTAACATCTCCGTCGTCTGAGTTTTCTCTCGCTGAACTGACACTTCATATATTCAGTTTTGGTCCTACTAAGTCTAAAATCTTTCGATTCTAATGTTTGTCTCCACAACTCTAGTTTCTGATTGACTCCAATTTTGCTCTCGTCAATCAGCACCACATCATCAGCAAAGAGCATACACCAAGGAATATCTCTTTGTATGTCATTTGTGATTTCGTCCATCACTAAGGTGAAAATATATGGACTCAATGCTGACCCTTAATGTAATCCTATCTTAATAGGAAATGTATCGGACTCGCCGTCACATGCTCTGACACAAGTCACAATATTTGTGTACATATCCTTAATAAGGGTAACGTACTTTGTTGGGACTAGTTTCCTTTTGAGCGCCCACCACATGATATTTCTCGGTATTTTATCATACGCTTTCTCTAAATCAATAAATATCATATGTAGGTCCTTCTGCTCCTGATGTCTCTCCATAAGTTGTCTTATCAAGAAAATCGCCTCCATAGTGGACCTTCCAGGCATAAAACTAAACTGATTTTTAGAGACAGTTGTCAGTTTTCTTAAACGGTGCTCGATCACTCTCTCCCAAAGCTTCATGGTATGACTCATGAGCTTAATTCCTCTGTAATTAGTACAACTTTGAATATCTCTTTTATTCTTGAAGATTGATACTAATATACTTCTTCTCCACTCATCAGACATCTTATTGGACATCTCCATAAGATCTCCATAAAATGGTATTAAATAGTTTAGTGAGCCACACTATTGCTATATCTCCAAGACATCTCCATACCTCAATCGGGATGTCGCCTGTTGGTGTCAATCGAGTCGTCCAACTCGATCGCGGTTTTCTCACTCTCGTCGTTGAATAGCTTGTCGAAGTATTCTCTCCATCCGTTCTTAATCTCCTCATCCTTCACCAAAATCTATCAGTCTCATCCTTAATACATTTAACTTGGTTGAAGTCTCTTGTCTTCCTTTCTTGAAGTTTAGTCATCTTGTAGACATCATTTTCGCCTTCTTTCGTATCTAATTTCCGATACAGCTCCGTGTATGCCTGACCCTCTGCTTCGCTCACAACTTTCTTTGCGTTTTTTTTAGCTTTTTTGTACTTCTGTATGTTTTCATCACTTCTATTGTGATGTAAACGTTTGTAACATTATTTCTTCTCATTGATAGCCTTTTGTACATCATCATTCCACCACCAAGTGTCATTAGGTTCACGTTTATTTCCTCTAGTTACTCCAAACACCTCTATAGTCACCTTCCGAATGTGAGTCGCCATCTCCTTCCACATATTATCCGCATCCTCACTTTCGTTCCACGATCCTTCTGCAATAACTCTATTCTTAAACACCTGAGAAACATCCCTTTTGAGCTTCCACCATCTTGTTATCGTTATTTTCATGCATCTATCTCGCCGAACGCATACCTAGAAACAAAAATCAACCACCAAAAGTTTGTGTTGTGTGACAACACACTCGCCAGGTATAACCTTACAATCCATGCATTTTGGTCTCTCCTCCCTTCTAGTCAGGACAAAATCGATCTGGCTCAAGTGCTGGCCACTGTTGAAAGTAATTAAATGCGATTTTTTCTTTCTAAAGAAGGTGTTCGCTACCATGAGGTCGTAAGCTATAGCGAAGTTCAAGATGTCTTCTCCCTCTTGATTCTGTTCGCCATATCCAAAACCCCCATGTACCCTCTCAAACCCTCCTCTAACTGTGCCAACATGACCATTAAAATCTCCTCCAATGAAGAGTTTTTCACTGCTAGACACTCCTCTAACCCTGTCCTCTAAGTTTTCCCATAATCGTTTCTTGACATCATCGCTCAAACCTACTTGTGGAGCATACACACTGATGACGTTCAAGACCAAATATCCAAAAATCAATTTGATCATGATGATCCTGTCCCTTTGTCTCCTAACTGCGACAACTTCATTCTTGAGACTTTTATCAATTAAGATGCCTACACTATTTCTACTTCGTTTTTTTTCTGTGTACCACAATTTGAAGCCCATATTCTCCACCTCTTTAGCCTTCTGACCCGTCCATTTAGTCTCCTGAACACATAAGATATTAACGCGTCTCCTAATCGCAGTATCAACTAACTCTCTTAGCTTACTTGTTAAGGACCCTACATTCCAACTACCTAAACGAATCCTACTTTCCCCGACTAGCTTCCTTGTCCCTCGCACTCGTCGAGTCAAGTGCGAAGACCCTTGTTCATTTGACACTACATCCGGGCGCCGATGCAGCGTGTCACTAAGGTGATGACGATCCGGCCCTCGCTCATTTGTCACCATATCCAGGTTCCAATATGGCGCGCCACTAAGGCGGTGACGATCCGACCCTTATTCTCTTATCACCATATCCGGGTTCCAATATGGCGCGCCGCTAAGAGGGTGACGCCCCAATGAAAATTAACTGGGTTTCATTTCTATAAAGATCGATTGTTTTAGTGCAGGGTTCGCCACACCCATCGCAACCCTCCTCCTTTATCCAGGCTTGGGATAGACTGTGCAGAAACTAGTCCACACAGGCGGAGTTAGCACACTAATTGTCCAAGATAAATAAAATCATCTAATCCTTGTTAATAATTATTTAAGGCAACTTATATATGCAAGTAAAAGAGATGCTGCATAGAATTAAATAATCCAAGTCTAATGTATTAGTACATAAAATTATTACAACAACAACAACCTAAAATCTATACTTTATTGCTAGATTCTAACTCCTAGATCATGGTTATGGTACGTGGATCGCAATCTTTCAGTCACTCATATCCAAAACAAGCTCTTTACATATATTTTAGTCCTTCAAATCTCTTTTTATTATTTTCTCACATGTCAGGCTCAATTGATCTCTGTCTTTTTTTGTGTTTTCAGAACGACTTAGAATACTGCATACCATAGTATATAAAATTATTAGTACTAATTATTGATGTATTATATATGATTATGATCCAATTAATCATATTTCATTCCTAAAATCGTAGTTCATTTAAACCCAGTTGTCCGCAACTTTCACTATCCACGTCTCCTCTTTCTATAGGAGGCAGGGTACCCACCTCCCATTCTTTGTACTGTATTGTTCCTGTTCCCTGAAACCCTGGGCCGAATGCCTACAATTAATTTCTTTTGTATATAAAGGAGGTTATAAAGGGGGAGGAAATGGAAAGAAAGAAGAGAAAAAGAAAAAAAAAATGAGATACTGGTACACTGAAGTACCGAAAAATAAAATAACAGAGAGAAATAGGCTGCCTTGATGTCTGAATTGGCCCATTTGGAAAACATCATTCTTCGGTGGCACAATGATTTCCTGGACATCTCCCCTTCTAGTGGTTGATAACACTTATTACCGTCTGATGTGCTACAATTTGGGCGACCCACCACATTGAATGACGTGTTACATCGTTCTTCTTTTTTTTTTTTTTGGTTGGGGGTAGGGGTGGGGTGTAGAATCCTGCTGCCTGGTTTCAGGTGGAGATGAAAGAGGGAAGTTAGGAATGAGGAAATGTGAAGGGAAAGAGGAGACTCAACTATTGTGCAACTTGAATTATCATTAATACAGAACCAGGGAGATGCAATTTTAATCATTTATTTAAATATGTTCATGAACTTTGGTATCATATGCAAATGTAGTACTAGTTCAGAGTATTTTTCATATAGAGTTAATTATGGTGTTAATGATTTATACTTGTATGTGCAGATATTTGGGTCAGATCCATCTTGCACTGACTATCTTAGAAGTTTGATAGAAAAATTGTTTGGTCATACAGTAAAGCTTCTTGGCTCCATCCAAGTAATTTCTCATTTTCTAATGTTCCATTTAGAAGTCTGATACAATTCCTAATAGTTTTAACTTATTGCTACACTTTTTTGTTATGATTTTGCAGGATTTTACTTTCTTGTTTTCTAATGTTCTATTTAGAAGCCTGATACAATTGTTAATACTGCAACTTATTGCTACATTCCTTTGTTATGATTTTGCAGGATTTTACTGCCAGGCCGGACATAGCTGATGACTGTTTTCTGTTGGCTTCTAGATGCATCCGTTACTGCCCTGACTTATTTGTTCCCTCTTCTATTTTTCCAATGCTTATTCATTGTTCTATGATTGGGGTAACCATTCAACATAGGTACTTGTCTTGCCCTTCAAAATACTTTTTTTGCTTCATCCATTCCTTTTGAAACTTCTACCATATGGTGAAAATTAAGAAGCATGAAACTTGGGCCTTTTGTCCCTTTTTAGTGGTGGAAATCTGATTTAATGTTGTGGGAGAGCTTGAATGGTAAATTGAAATCGTGATCTTATGAAAAGAAACTCGATTAATGCTTCATAAGTTCTATATTCAGAGTTTGGAATGGAACAGCAAAAGATAGTTTGTTTAATATTTCATAGTAGTGATTCCCTTATTCAGTGTCATGAAATTTTTTATTATCACCATCTTCTGGAGGACATCCCCCCCCCCCCAAACAAACCCCACTACGAAAAAAGAAAAACAAATTTGTCTCATAGTGGCAACACAATGTTTAAAAGTTTTTTGATGTAGTAGGCGAAAAACCTACTATTAATATTCATTAAATCAAAGCAAAAAAGAGTTGATACAGATTAGAAGAAAGCTAAAGAATAAGAAACACAAGCACAAGCATATCCTCCTAAACAAACAAAGTGAAATGAAAAATAAAAAGAAGGTAGTCTGATTCTTGCTCCATCCGAGCTCTCCATGGGAGTTCGATCGGCTATGATGAACCCGTGAAAATGGGGCTGCGGCAGCTCTCAGCTGATGGCAGCGAGTTGCGGTGTGAAGGGGATGTAGCACGAACGACTGTGGAATGGGCAAGTATGTGTGCAGTTGTGTGCGAGTTTAACCGTGCGTGACCGGGTCGGTCTCTGGTCTGACCAGATCCTAAGTGGGTCGGGTTGGAGTTAGGTGTGGTTTGGGCTTAGGTGATCAGTTTGGGAAGGAGGTGTAGAGGTAGTTCTCGCCAGCAGTAGAGGTGTGGAGGTAGTGCTCGGTTTGGGAAGGTGTAGAGGCAGTAGATCGGTTTGGTTTGGATTTAGGTGGTCGGTCCTTACGGTGGGTGGCGGCAGATTCTAGTGTCGGATCTAGGTTTTGAGAGAAGGGGGAGGGGGGGGGGAGAGGGTTTTCTAGCAGCAGAGGCAGTAGTGGTGCGGAGGAAGTGCTTGGTTTGGGAAGAAGGTGTAGAGGTGAAGTCTTGTCGGAGGATGCTCAACCCGAGAGTGCTTGTACTTCAAACCTGATGGAGCTAGAGAGGAAGAGAAGAGAGAAGGAGATGAGAGAGAGGGGCGGGAGAGGAGGTAGGCGGGGGGAGGCCGACGACAACCTCCCCTGCCTAGGGTTTTCAGCTGTGGCCTTTTCGCTTCTACTTTTGACTTTCGCCCACAATATTTAAAAGTTATAGCTCAATAACAAAGAACAAAGTTCTTTGACTTTCAATTTGTTAATCTTGAATGTTGCTCTTGTATGTCACTTTTTATATTTATTAGTTGTTCCTTGATTCTTAATTTAGCTTGTGATTGTATATTATGCATTTTTGGGGGCAATAGTGGTGTAAAAAATAATCTGGTGAATTTTTTCAATACAGGGAAGCTTGCAAATCAATATTGTCGTTTCTATCTGATGTGGTTGATCTGGCAAACTCACCTGAAGGAGAGAAGTACATAAGCATTATAAACAATGTGATCCTTCCAAGAGGCACCATTCTGACAAGAATTCTTATTGCTGCTCTCACTGGAGCACTACCATCATCACGACTGGAGGATGTATGTTATCTAAGATTGCTGTATATTATGTGTACTAGCATTGTTAATGCCTCTAAATCATCAGATTCTTAAGTACTATAGTGCCCCGGGATGCATGCGATATGATATCTAATGAGGCAACATAAAGCATAAAGCATGAAGAAAATGCAAAACTATTCAATCTGGATCCAATGGTTCCCAAATGATTGGATCTCATACCTAAATAATTTTTGTTTGTATATATTTATATTATAGTTATGAAGGTCAATCCTTGGGTTAAGAGTCCCTGGAGTCCACATATGTTGGGTTTTTAGAAAGATATTTTCAAATATGGTACTTCTGGTTTATAATAATACCAAGAAGAATATTTTCAGATGTTCTACTTGGATTAATGTTTTGATGTGAAAAATCAAGATGTGATCTGCTAGAATATCAGACAATATGCTTAATGTTAGTGCTGTAGCATAACAATCTTATCATTATCGTTATTGCTATTCCTTCAGTCTTGCATACATCATATATCTTGAAAGATTTTTATTTTGCATAGTTTATATTTTATAGTATTTCAATGCAGGTATCCTACGTTCTACTGTCCCTAACCAGGACATATGGTGTAAAAGTTATAGAATGGGCAAAAGAAAGCCTCTTGCTGATCCCACCAGCAGCTGTTACAGAAGCTGAGTGCTCAAGCTTTCTCTCGGCTCTCTCTAAGGCCGCATCAGGTTCAAGCATATCTCACCTGACAAGCACACTTGAAGAGTTGTCAGATGTGTGCCGAAGAAACCGCAATGTTCAGGACATAGTGCAAGGAGCACTTAGACCTCTTGACTGGAACTTCACTGCTGTTGCCTGATAATAACAGGGTAATGTGGCACTTTCTTGTTTAATTTATTTAGGAGCATTACTGCTCCACTACCTCTACAGAAGAACTTTCATCCAAACTTGCATAAAATACAAATTATGGTACATGCCTGTGTCCATTCCCTTTGAAACATATTAATGGCTCTCTATTAGTTAACTGAGAATTATTTATTTATTTTTGAAGGATAAGAAGAGATTGGATTGGGAGTTCATGCTATATTTGGCAGAGTTACTTTTGCTTGGTACATGACAATTTTCAAGATCCTTTTTATTAGTACAAATATATTTAGTTTCATCATGGGTAATCAATCATTTGCTGATCTAGTATTAATTTTTTCAATCCAGGTACAGTTCTGTCATCTTGTGGGATCTGCAGCCCAATAGATGTAGTAATTTTAGTGTGGATTATAGGGAGTTGCTGGCTTCAACGCTCTTTTTTTATATGTGCATTGTTCTTTGCCATGGATTGGTTTCCATTGCGAGTTACTTTTGAATTACCGCAGCAATTTCCTTATTTTCTATTCATTTGAGAAGAGTAGGGTAAAGCGAGGATTTGTAAATTTCTTGTTTCTTTCATTTCTGTTTCACTTTTTTTTTTTTTTTATCTTTCTGATGTATATTTCTTATTTAAGAATGTAAGACCTTTTTGCTGTTTATTAGGATTAAGGTGTATTGTCTTTCAGAGGCGGTATGTTGATTTTATAGCAACACAGCTGTATGTTTCTGATATGTTATTAAATGGTACCCGTTCAATTCACTGATGGAATATTAAATTGATGTTGTTAATTTGCCATGATTCGCTGATGGATTATTAAGTTCTCGACATTCAGGCATGTAAATAAGCACTTGAACTAGGGCACTAGGTACATGAAGAGCTAACTAGCTTATCCGTGAATGGAGATGCCATCAATCACAACTATTTTGTGTCATACGTGTGCAACGTAACGTGATAATTCTAGACGTTGATGTGTGTTGTTGAATATTACATGGCTATAACAATTAGATCAAAGTTTCAAAATCATTTGTTATATAAGATCAAAATTTGGTTCATTGCTTGCTGCATTGTAGACGATAAATGGTCGAATTGTATTATTTCAAATTGTATGTGAAGTTGTGAACACTATAAAAACAATTTCATAATCTGCTACCAGAAACATCCTTAACAAGTTATCTCATCTGAGACATTACGCCCTTCTGTTTTGAGTTTTGACAGAAGTACAAATCAAAGCGGATATTTTTGCCCGCTAATCCATAGACTAGTGCTATTTGGTTACTATAAACATCTCACGTCTCCCTCTTCATAACATAAATTGCCTGTTTCAGAACTCATTCCTGAATTTAATACTTGCAGATCCAAAATTTCTCACTGTTAAAATAAAAATACAGGCTTTGCTCGTTTGTGTTTTTATGTTCTGCTAATACTCTATTAAACTGTTCTACTGCTATTCTGTTTGTCAGTACTCTTAGGGTTGTTCCCAGTTGTTTTTATTATTTGAGTTTCATCTATTAAGAAATATGAAATATCCCACAACCCAAATCATGTAGATTTGACCAGGGTCTCCTAGCTTTACCTTCGCCAGTGATACATAGCACTGAAGCAATGTTGCAACATCATGTGGCATCGTAGAGTTGGAACTGAGACCTCCTAAGGCCCAACTAAGCTAGGAAGTAACGGGTTGTATCAAATAAATAATTTATTTTCCCAAAAACTTTCTGAATCAAATTAGATTACAAGCAAAAAGCCTAACTTTTCAGTATCGCTTTATTCCACACCATTTTTCTTTGTAGATAATCTCTTGGTGAAAAAAAAATGTTCTCAATGTCTCATTGACAGAATATTAGTTCATCAGGTTGGGAGGAAAAGTCTGGAACTTATTTTTTTTCCCCTTTTCATCTAGCAACTGCAAACACACCATCATACGCAACACGAATGAAGGATCATGTATTTTGACAGAAAAAATATCATGTGCTAACATCTTGAGATTAATAACAAAAGAAGAAGCCTCTACAGAGACCAGCACATTTTTTTTTTATTTTGATTGGCCAATTACCTTTGAAACATAAGCTATAGGTGGTAATCCAACAGAAACAAATATTTCTAACCTAAATTCACCAGCAGCATTGAAAAAGAAAAGAAGAAAAGGACAAACCCAAACCCAATTATTCAGGAAATTAAATCTTCATCGTTTGGAATTAATTATTCAAAGAACCAATTTTCTTTGCCTCTTCCATCTCTCCAAAAACCTTCGTGGCCACCATATCATCAAAAAACTTCTCATAGGGGTGGCCTCATGGTACGAAGCGGGAGCAGGAGAGGAGAAAACAGAGGCGAGTGCAAGAGAGGTGGAAATGGAGGGGAGACGGGAGAGGAGAATGGAAAAGTGATAGATACTGAAGAGTAGAATTGAGAGTAATCGATTTGTATTTCATCTTTTCTGTACAGATCAGCTAGATTGTTCTTTCTAACAACCTTGCAACAGTCTTTGACTTAGTCAACTGTTGTAACTAACTAATTATTACAAATAATCATTTGCTAACTAACTTTTAAAGATGATGTCATCCCCCTCAAGCTTGACGTACAGGACTATACACAAAGCTTGTCACGAAGTATGTCGAACCAAGGCTTTTTGTTAAAATATCTGTCACCTGATCCTGAGATGACAAGAAGCGAATAGAAAGTTCTTGGAAGTAATTAAGGACAAGGATCAGTAACTAGTTCAGCAAGTAAGGACTGTAGCCAAACAAGTTCTGCAGCAGCAGCAGTAATAGCTCGGTATTTAACTTTGCTACTGGAACGAGCAACAGTGCTTTGTTTTTTTGAAGATCAAGAAATTAGTGAATTGCCCAGTAATGTAATTCATATATGAAGAAAGAATTGTAATCTTATTCATTTATCAAAAATCAATTAGTTACATTGTACTATTTATAAACATCACATAGAATCAGCTACTACGTAACTAACTAACTAATCTTGAACAACTTCTATATATCTCCATTACACAATTTACTGGAATTGTCCAGTGTTTGATTTTCTTCACCTATACGCCCCTCAAACTCAGAGGGTTGTCAACCACATTGATTTTGATGCGTAGCAATTGATAACGTGATTTGGCTGGTCTCTTTGTGAACAAATCACCCATCTGATCAGTAGAATAGATAAAATGTACTGAAATTTTCTTGGCTACAAGTTGTTCTCTGATAAAATGCAAATCAAACTCAATATGCTTAGTGCGCGTATGGAATATCGGATTAACTGCTAGAAACATTACACCAAGATTGTCACACCATAAAGCAGGTGGAGAAGGCATTGTGTGACCTACATCATGAAGAAGAGATTGAAGCCACATCAACTCAGCTGTTGTAACAGCCATACTCTGATATTCTGCTTCTGTGGAAGAACGAGAAATGGTGCCTTGCTTTGTAGATGACCAAGACACTAGATTTGGACCAAGAAACACAGCATAGCCAGTTGTGGAGCGTCTGTCATCAGGGCAACCAACCCAATCAGCGTCACAGTAAGCATTGAGAGTAAGATTGGAACCTGGCTGAAGATTAAGACCCATGTTAAGAGTACCTTTTACATAACGAAGAATACGTTTCAGTGCTTGCCAGTGCATATCAGTGGGTTGAGCGAAAAATTGTGATACTTTATTAACTGAATATGTGAGGCCAGGTCTAGTAACCGTAGCATATTGTAAGGCTCCAAGAATTGCTCTATACTGGGTTGGATCTTCTAAAGGAATACCAACCATTTTTGAAAGTTGGACACCATCTTGAAGAGGAGTAGAGCATGGTTTAGCAGTAAGCATGGAGGCTTTGTCCAAAAGAGATGTCAGGTACCTAGTTTGAGATAGATGGAGACCATTAGAGTGAGGGTGAACTTCAATTCCAAGAAAATAGTGAAGATCATCTAGATCCTTGATAGAGAAGGTGTTGTGAAGGATGGTTTTGAGAGAAGCAATGGCAACTGGGTTATTGCCAGTAACAACTAGGGCCTCCCCACTGCTAAAAATCCTAGAATTATTTTTCAAGTATGCCGAAGTTTTGTTAAATTTCAGTCGCATCCATTTTGACTCTCTCATGTATTGAGAATCATTTTTATCATACTTAAGAGATAGAAATCTTAGAAAAAGACAAAATGATTAAGGAGACACTCTCAATTGCCCTAGAAAGATGTTGAAAAAAAATGTTTGTGGGTTATTTTTGGTGAATACAATTGAAGGAAAACTCAATTAGTCTCTCAATGTCGTGTGCGTGTCTCGATCATTTCCTGTATTTTTCTCGACTCAAGCACATATCAAAGGCATACCAATTTAATTTATAAATTATATTTGATTTAGTTTAATCACATATAAGATATCTTTATTATTTTAGTTGAAAATAAATAAATTATACACTAGTTACACCAATAAAATCCTAACAAAATAGTCTTTCTGGAGTTGATCAAGAATAATCTTCGGCTTGAGCCCAACGGATTGGGAGTTATTATAACGGCTTAGAATAAATAGTCATTGAATATGATTTAGTCTTGAATCTTAAAATCTTGAGCTGAAGTATTTTGTGCCGTTAAACTGTCTCCAATCAATTGTAATGACTCTTTAGTCGTTACACAATGTTACGCTCTGATATTTTGTTAATAAAGTGAACTTCTTAATTTCTAACTAAGCAACATAAACCATTACACCGACTCTGAGTTACATAATATTATGCTATGGTTTTATTATAGTTTAAACTCAATTTTTAACTTAACCAATTCAAATAAGTTTGAGTATAAATAAACCTAAACCTAACTAAGTCTTGATTTAACATTTGCATCTAATTTTTAGGCTTGGTCTCTTGTACAATAATCTATTTTGTGTTTTAATCCTTGTATAATTTTTAAAAGATAAATTATAAAATTTAGCAGTTATTTTATAAAATAACAAATCAAAGGGCAAAACCTCAATGTTTTTTTGTTTGCTCATGAAAAATTAGATTTGAGACAACGTGTCACGCAACCTGGTTCCACAACAAACCTTGATGTGGTTCATTCGCTCAATAGTACAAGAAACTTCAATGTGTTTCATTCGCCCATAAAAAAGTTAGACTTGAGGCAATGTGTCACATAACTTGGTTGTCATAATACATTTGTATGGCTCCTTGTTGTAATATTTTCAAACTAATAAATTTAACCTAATACAAAATAATTATTCAGTCACAAGCGCACGATCTATCACATAATATTTAGGTGTCGATCCCATAGGGGCTAATTAAAGTATCGATATAAATAATTTCTTTAAGCTAAACTATAAAATCTGAAAATATTACTAAAATAAGCAATTCTTAAATTAAATAAATAATCTGAACTAAATTTGGTGTTACTTAAAGATTAAGAAAGCATAGGACTTCAACATCGCTATCCACTTGAGCCTTAACTGTACTAATTTTGTATCTCATTACTAATGTGTGAGGGTTACCGTCTAATTTAGTGTTAAGGTCCTAATTAGGGTTTAATATCATACTTTAATTAGAATAAACTTCACGATTATATCCTTCATTATTTCTAATTAAAGCACATTAAGATATGATAATTCTAAATAATCTAAAACCTAATTGTTCATGATTAGGTCCATCCAATTGATACTTTAAATGTTTAGAAAAAGTCCTAACTAATCTAGACTTCATAGTTAGGTCATTCATCTAGGATTAAATATCGCTTTTGAGGATAATTAACCGTCAGATTTTAGTTAAAAATATAAATAATTCTCTAAGGTATATATATATATAGAGAGAGAGAGAAGTAGGCTATGGTGCTTTATAAAGCACAAAAACGTTGTGTGCTTTGCGCTCTTTTTTAATTTTAAGTTAGAAATGATCGATCCAAACTGCTCAATCTAATCTCCATATCAAAATCTATTAGTAAACCAAAATTTATATTTTTTGAAATTTATTTGCTATTTTTTTGGATAGGGGGAAAACCGTCATTTTTGGATGAACCATAATTCTCAAATCAAGTCATTTTCTCCTCATAAAAAAATAGCAAAAAATTTAAAAAAATATAAAATTTGGTTTACTAATAGATTTTTATATGAAGATTAGATTGAACGATTCAGATTGATTATTTCTGACTTGAAATTAAAAATAGAGCGCAAAGCACACAACGCCTATGTGCTTTACAAAGCACCATAATCGGACTCTCTCTCTCTCTCTCTCTTCTATATATATATATATATATATATATATGCAGTTCTAAGGTTCATTTATAGTTTACGGATCTAAACTATTTAGGATTTTTAATTCTAGACGGATTACTAATACAAATATATAGCAATTCAATTCATGCATAGTTAATTCAAATACAAAAGTAATTCACAAATCAAGCAATTAAAATAACAAATGAGTATGATTAAAGCTCCAAGTTTCAAGTTATATGTCTACTACCCTAGAACAAGATTTACTCTTCCACGGAGGAGAGATAATCATAGATAAAAATAATATAAATCAGAAAAGAAATCATAAAGTAAGAAAGATGTTACGTCCAAATCTGATTTCTCCTTGTGCTTTATTCTCTCTCATCCTTCAAGAATGAATTTTTCCCTTTTCTCTCTCTAGAAAAATTACCCAAGAATGTTCAGAAGTCTCCCAACTAATTATATACCCTTTTTATAAGAAAATTCTATAAAAATAGCAAAAATTATCCACTAAAATAAGTAACATAAAAAACCATCTAAGTATTCTATATATTTTCATCTATATCTAGATCTATTTTGGTTATGAAGCCCTAAGAATTATATTATCCTCGTTGTTAGGATCAAATGAGCCTAAGAACGCTAAAAAACTTCAAACAGTTCTCCCAAAAACTAAAAATAACCATCAGGATGTCAGACTAAAACTGCCTGCCTGACTTCGATCCGTAGTCAATGACCTACGGTCCGCAGTCAATGACCTGCAGTCCGCAGATCTGGCTCTGGAGCAAAAAATCCCATTTATGCGATCAGAAGATGGTGTTTGTGGTCCGCACACAGAGTTTCTGACGCAAGATTTCACTATTTTATTTGTAACTTGCTCGTTCATCGTCCGTTTTGCCTCACATTTGCGCCATTCTTCTTCATTTTCAATGGACTTCCATCTAAACTCAAATTAATAAAATATAAACAGTACCTTGAAGCTAATAATTTAAATCCTAATTAACCTTAAAAAGCTAAATTGTGAGATTTAATCACATCCAAAATATAGCATTTTAATCCTTTTATCACTCCTTTGCATTGTACTTTCATGTCATGAAGTAACTGCTTGATCCAAATGAGTTCGCTTATTGTATATGTCATAGCTCAGTACTTTATCTCAGCACTTGATCTCGCTACCATATTTTATTTCTTGCTCCTTTAAATAATGTGGTTGCTACCTACAAAAGTGCAATGTCCCATCGTTAATTTTTCTGTTGTAGCTAATGACCCAATCCGCATTAGAAAAATTAGCCACATTATTAGTATCATTTTTTTTCATCCAAAAAATCTGATCTAGAGTGCTCTTAAGGTACCTAAGTACCCTATCAATGACATTCAAGAGACTGGTACGAGGAGTATGCATAAATGGGCTTATCACACTAAATGTAAATAATGTCAGCTCTAGTAACTGTCAGGTAAATTAGTTTATCAACTAACCTCTGGTATGATCTTATGTCAGGTAATAGTTCACCATCTTCAAATCTAAATTTGATATTGATTTCTGTTGGGGTGTTGGGATAAAAATAAATGTTTGTTCAAAGTGGCTATTTATTTAAAAAAATGACGATGATCTTGAATCTTTGATATAAAATTATTTTCTTTTAATATTGCTTGACCTTATTAATTTCTCCCTCATTAACATTCCCGGTGACGATGATGATGTCATTCACATACATGCATGAGAATAATAGTGATAGAATTATGTATGTTTAATAAACATAGATGAGTTTATTGTACTTTTAGTAAAATTAATTTTTAAAAAAGAGAAGCTTAACTTGATAATCATGCTCTTTAAAATTACTTTAAATCATAGATTTTATTTTATTTTATACAAAAGCGATGAATTGGTTGCATGTTTGTGACCCGAAGAAAGAGTCATGTAGATTTATTCATTCAAGTTTTTTGAAGAAATACATTTTTTATATTATTTGAAATGATGTCCACCCTACGTTAGTAGCAGTCGACAACAAAATTCTGATGATATTCATTTTTGCTACCAACACAAAGGTTTCATGATAGTAAATTTCATAAATTTGTGTAAATCCTTTTGACAATTAACCTAACTATGTATCTTTCTACTATACTATTACCATTGTATTTGATTATGTATACTCATTTATAATCTACAGTTTTTTTTAGTAAAGAAACAATATCACAAAGTGTAATTTTCTAAGGCTCAAAGCTCTTCCTTCACAACTTTACACAAAATTTGATAAATTTTTTACTTCTCAAAATTAGTTATGTTTGATTGATTATGTTGCTTAAGAAGACACGATATTAATGATATATCTTATCATACGACATATAATCTTGAACTTAATACATTATGTAATGGGATACACAATTTCTTC